>JARHVA010009916.1:95000-246884 GCA_037957365.1 Torreya grandis
GACTTGGGATAGTTTATGTGGTCTATTAAAAGTTAAATGGGAAGGTCCTGTTATATATTATTGCATTTTTCATTCCATGTTGGATCAAGACACACCATATGACTTGGGGTCTATTATCTGGATGTAGTTGATGCATGATTTATATAATAATTTATCATGGGGATAGCTAACTATGGGCCATGTTATGTTATTATGTAGTTGTATTTAATAGAAATTTTCAATGTATCAGCCTATAAGATTACCACATATAATGGATGATGCCCTGATATGTATTTTAAGGTGTAGAAAAGATCAAATAGTTTGTGTTATACCACATGTCCTAATTTTTCAGACTATCAAATGGGGGAAAATTATTTATTATCCATATTAGGACATGATAGATTCTTGGTGATTATGGCCAAGTACTTTCTAGGTACAAGGTTAATTGAGGATCATTGGAAATTATGTGTGGTGGGTGGAACCAAACCCAATGGCTCATTTACTAGGATAGTTTATACTAACACATCCTATAGCATCAATATTAGTCCCAACATATTGGGCATGACATGCGAGAAAGTGATGTAGAGTAAGAGGTATAAAGATAACAACAAATGTGCCTATTTTTAATTTTTATCAAATTAGGGTATGAATATGTTGATATTGATGATATAGAGGAGATAGAGTACTAGTGGATATATTACAACATCAGGTAGCACAACCACCACCATGGCCATAAAGATAGAGATGGGTTCTAGTGTAGCCATAAGTTGAGCCACATGTAAAGCCATAGGTATAAGCACATGCACAAACATGGGAATAAGGAGACTCAGTCACATAACCTACATTGAGTTGATCTATTTTTAGGTTGACACATAGTGGATTGCATCATGCTCACGTGATTTATCCTAGTTAGTATATAGGTTTCATTGTACCATAAATCCATGCATCACAGGAGGTGCTTGGTGGCCATGTAGAAGGAATGATAATGTTTGAGTAATATGTAGTTTCTTGTGACTATTTTGATTCAAAATAGGGATATATGCTAGTGATATATTTTTTTTGGAGATATACATGAGAACTAATGTGATTTTTGATTTACATTTTACATAGGCTATTATGGAGGATACCATATGGGTGACCATGGTGGAGATAGACCTTCATGATAGTTTATATGGTGTGATTTATTAGCATGATACTATGAATATGGTTGATCATGTGGTACCTTCACCACTTAATGTTGGTTGGTTTCTATTGGTTAGTGAGATATCTCAAGAGCTACAAAGACTATTAGATGTAACATAATTATCAATGCCACTAGGAGTGGGTAATGGGGAGCTATGAGAATGTCAGACATTACCTAAGGATAGAGCTTCACACTTTGATACAATCAAATATTTAGTACAGGTGTAGTTTTAGACAGACCATCTATAGGGACAATTTGAGGATTTATGATCAAATATGTGTTTGCTATAATAGACAGTTCAAAGACAGTAGTCACATTCCTTGATGGTTAGTGTATCACATCTTTGTGATGGACATGAGATGTAGAGAATTATTTTTTTACTATGTTGTATTGTGTCATGTTTATAGTGTATCAAAAAAATTATCCACATATGTAGATATAATTTATTTATACGCATGGATATAAGTATTTTCTTTCTAGCACATGTATTAGTTATTATATACTATGACAAAATGTAGTTATGGCCATTATGGATGCATGTATTTTATTTATAACAAATTTATTGACTATTTATATGCTATGATAAAATGTAGTTATGTATGATTCTTTTCTACAAAATGTGAGAAAATGCGTGGTCAAAAGGAATTGTGTAAAGGAAAATGAAAAATATGAAACCAAACAAGTAGTATTTAATAACATAATGTAAAATATGTCAAAAAATGATAAAAAATGGAAATGAAAAAATGTAAATGTAAATGAAATAAATATGAATGTGAAAGTAAAGAGAGTAAAATGAAAGAAACATCAATGTAATAACAAACACAAATATGTAAAATGAAAGAAAGATATTAAAACAAAAGAAATAAAAATGTAAGATAAGAACACAAACAAAGATATGTGAATCTAAAATAAAATATGGGAGAGGTAAAAAATAAAGATGACAAACCAAACATAGGGATTGTGTTAATCTGTAATGTAAAAAAGTATGGTTGTTTATAAAAACACATGAAATATAGTATTTTATAGGAGTTAAGGGAATTTTGTGATGAAGTCTTGGTCCTATCTAAGGTCTTATAAATCAACTCACAAAAATCAAACTGAATAGGAGTAAAAATGTAGGGTGTTTCAAGGTAACTAATGATATTTTTTGAGGAAAACCCAGTCTTATCTAATGTTTTACACTTCAACTCACAAAAGGGAAACCAATGTCGTGTGATTAACTATTAAATGATATTCATAAAGGATAATATTAATGGTAAAATGATGAATAAATGGAATAAAAATCATTACATAGGTATTGTGACATCCCTTAGTAAAAATAAGACACATTTAAGCAAATGTGATCGTGATAAGAATTGTTTGAAAAATAAAGACCTAAGATACTCTAACTATTAAATTCAATGCATAGGATTAACAAGTGAAGTACATAGATCACCTTTTGACTTTTTAATTTTTAATTGGCTTCTGATCATCACCTTTTGTTTTAGATGTTTTATCCTTTAAATGTCAGTCTTTTTATATTCCTCATTTATAGGGATTTGTAAAACCAATCATGAGTGATATAAGTTTCAACTATAATAAAACTTATTATATACACTATTTTTTAATGATATAGTACCTTATTATTATATACTTTGGAAACTCAGACCTTGGTTGTTCCTCTTTGTTTTAGACCTTTTTTGCTTTTCTAAGTCTTTCATTTACTCTATTTTGTGCCCCTTGGCCTATATATTAGTCTAAATAGTCTTATGATGACCTAAACCTTTTATATTAACCATAATGATAAAAAATGGATTATCTTACACCTCTATAAGTTCTTATTTTGTACATACTTTCCTACTCCTTGGGCATTGATGTTCAAGATAGACACGTATGTTGAAACTAGTGTCCTAACCTGATGCAAGTGTCTAATGAACTAATGTCATCCAATTTTCAAATCAAATGTATCCTAATGGTTAGTCTAAGTGCTTAAAATATTAGTCACATCTCTACATGGATTGATATAAATATAAAATCAACCTTCATTCATTCCTAACCTACAAAACCTAACATTCATACAAAAGAAAATTCAAAGAGTATTCAATTGAATAAATCTTCCATAGCATTTTTTTTTGTACAACACACTCTAATTTCATATATGAAATCATGTAACATCCTTTTTTTAGTTTTAAAAACCTAGTTATACATTTATATACAATTTTTAATGTGTTTTTGGTGCATATACTAGCTTTGATTTGTTACCACTAGGCACTTTTTAAACATATTTTCTCACCTTTAAATGAGGTCCAATTATGCAAAAAAACTACATGGAGGTAGCCAAATGTGGGAAGAGTTCAAATGTGAATAAATTAATAATAAATTATTTTCCTACATGCCAAATTTACATCCTTCAAAACATGCTTATGCATAAATTTTTGTGCCTTTTTAGTTCTCAAATATTACTAGAAGTCACTTTGGGAAGCATTTCACATGATCAAATCATGTCTATTTAATATGAAGTTTTTTGGGTTGGTATTAAAATATGGGAATAATCACAAGGTAGAAAAATTCACAAAAAAATATTATCCTACATATAAAATGTGTAACATTAAAAATTTATATTTTATCTTTTTTTTACTTAGCCAATTTACTACGTTTCTAGTTGTCAAATCTGCCTACTACACATTCTTAAAAACTATGTTTGCAACCTTATTTTCTATCTAATTGTTGTGAAACTTTTTAGGGAGATATCTAAATGTATGGAAAGTTTAAATGTGTAAGAATTATTACAAAATACCTTCCTTGAATATAAATTTCTCAAACATCAAAACTGGGTTTTAAACTAATTTTTAATTTGTCATTTTTCTATTTTTTTGGTTGTCAAATATGCCTAATGTGCACTCCTCAAGTCTATTTTCAAAATAGTAAATTTTATCTAATGTTATTGAAAATTTTAAAGAGATAGATAAATGTGAAGAGAGTATTAATGTGAACAAATTAGTAATATATACATTTTATAGACATAAAATGCACAATCATCAAGACTAAGCATTGAACTAGTTTCTACTTGGTCATTTTCTCTATCTTCCTAGTTTTCACATCTACTTACTGTGCACATTTCAAACCTAGTTTTGCAAGGGTAAAACACATTAAATTGTATTTAATTTTTTCATGGGCATATATAAATGTGGGAAGAGTGAAAATATGGATAAATTATTAGAGATATTATTTCCTAAGTACCAAATGTGTATCCATGAAAACAAGTAAATGCACAGTTTTCTATTTCCCAAGTACCCAATCTGCATACTATGCACATTTCAAACCTAACTTTTCACTATCAAAACACATCTAGTTCTTATGAAATTTTTCATGAGAGTATTAAAATATAATTATAATACATTTTAAAGTAATTTTTACTAAATAATTCCTAAATTGAAAAATGTGAAACCATGAAAATAAGCCAATGCATAGTATTTTATCTTCCTAGTGGCTAAATCTAACTATTGTGCACTATTCAAAATCAATTTTGCATAACTAGATAATATCCAATAATATTTAAAAATTTCAATAAGATAACCAAATGTGGCAAGATTTTATTAGTAGGCAAATTAAAAAATTATTCCATTCCACATATGAAATGCACAATGTTGAAAATAGGTTTCTATGTTAATTTTCACTTGGTTATTTTATGTGTTTCCAATTTCCAAATCTGACTAATACACACTTTTCAAACCTTTGGTCACACTATCAAATGAGATAAAAATTACTTATATTTTTTTATTATAGTACTTTAATAACATGAGAATGTAATGAATTTAATTTCAAAGTTATCAATTTCACCAATGGGAAGATCTGAAAGTGTTAAGTTGATTCAACACTTGGCCAACTTTTAACCAAAAGGCACAAAAAGGGTAATGTGAAGTGGTTAATTAGATCATTTCAAAAAAATAAAAATATCATTTGAGCATATTTTCAATATATTTCTATAAATATAAGATACAATGGGTATTTTTCATATTATATCTTGCCAATTTCTTTTTTCATGTATTTTGAAGGTGTTAATATGGCTACAGATGACTAAAAATTGGTTTCTAAGTCATATCTTTTGATTCACAAATCCATTTTTTATTCCATTTATTTTATTAGAATGTTTAATTATCCATATTTGTAATGATGTTATTTTTAAATTTTATAAATGCAAGATGAAAAACCTTTTAACATTTGAATCACATGACTCTATTTATTTTAAATACTACATGTTTTTTAATTTGGATGTCTTTCACATTTACTAGGAAATTAACATGTTTTTCTTTAATGTTTTCATACGATTCAGATAAGATACATGCATTATTAAAGGAATTACTTGCCACTAACATTTAATAGAGCTATGACTCATGCATTGGGGTATGAAAAGAAGATAGATCATGAATAAATTTGACATGAAGGAATGGTATCTTGTGTTGAGCATGGAAACTTGTAATATTTTTCTATTCTCAATAATTATTTACCACTTGAATTTAATGTGAGCCTATCATTAACGCTTTTGGCATGTATTACCTTGGACATGTTTCACATTGAATTTGGGCTTTTGTTTGTGCCTTTCATTTAATATTTGTAACCACCTGATGGGTGGGTGATTTTGGATTGAATATATATATACATATATATATATATATGTATATATATATATATATGTATATATATATGTATATGTATATATATATATATATGTATATATATATGTATATGTATATATATATATATATATGTATGTATATATATATATATGTATATATATGTATATATATATATGTATATATATATGTATATATATATGTATGTATATATATATATATATATATATATATATGTATATATATATATGTATATAAATATGTATATATGTATATATATATGTATATATATATATGTATATGTGTGTGTGTGTGTGTGTGTGTGTGTGTGTGTGTGTGTGTGTGTGTGTGTGTGTGTGTGTGTGTGTATATCTAGTGGATTAGGAGTTAGAGGATAAATGAAAAGATTAGACACTTATTTTATGCAATTTCTTACTTTTCATAGTTATTTTTTCTTGTGAGCAATGTAGTTGTGAAGCATTTTATATAATTCCCGTAATTTTGGTTATATCCAAACAATATTTTCAAGAAAAATGTCTATCAATATAAATGTTGTAAATATTTTTACTAATTTTATGTACATGTATATGCTGGTTTTATCCATATTTATTCATAGTTGAATACCTCAGACTCTTACATCATCTTTGTTCATAGCTATGTACATATTTTCCATAAAATAGATCAGTTCTATGGAGTTAATTAAAATGAAATGATTCAAAATTATTATAACAAAAAAATAGGCTTACATCTTTATTTTTTCCCTTGTCTTTTGTTCTTTTTTATAAATCGGTTAGAGTAGGTAAAATAGATCTGAAAGTTACAATTTTTATTTACATGTATATCTTGATTGAAATTTTTTTTAATTATTGATTAATATATTTTTGAATCCATTGTACCCCATGAACAATTATTAAATAAACTATATTTTATTGATAAATCTACTTTTACGGATTCTTTGAGTAATAGATCCATAAGACCAGCACCACCCATTATTAGAGGTACAATGAGACAAGCACTCAAAGCATTATGTACTTCTAATATGATCCCTTGCACATGATCAATACTCTATACTCATCCTTGATAATCTCTAACCATGAAAAAATTCAAGATAAACCAAGCCAACTTCAAGCACACTAGGACAAGCACATTACACACTTTGTCATTGTCACTTAGACTATCAAGACACTTCATCCACTCACTAGGACACCTCCATGACATCACCATGACATTATTAAAAAAAAAATTATTCCACCTTTTTTGATGTCAACACACATCATATATAAATAGGCAACCCACCTTCCTTTTCTCTCTTTAAGTAATCTATAATAGGAACTTTACCCTTTGACACAATGACAAAGTGGACACCAACTAATCCTGAGGAGATGAATAAGCCATAAATAGGAGAAGACCACCTTATAAATATGATAAAAACTCCCCCTTACCTTGAGCCTACCGCTTCTTGCCTTTACAACATCCTTCTTGTTCCATGCCAACATTCACTTCAACCAAGCACTATAACCAATGAAGATAGACCACACAAAACACTAACATCTAGTGAAACTCATTAAGAAACATATAAGAGATACTCCCCATAAGATTTATGATCCATTTCACCTTTTGAGAATCTTTATATCTCCATACACCATGAAGAACCATCATACAGACTTACTAGCCTTCTATTTTAAGACACTTCCATGACCACCAACTCTGTATCTACACTGTATCTTCTTTACAAACCTCTGGAGTAAGCTCATGAACTTGTTTATCATCCTTAACCAAATACCTTATATTAATTCATAGAGAAATAAATGACACCCAAGATTTGTCTTAGATACTCAAATGTAGCTTTTGACAATGGTTTGGTCATAATATCTACAAATTGATCTTTTGTAGGTACATACTCCAACTTAACACTTTGATTACTCCCCTGTTCTCTCAAGAAATCATATATAATAGGAATGTGCTTAGTTTTTTAGTGCATCATAGGATTCTTTGAGATACTAACTGAACTAGTGTTGTCATAATAGATAGGACAACGTCTATTTTATCTTACTTTATAATCTTCCAAAGTTTGTTTCTTCCACATGACTTGCATGTAACAAGAAGAAACTACTATATATTCAGCTTTTGTAGTTTATAGAGACACTAAGGCTTGTTTATGTATTAGAAAAGACACTAATCATCCCCCCATGAACAAGACCTCACTATTGGTACTTATCCTATCATCCACACATCCTGCCCAATCTGCATCAATATAATATTTTAAAAAGAATTCTTTACTCCTAGGATACCATATACCATACTCTATGGTGACTTTGAGATATCTTAATATATTTTTGATTGATTTTAAGTGAGATTCTCTATATTTGTCTTAAAACCTTCTTACAATACCCATTTCTTGCATGATATTAGGCCTAGAAGCAATAGAGTATAAAAGACTTCCAATCATGGATATATACAAATTTTTATCAAATTTTAGTGAATTATCCAGTTTATTTAACTTTCACCCTATGATCATTGAAATACCCATTGGATTACAATCCACCATGTCAAACTTCCTCATCATATCCTTGATGTATTTATCTTGTGAAATAAAAATACCTACATCAAGTTGATTAATCTATAATCCTAAGAAGAAAGATAGTTATCCCAACATTGACATTTCAAACTTAGTCTTAATAGTACCTTCAAATTCTCTACTCATTTTATCATTGTGAAATCCAAAAACTATGTTATCAACGTATACAACAACTATCAATTGATGATTTCCTTATGTCTTAATGTATAAATTACTATAAAATCCCCCCTTTTTAAAACCTAGACTCAAAAGATACTAATCTAAATTATCATACCAAGCTTTAGAAGCTTGTATAAGACCATATAAAGCCTTCTTCCATTTACACATAAAATATTGATTACTTGACATGAAGTATCCTTCAGATAACTCAATGTAGACTTCTTATTATAAGTTTCCATTCAAGAATGCACATTTCAAATTCATTTGATATACCTTAAAACCTTTGAAGCTTGCATATGGCATGAAGAGTCTAATTGCTTTCATTATTACCATAGGAGAAAAAGTCTCATCAAAATATATTCCTTCAACCTAAGCATTTCCTTTACACACCAATCTAGCCTTGTTCCTTGTGACTTTTCCTTTTTCATTCATCTTGTTTTTGAAAACCCATTTGGTACCTATCACATTTTTATCTTTTGGTCTAGGAACTAAGTCCCATATTTCATTCTTTTCTATTTTATCAATTTCTTCATCTATTGAATCATTCTAACTTTCATCTTTGTTAGCTTCCAAGAATTTTTTGGGTTCAATCATGGATAGTAGAGATAAGTCTGGTTGATTCTAATTGATCAACATTATCCTTATGGTTTTTAACCTTGCACTAAAATTTCCAATAATTTGAGATATTGGATGATCTTTCTAAATTATTCTAGATGGGCCTTTATAATCTTGTCTTTCTTCCTCCTCTTCATCTTCATCATCTTTTTGAATAGATAACTCATCATTATTTGCAAAAACATTTTGAATTGATTCACTTACCTATAATTTTGGCTTCTTGACTCTACTAGTCTCATCTACCCTTACATTGAACTTTCAACATTCTTGTGAAGTCTCTTGTTGAAGCACCTATAAGCAGTACTGATAGAATAGTAACCTAAGAGGATGCCCTCATTAGAACATGAAACAATTTTTCCAAGATTCTCTTCATATCTTTTGATGAAGCACCTACTCCTAAACACTCTAATTTTTTTGACATTAGCTAATCTATTCTTCCATAACTCATAAGGAGTATTATCACCATTTAATCTAATTTGACA
This sequence comes from Torreya grandis, assembly GCA_037957365.1. Classification (NCBI taxonomy): domain Eukaryota; kingdom Viridiplantae; phylum Streptophyta; class Pinopsida; order Cupressales; family Taxaceae; genus Torreya; species Torreya grandis. The sequence goes on from JARHVA010009916.1 coordinate 104,610, forward strand.
CCTATTTAGGATGCAAATTGAAGTGTTGGCTACCTCTTCCCAATAACTATCTGATTGTTTATAATCTTGAAGCATGGTTCTACTCATCTCTTGAATAGTCATATTTTTCCTTTCAACAACACCATTTTGTTGTGGTGTTGTAGCAGTAGAATATTGTATCCTTATCCCTTGTTTTTCACATAAATAATCAATCTCATGAAACCAAAACTCACCTCCTCCATAAAAATTTACACACTTGATCTTTGACCCTTTATCATTTTCTAAAAGTGCTTTGAATGCCATAAATTTTGTAAAAGCTTTTGATTTTCCTTCAATAAAAAAATATCCAAGTCATCCTAGTACTATCATTAATTAGAAGCATGAAGTAGCTATTACCTTGAATACTTTAGTTTCTCATAAGTCCAAATATATCAGTCTGGATCAACTCTAATGGCTTTGTAGTGGAGAAATCCTTGGATTTGTATCTCCTTTTAGTTTGCTTCCCATGAAGACATACCTTGCAAAGAGAATGATGAATCTTATAAATCTTGGGAATATGCCTTACCAACCCCTTTGAACTAATCTTTACCATGATATCAAAATTTATATGTCCAAGCCTTATATGCCAAAGATAGATTTCTTCTAATTGACTCATGAAGCACTCCTTTTTCTTAGATTCATGGAATATATATACATTTTGCTATCTATTTTATATACATTTTCAACTAATTTTCCATGTTTTCTTACTTCACAAACATCATCATGAAAGTTATAGCATTTCCTTGCTTAAACATTTGGCTCACACTTAAAATATCATGTTTTAAACCTTCTACATAAAAGACATTCTCATTCCTAAAATGACCATTATCCAAACTCATAGTACCTTTTATAACTATGTTAATGTCTTTGTTGTCACCAAATCTCATTGAAATAGGGTGGGTTTTCCTTAGAGAGATAAAATTTCTCTTATCTCCTGTTATTTTGGCTTCTTAACTCTACTAGTCTCTTCTACCCTTACATTTGAACTTTCAACATTCTTGCGAAGTCTCTTGTTGAAGCACCTATAAGAAATACTGATAGAATAGTAACCTAAGAGGATGCCCTCATTAGAACATGAATCAAGTTTTCCAAGATTCTCTTCATATCTTTTGATGAAGCATCTACTCCTAAACACTCTAAATTTTTTGACATTAGCTACTCTATTCTTCCATAACTCATAAGGAGTATTATCACCATTTAATCTAATTTGACACCTATTTAGGATGCAAATTGAAGTGTTGGCTACCTCTTCCCAATAACTATTTGATTGTTTATAATCATGAAGCATGGTTCTACTCATCTCTTGAATAGTCATATTTTTCCTTTCAACAACACCATTTTATTGTGGTGTTCTAGCAATAGAATATTGTATCCTTATCCCTTGTTTTTCACATAAATAATCAATTTCATGAAAACAAAACTCACCTCCTCTATCTAATTTTACACACTTTATCTTTGACCCTTTATCATTTTCTACAAGTGCTTTGAATGCCATAAATTTTGCAAAAGCTTTTGATTTTCCTTCAATAAAAAAATATCCAAGTCATCCTAGTACTATCATTAATGAGAAGCATGAAGTAGCTATTACCTTGAATACTTTAGTTTCTCTTAAGTCCAAATATATCAGTGTGGATCAACTCTAATGGCTTTGTAGTGGATAAATCCTTAGACTTGTATCTCCTTTTAGTTTGCTTCCCATGAAGACATACCTTGCAAAGAGAATGATGAATCTTATAAATCTTGGGAATATACCTTACCAACCCCTTTGAACTAATCTTTACCATGATATCAAAATTTATATGTCAAAGCCTTCTATGCCTAAGATAGATTTCTTCTAATTAACTCATGAAGCACTCCTTTTTCTTAGATTCATGGAATATATACATGTTGTTATCTATTTTATATACATTTTCAACTAGTTTTCCATCTTTTCCTACTTCACAAACATCATCATGAAAAGTTATAGCATTTCCTTGCTTAAACATTTGGCTCACACTTAAAATATTATGTTTCAAACCTTCTACATAAAAGACATTCTCATTCCTAAAATGACCATTATCCAAACTCACAGTACCTTTCCCAACTATGTTAATGTCTTTGTTGTCACCAAATCTCATTGAAATAGGGTTGGTTTTCCTTAGAGAGATAAACTTTCTCTTATCTCCTATTATTTTGGCTTCTTAACTCTACTAGTCTCTTCTACCCTTACATTTAAACTTTCAACATTCTAGTGAAGTCTCTTGTTGAAGCACCTATAAGCAATATTAATAGAATAGTAACCTAAGAGGATGCCCTCATTATAACATGAATCAAGTTTTCAAAGATTCTCTTCATATCTTTTGATGAAGCACCTACTCCTAAACACTCTATTTTTTTTTGACATTAGCTACTCTATTCTTCCATAACTCATAAGGAGTATTATCACCATTTAATCTAATTTGACACCTATTTAGGATGCAAATTGAAGTGTTGGCTACCTCTTCCCAATAACTATCTGATTGTTTATAATCTTGAAGAATGGTTCTACTCATCTCTTGAATAGTCATATTTTTCCTTTCAACAACACCATTTTATTGTGGTGTTCTAGGAGTAGAATATTGTATCCTTATCCCTTGTTTTTCACATAAATAATCAATTTCATGAAACCAAAACTCACCTCCTCTATCTAATTTTACACACTGGATCTTTGACCATTTATCATTTTCTACCAGTGCTTTGAATGCAATAAATTTTGCAAAAGGTTTTGATTTTCCTTCAATAAAAAAATATCCAAGTCATCCTAGTACTATCATTAATGAGAAGCATGAAGTAGCTATTACCTTGAATACTTTAGTTTCTCATAAGTCCAAATATATTAGTGTGGATCAACTCTAATGGCTTTGTAGTGGAGAAATCTTTGGACTTGTATCTCCTTTTAGTTTGCTTCTCATGAAGACATAATTTGCAAAGAGAATGATGAATCTTATAAATCTTGGGAATATACCTTACCAACCCCTTTGAACTAATCTTTACCATGATATCAAAATTTATATGTCCAAGCCTTCTATGCCAAAGATAGATTTCTTCTAATTGACTCATGAAGCACTCCTTTTTCTTAGATTCATGGAATATATACATGTTGTTATCTATTTTATATACATTTTCAACTAATTTTCCATCTTTTCTTACTTCACAAACATCATCATTAAAAGTTATAGCATTTCCTTGCTTAAACATTTGGCTCACACTTAAAACATTATGTTTCAAACCTTCTACATAGAAGACATTCTCATTCCTAAAATGACCATTATCCAAACTCACAGTACCTTTCCCGACTATGTTAATGTCTTTGTTGTCACCAAATCTCATTAAAATAGGGCTGGTTTTCCTTAGAGAGATAAACTTTCTCTTATCTCCTGTTATTTTGGCTTCTTAACTCTACTAATCTCTTCTACCCTTACATTTGAACTTTCAACATTCTTGTGAAGTCTCTTGTTGAAGCACCTATAAGCAATACTGATAGAATAGTAACCTAAGAGGATGCCCTCATTAGAACACGAATCAAGTTTTCTAAGATTCTCTTCATATCTTTTGATGAAGTACCTATTCCTAAACACTCTAAATTTTTTGACATTAGCTACTCTATTCTTCCATAACTCATAAGGAGTATTGTCACCATTTAATCTAATTTGACAGCTGTTTATGATGCAAATTGAAGTGTCGGCTACCTCTTCCCAATAACTATCTGATTGTTTATAATCTTGAAGCATGGTTCAACTCATCTCTTGAATAGTCATATTTTTCCTTTCAACAACATCATTATGTTGTGGTGTTATAGCAGTAGAATATTGTATCCTTATCCCTTGTTTTCCACATAAATAATCAATTTCATGAAACCAAAACTCACCTCCTCTATCTAATTTTACACACTTGATCTTTGACCCTTTATCATTTTCTACAAGTGCTTTGAATGCCATAAATTTTGTAAAAGCTTTTGATTTTCCTTCAATAAAAAAATATCCAAGTCATCCTAGTACTATCATTAATGAGAAGCATGAAGTAGCTATTACCTTGAATACTTTAGTTTCTCATAAGTCCAAATATATCAGTGTGGATCAACTCTAATGGCTTTGTAGTTGCGAAATCCTTGGATTTGTATCTCCTTTTAGTTTGCTTCCCATGAAGACATACCTTACAAAGAGAATCATGAATCTTATAAATCTTGGGAATATGCCTTACCAACCCCTTTGAACTAATCTTTACCATGATATCAAAATTTATATGTCCAAGACTTCTATACCAAAGATAGATTTCTTCTAATTGACTCATGAAGCACTCCTTTTTCTTAGATTCATGGAATATATACATGTTATTATCTATTTTATATACATTTTCAACTAATTTTCCATCTTTTCTTACTTCAAAAACATCATCATTAAAAGTTATAGCATTTCCTTGCTTAAACACTTGTCTCACACTTAAAATATTATGTTTCAAACCTTCTACATAAAAGACATTCTCAGTCCTAAAATGACCATAATCCAAACTCAGAGTACCTTTGCCAGCTATGTTAATGTATTTGTTGTCACCAAATCTCATTGAAATAAGGTTGGTCTTCCTTAGAGAGATAAACTTTCTCTTATCTCCATTTATTTTGGCTTCTTAACTCTACTAGTCTCATCTACCCTTACATTTGAACTTTCAACATTCTTGTGAATTCTCTTGTTGAAGCACATATAAGTAGTACTGATAGAATAGTAACCTTAGAGGATGCCCTCATTAGAACATGAATCAAGTTTTCCAAGATTCTCTTCATATCTTTTGATGAAGTACCTACTCCTAAACACTCTAAATTTTTTGACATTAGCTACTCTATTCTTCCATAACTCATAAGGAGTATTATCACCATTTAATCTAATTCGACACCTATTTAGGATGCAAATTGAAGTGTTGGCTACCTCTTCCCAATAACTATCTGATTGTTTATAATCTTGAAGCATGGTTTTACTCATCTCTTGAATAGTCATATTTTTCCTTTCAATAACACCATTTTATTGTGGTGTTATAGCAATAGAATATTGTATCCTTATCCCTTATTTTTCACATAAATAATCAATTTCATGAAACCAAAACTCACCTCCTCTATCTAATTTTACACACTTGATCTTTGACCCTTTTTCATTTTCTACAAGTGCTTTGAATTCCATAAATTTTTCAAAATCTTTTGATTTTCCTTCAATAAAAAAATATCCAATTCATCCTAGTACTATCATTAATCAGAAGCATGAAGTAGCTATTACCTTGAATACTTTAGTTTCTCATAAGTCCAAATATATCAGTGTGGATCAACTCTAACGGCTTTGTAGTGGAGAAATCCTAGGATTTGTATCTCCTTTTAGTTTGCTTCCCATGAAGACATACATTGCAAAGAGAATGATGTATCTTATAAATCTTGGGTATATGCGTTACCAACCCCTTTAAACTAATCTTTACCATGATATCAAAATTTATATGCCCAAGCCTTCTATGCTAAAGATAGATTTCTTCTAATTGACTCATGAAGTACTCCTTTTTCTTAGATTCATGGAATATATACATGTTGTTATCTATTTTATATACATTTTCAACTAACTTTCCATCCTTTCTTACTTCACAAACATCATCATGAAAAGTTATAGCATTTCCTTGCTTAAACATTTGGCTCACACTTAAAATATTATGTTTCAAACCTTCTACATAGAAGATATTCTCATTCCTAAAATGACCATTATCCAAACTCATAGTACCTTTGCCAACTATGTTAATGTATTTGTTGTCACCAAATCTCATTGAAATAGGGTTGGTCTTCCTTAGAGAGATAAACTTTCTCTTATTTGTTTTTCACATAAATAATCAATTTCATGAAACCAAAACTCACCTCCTCTATCTAATTTTACACACTTGATCTTTGACCCTTTATCATTTTCTACAAGTGCTTTGAATGCCATAAATTTTGCAAACGCTTTTTATTTTCCTTCAATAAAAAAATATCCAAGTCATCCTAGTACTATCATTAATGAGAAACATGAAGTAGGTATTACCTTGAATAATTTAGTTTCTCATAAGTCCAAATATATCAGTGTGGATCAACTCTAATGGATTTGTATCTCCTTTTAGTTTGCTTCCCATGAATACATACCTTACAAAGAGAATGATGAATCTTATAAATCTTGGGAATATGCCTTACCAACCCCTTTGAACTAATCTTTACCATGATATCAAAATTTATATGTCCTAGCCTTCTATGCCAAAGATAGATTTCTTCTAATTGACTCATGAAGCACTCCTTTTTCTTAGATTCATGGAATATATACATGTTATCTATTTTATATAAATTTTCAACTAATTTTCCATCCTTTCTTACTTCACAAACATCATCATGAAAAGCTATAGCATTTCCTTGCTTAAACATTTGGCTCACACTTAAAATATTATGTTTCAAACCTTCTACATAGAAGACATTCTCATTCCTAAAATGACCATTATCCAAACTCACAGTACCTTTCCCAACTATGTTAATATATTTATTGTCACCAAATCTCATTGAAATAGGGTTGGACTTCCTTAGAGAGATAAACTTTATCTTATTTATTTTTCACATAAATAATCAATTTCATGAAACCAAAACTCACCTCCTCTATCTAATTTTACACACTTGATCTTTGACCCTTTATCATTTTCTACAAGTGCTTTGAATGCCATAAATTTTGCAAAAGCTTTTGATTTTCCTTCAATAAAAAAATATCCAAGTCATCCTAGTACTATCATTAATCAGAAGCATGAAGTAGTTATTACCTTGAATACTTTAGTTTCTCATAAGTCCAAATATATTAGTGTGGATCAACTCTAATGGCTTTGTAGTGTTGAAATCCTTGGATTTGTATCTCCTTTTAGTTTGCTTCTCATAAAGACATACCTTGCAAAGAGAATGATGAATCTTATAAATCTTGGGAATATGCCTTGCCAACCCGTTTGAACTAATATTTACCATGATATCAAAATTTATATGTCCAAGCCTTCTATGCCAAAGTTATATTTCTTCTAATTGACTCATGAAGCACTCCTTTTTCTTAGATTCATGGAATATATACATGTTGTTATCTATTTTATATACATTTTCAACTAATTTTCCATCCTTTCTTACTTCACAAACATCATCATGAAAAGTTATAGCATTTCCTTGCTTAAACATTTGGCTCACACTTAAAATATTATGTTTCAAACCTTCTACATAGAAGACATTCTCATTCCTAAAATGACCATTATCCAAACTCACAGTACCTTTGCCAACTATGTTAATGTATTTTTTTCCACCAAATCTCATTGAAATAGGGTTGGTCTTCCTTAGAGAGATAAACTTTCTCTTATCTCTTGTTATATGATTTGATCATCCACTGTCTACAAACCATCTTTTGTTCCCATTTTCTTGAGTATGTAAGGTTGCTTAAACAAACATTGACTCTTCCTTTGGTAGACCACATGAATTCTAATTATTTTCTTCTTTAGTCTTAAACTTAGTCTTCTTTAACTATTTGATGGTGTCAATGACTTATGTATTCTTTAAAAAAAGGCTATTTTGTGTTTTTTAGCTATATGACCTTATTACTTACACTTGTAGCATATAATATTCCTTCCTATCTCTGGAGAGAAAGCACAATCCCTATATCTATGACCAAATTTATTGTATAAGAATCAATACCCATTGAATACATCATTCAAGTTTAACCTACCTTTCTCTTGATCATTACCTATCTATGAATTTTCATTCTCAACCTTTTTGGTGGAGCTGAAATCCATTTTGTACTTGGATAAGAACACATCTAAGTAAGTCATGACTTTATTTTCAAAATTTTCCTCCCTTTGGTTGAGACCATTAACCATCATGTCCTATAAATTCTTGAATATTACTTCTAGATCTTTCACTTTAATATTCATAACACATACTAGTTTGTCTTGAAGATAAGCCATTATATCTTTGTTAACCATTGTACCTTTGATCACCTTCTAGTGGTTAAAAGTTTAAGGACTTACTCTGATACCAATTGTTAGAGGTAAACTCACTAAGAGGGGCTTGAATTAGTGAGCCCATATATTTAAATTAAAATTCTAATCCTTTCATACTATTAAATAATCAACATATACCAAATTGATCAAACAACATTAAAAAGAAAGACCATGCATTCAATGCATACATAAGATCAAGCACATAACACATAGTTCCTATCGAAAATCCTCATGGGAAATAAAACCCAATCTTAAGCTTGCATTAGATGGACTACTTATCCTATAATAAATTATAAATAATAGACTAGTCAACTCATTTATACCATCAATCCTTAATCATATCCTCTTAACTAAAGTCCTTTAGTGAAACACATGTTTCACAAGGAGAAACTACCCCTAAAGAAGATCAACTCCTTTAGACCCTCTTTTGATGTGAATACCTCCACCTTAGAACTAATTTATTCAACACATGATGATGAATCTCTGATTATACAACCCATTCACAAACTCTCTATCTCTATCTCATACATGCTTCTTACATAGACGTGCCTTAATCTCTCTCTTTCTCTCAAACTGTCTGCATATACATTCCCATACCTCTTTGCATATTTTCATATTACAAGATCACTTTTTTGACATTATAAATATGACCTATACTTCATATACATAATCATCAATCTAATTGACTCCTCAATTTATCAATTGGGCACTCTACCTCTTCTTCACTCCATAACTCTCACATACACCTTACATAACTCTTTTCAAAATTCTCGTCACTTGTCTAGAAACAAACACATTTGGTTTCACTATATATAGAGAATTCATGAATTATCAAATCCATAATATTTCCTTTTCATAAATAATACATTACTTCATATTTAATCCATCTCACATGGGTCACACTTAAGCACAACATACTTTAAAATAAGCCCAAGTCATCCTTTAGGTCTTATGGATACCCATTCAACTCTTTGACACTTCTTCAAGTAAATTAAGAATAAAATACAATTTTAAAATAAATGTGTCCACTCATTATTTCCCCTTAGACACCTTAAAATGATCATATTCAACTCTACTTACTTTGGTGTATGCTTAAACAACTCAAACACTGACTTGGTGCATAAGAACATCATGAATAAATACATAGTCAACTTCTCAAGCATTATTCATATTGGATATGAATGATCAAACATTTATAATACACACAGAGAATACTTATGGATTATAAAACATTATCCAATAGATAATTCATCAGTAAACACAGAAACAACATCAAAATAATCTCAAACAATCTTCTCGAGTCACTTGCAGAACAAACATGAACACATAGTCAACTTTGAACCTCAATATCTTTGATTGTACACATAATTAGACATTAAATTTTATATTAACAAATGGACCTTACATTACTGTACAAATTTTATTTTTACACCATGATAAAATTTTGTGTAGACTTAAAGATATGTAGACACTTAAAACTAGCCATCAATGACCTTCAACCAGGCTTTTGACCGAATTCTTACCAAAATGAAAAATTTGGCCTAAACACACAAAAACATATTAAATGATTTGAAATTTATATATTAAAGTGTTTATTTTATCTAGAGTATCATTAAATGGGGAAATGCAATTTATGGTCCAAGTAACTTTGATCAGATCATTTTGAGTTAAAATGCTAATTTCACACCTGGGTGCCCTAGATTGCTCTTTTATATCAAATCTCTTACACGAGACATGTGCATTTTTTATTTTGTGTTGGAAATATCCTAAATTAAAATATGATTCCAACACATCTAACATCAACTCTCAATTTTAATCTAGTCAAATTTTGAGCCAATAACAAGAAATTTTGACCAATTTGATTAATTTGTGCACCAAGAGCCAAAATTTGCACCAAAGTTGACTAATCATGTTTTAGGCTAATTAAAAGAAATTAGGGCCTTAAGTTAATTTTACATATAACTTGTTAGATAAATATTTATTTTAAATTGATTTTTATTAACTAAATCATAAAGTGACATCATCATATGGGGTAGCATCTATAAGACATAATTGCATAAAATATCAAGATTAAGGGTCTCCCATGCCTCATTAAGACCCTCCATGCCTTTATAATTCCCCTCTATCCCAAATATCAATGGGTATATTTGTAGAATGAATTTCATATTTGGATTTACTCATGTCCACACATCTCAATCTTGAGATGGATGGTCATGGTTGATCCTCAAACCATTCCCAAAATCTATAAATAGGAGGCCTTGCCTATTGAATTTTAATCTCTCATATGCCAAAGTTATAATGTTTAATTCATTTTAAAGCCTCATTTAAATCAATTTTATAATTACAAAATATTGATCCAAACCAATCCAAGCTAAAGCCACAAGGTGCAAGGGAGAGATGGAGGTAGCCAAGGTTCCAATGATGTAGACTTCATGAGCACAAAGCCAAGCAAGCCACTACAACAAGAATTTTGGAGAATCCAAGGAAGGTAAAATAAGGTTTATTTGGAATTTTAGTTATGTTTTTTATTCATTTTTTGTTAACTAAGCTCTCCCTAGTAACTAGGCCTAGAGATGTATACTATTTAGTGTGTTTTTGTCAATTTATTTTTATTTTGGGACTAACACAATACTAATCACCTCTCTTGAGTCAAATTCATAGTCTACATAATGGCATGTCTGGTGGGACTAGATGCATCCCACATATGAAGGAGAGCATGAGGAAACTTTAAAATTTCAATTTAGATGCTTAAAACTCTTTCTAAGTTATTTTCTAACTTAGTTTAGCTAGATTTTTACCTTCACAGGTTTACAAAGGTAACTGTTAATGGTTGAGTAAACCATAAAAAGTCATTTTCAGCCATCGACGGTCAAGTAAAACCATCAATGGTTAGGTATAACCATCGCTAGTCACTATGTTTTTTTTAAAAAAACATAGTCTCAAGAGCTAATAGGCCATTTGAAAATCCTTGGTTTGGGGTCATATGGACTCCATTTTTTATGATTGTTTTTTTAAAACCACGTGTTTTATTTTAAAATTTTAGAATTTAATATTATTTTAGCTTCAAGTTACATATTTTTTCACAAATTTTTAAAAATATCTTTAAATATTTCTAATCTAACACATTTGCTTTTGGGGCGATGCCTTAAGGGTAGACATGTAAATGACAAATTTTGAATTTGTTAAAACATGATATTAATACATCTTTTGCATGCTTTAAAATGAATTAGGAACTTGTTTTGATGCTTAACTAAAATTTTAGATGCTTAAGTGAATGCTTTTGATAATTAGGATTTAAAAGTTGCAACTTAAGACCAAGGGGTCAAAAGAACACCACTGGATCTTTCCTTTGGGGCTTAAAATTGAACACACTTGTCAATTTTTGTTTTAAATAGTTGTTTAATTAGAACTTGATTTGAAAAAAATAAGGTATTTGCATGTATGCTCTTCCATCCATCCCATTTAGGGAACTTTTAGAATTAAAAGTGTTATCCTTATTGCAAACATTCCTAGTCCAAGGCATAAAAAGAATGTCATCTAAAGAACTTCCCAAAAACTCATCATAGTTTGGGTGACCTTGAAAATGACCCTAAATTATTTCTATTAGTAATTTATTTTTATGCAAATTTGGCTTGCAAGGGGGACTTCATTACCTCCCATAATTTCTATAGGGTGTTAAGCATGAAATATACTGAGAGGGGGGGAATTAGTATATTATATATCTTTTTATTTAATTTTATTTATTTTATTTAACCATTTAATCATACATTAAAGATATGTAATAAAACTAAAATAATAATTTGTACCACATAAGAAAGAAAGAGACACTAGATTTTTATAGAGAAACCTAAAGTGGGTAAAACCATGGAGAATAATCTCAAGTATATGAATGAGCACCAACTCAAAATACAAAGTTCACAAGCACCAACTTGTAGGAGCACCAACCCCTTACAAATATTTTTGAACACCAACCCACAGGAGCACTAACCCCTCTTATGTATAAAAAACAACTATCTCTTAATGTTTTTTACTCAACAAATGATAGAACTCTATAATATCTCCTAATTTTCTCTCTTTGAAAATAAATACAAGCCATGCATTCTCTTTCATATTACAAATGGCTTCTCAAGCCTTTATTTATATCTATCCAAATGAAGTTTGTCATTCACCCTTTGTGACCCTTTGATCCACATGAAAAATGGTGCCAAACTTGTATGACCCTTCATATCCTTGCATTTGAAAAGTCATAAGGTGAAGCAAAAGTGTCCTTTCCTCTTTTGTCTTTATCTTGGTGACTTTTCATATTCCTCAAAGTGTCCCTTCATGGAAAAATCCATCATACTTCTTTTGTCTTCACGTGGTGACTCTTGGAAATCCTCAAGATGACTCTTCATGAAAAAATGCATCCCATTCCTCTTTCGTCTTTTACCCCATGACTCTTTGACTTCTCCATGTGACCTCTTTTGACTTATATGTAACCAAAAATATATTCATTAATATTAAATAAATATTAACACACATCAGCCAAGATATGAATATTAAAAACAACATTAATTGTAATGGGGCCTTTATCACCAATAATGCTAGACCTTTGACATCAATGACAATATTTATAATAATCTCCCCATTTGTCATTGATGGAAACCTCAACTAAAATTTCCACATCCTAAAACCTACACATACTACCATCTAAAAAATATATAGTAACTCCCCCTTACTATAGAAACCATTACTTATTCCCTGTACCTATTCCTACACCTGTACATATACCTATTATTCTCTACCTTTGACATCAATGGCAAAGGGCCTACCTAGATCTAACATTTATCTCCCCCTCAACTCATGTTGAACCTCAATGGTAGAAAGTAAAAGAAATTGCTCCCAACTTCTCTCACAGATACTCAAATGTGTCTTTTGGTAGTGCCTTTGTGAAAATATTTGTAATCTGCTTTGTAGTATTGATATAATCCATCTTAACTTGTTGATTTACAACTTGCTCTCTCTCAAAAAGTGATATCTAATGGGAATATGTTTTGTTCTTGAATGCATCACTGGATTCTTTAAAATATTAATATCATTTATGTTATCACAAAAAATAGAAATAGGTTCATCATACTTTACCTTGATATTTTCAAAATTTTGTTTCATCTAAATCACCTAATTACAACACAAAATTGCTGAAATATATTCTACTTCAGTTGTAGAAAGTGATACTAAATTTTACTTTTTGCTTAGCCATGATACTGAGCTATCACCAAGGAAGAAAGCTCCTCCACTTGTACTCTTTCTATCATCCAATCATCTTACCCAATCTGAATTTGTATAAGCAACCAAAGTGAAATCTCTACCTATGGGATACCATAATCCTTAATCTAATGTCCCCTTGATATATTTGAATATTCTCTTCACCAACTAAACATTACTATCTTTTAGAGATGATTGATATATTGCAACCATACCTATTGCATGCATGATGTCGAGCCATGATGCTATCAAATATAAAATACTACCAATCATAGATCTATACAAAGATTGATTTATAATAGGTGAATCTTCATCCTTTCTCACTTCATTTCCTATACACATTGGTGTGCCAACTAGTGCACAATCCTCAAAACTAAATTTCATCAACATTTCCTTGACATATTTACTTTGACATATGAAAATTCCTCTATCTGACTGAAATATTTATAATCCTAATAAAAATGACAATTCTCCAAGCATAGACATCTCAAATTCTTTGTACGTATTATTAGAAAATCATTTTGTCATATTTTCAACATTTCTGCCAAAAATGATATCATCAACATATACCATAATAATCAATTGATTCTTACCTTCTATTTTGATATAGAGATTACTATCAACAAATCCTCTCTTGAAATCTTGATCTTGCAAGTACTTATCAAGTCTTGCATACCAAGCTCTGGGAGCTTATTTCAATCCATACAAAGCTTTCTTCAATTTGCATAAATGGCTACTAATATTTGGGAGAATAAATCTCTTGGGCTACTCAATGTAGACCTCTTCTTCTAGATTCCTCTTTAGGAAGGTAGATTTGGCATCCATTTGAAACACTTTGAAATTTTTAAACACTACATATGCAAGAAACATTCTAATAGCCTCTAACCTTTCCACTGGTGCAAAATTTTCTTCAAAATCTATTCCCTCAATCTAAGGATATATTTTACATACTAATCTTTCTTTATTTTTAGTGACTTTTCCATTTTCATTCAACTTATTTCTATAAACCTATTTTGTTCTTATTACATTGTGATCTTTTGGTCTAGCCACTAATTCCCAAGTATCATTCTTTTCTATTTTATTTAATTCTTCATCCATAGCCTTAACCCAATTCTCATCATATCTAGCTTCTAAAAAAGTTCTAGGCTAAATTTTGGATAACAAAGAGAAATTAACTTGCTCAAATTCACTTATCATCATTCTTCTGGTGCAAATTCCTTCATTTATGTCCCTGATGATGTCACTTTCATTGTGATTTCTCTAAAAATATATGTATGGATTTTTGGTGTCTATTTTCTCCTTCTTTTCATCTTCATCTGATTCTTCAAAACCTTCCTCTTCAATGATTTTAGGAATGTCTACTAGATCACTGATTTTTTATGTTCCATCTTCTTCTATCCTGACACTTGCACTTTCAACAATTTTATTGGCTCTTTTTTTATAACATTTATAAGCTTTAATTTTGAAATAATAACCAAGAAATATACCTTCATCTACTCTAGATTCAAACTTACCAAGTTTTTCATCAATTTTGTTTACGAATCATATGCTATCAAAAACTCTGAAATAATCAACTGTTGCTAGTTTATCTTTCCATAGCTCATAAGGAGTCTTGTCACTATTGACTCTCAATAATTCTCTATTCTAAATATGAACTAATATAGAAACTACCTCTCTCTAATATTTATTTTCTATCTTGGATTCATTTATCATTGTCCTCACCATCTCCTAAACTATTCTATTTTTTCGTTCAACTACTCCATTTTGCTATGGAGTTCTGGCTACTAAATAATATATCTTTATTCCATGGTCTTCATAAAACTCAATAAATTGATCTGACATGAATTCTCCTCTTTGATATTATCTTAGATACTTAATCTTCAAACTGGTTTCATTCTCAACTAATGCTTTGAATGCTTTGAAATGTCTAAAAGCTTCTAATTTTTTCTTTTAAAATATTACGCATCATATATGAAAAATAATTAATAAGCAACATGAAATATTTATCACCTTGAGTACTTTGAGTTCTCATAGGTTCACACAAATTAGTGTGAACAAGATCTAGCATCTGAGTAGTTGAGTATTATTTTGTTTTAAACCACCTTCTAGCCTACTTCCCATGATGACAAGGTTCACAAAGCATGTTAGATGACTTTGTAATCTTTGGATGATTTTTGACTACGTTATTCTTTCTAATATTGACAATATTGTCAAAATTTATGTGCCCCATTCTCCTATGTCATAACCAACCTTATTCAATCTGGCTCAAACAACATCTTTGACCTTTGATGTCTGATAGCATATAGAAATTATTTCTTCTTCTCTGAGCATCTGCAACTAACATATCTAAATCTTTTCTTCTAATTTCACAATCTTATACATAAAATTTTAGTGTGTACCCCTGATCACACATTTGAATTACACTCAAAAATATTATTCTTAAGACCTTCTACATACAAAACATTTTTAGTTTTAGTTCTACCATTATCCAAACATAGTGTACCTTTTCTAGAAATTCTATTAGTAGTATTGTCTCTGAATTTCACTTTGCCACCATTGATCTTATTCAAGGTTATGAAATTGATCTTGTCTCTTGTCATGTGCCTAAAACATCCACTATTAATGAACCATGTATTTTCTTCATTTCTTGCATGCAATACAATCTGCACTAACATAGATCTTTAAAATTGTTTCTTTTACCATGAACCTATCTGAACTTTTCTCTTGATGAATGGAGCCTTGAAACTCTAGTCCTTCTTGACTAACTCAAACACACTTCTATAGTACCAAGATATGTGTTCAAAATTATTACACTTGTAACATATTATGGCCTCTTCATTAAATCTTGATAGAGGAGCAAAAAAGTTGTGGATTTTGCTTGATTTTGTATGAATTTCCTTCTCCTTATTTCTAAAATTATTAGCCATTTTTTGACATTCTAATTTTTTATGACCATATCCATTACAATAAAAATAGTAACCATGAAAATAGAACCTATTTGTGTATCTATGACTTGATTACCTTTTGTAGCTTTGTTTCCTCTAACCTTATTTGTTTGAGATGTCCTCTATATTCTTAACTTCTTCCCTTTTTATTTCTTCTTTTATAAGAAATTTAGCATAGCTCTTTTCTTTTTCTTTATCTGTGAAAGTAGTGACCTCCTCTTTCTCTTTTTCAAATCCAATACCTATCTTATCTAACATTGATCTTTGATTTTACAATATCTTATTCAACATATTAGTGTTATTCTCAAATTTTGAATCATTCACTACTCTATCATTGATTGCTTTTTTTTTTCTCAAGATTTGATTTTAAAGAAGTAATTTAAATAACATACATTTCACATTATTTACTTACTATTTTCAACTGTACTATTAGATCTTCTTCATTTTTCTTGGATTCTTCAAAGTGTGCTTGTAGATCTTCAATTATTTCCTTTAACTCCTTTTCATTTTTCTTGATTTAAAGCTTTACTCTTTGATTCTTCTTTTCAAGAGATTTTAACTCTTCTAAGGCACAAATGAGTTCTCCTTCCAGATTCACTTCAGCTTCATCTTGTTCTTCTTGATCATCTGTACTTTTTCTTGTAGAGGCATCTTCATGTATGGCCATGAATAGAATCTCTTCTTTTTCTGAATCACTAACTCCACTATCTTCGGTTGAGCTAGGATCTTTAGAATACAAACTCTTGTTCTTGAATCCCTTCTTGAATTTAACTTTAAAATTCTTCTTATATGTAGACTTTCCTTCTTCATTATCATCATTACCCTTATTTGGGAATTTAGCTACAAAATATCCAATCTTTTCATAATTAAAACATTTAAAAGGTAATTTTCCTTGATATTTGCCTATGCCCTTTTTTGACTTGCGAATGAATAGAGCTCCATTGTCATCTTCATAATTACTAGAATTATCACTTGATTATTGAATTTTAGCCTTCTCTTTCTTTGATGTCTTGAAAGCCATTTCTCTCTTTGAGAATTTATCTTGTTCAGTTTGCATCTCATATGCTATAAGAACACCATGAATTTCATCCATCTTTAGCTTGGCTAAATTATTCATCTCTTCAATTGCTGAAACTTTTGCATCATATCTCAATGATAGAGATCTCAAAACTTTTTGAACCATAGTTGATTCTTCTAATTTTTCTCTAAGACCTTGATCCTGATTAACTATTTGATCAACCTACAAAAGATGACTTACTATATCTTCTTCTTCTTCCATCTTCAAACTCTGAAACTATCTTCTAAAAGTCTGAAGCTTAGCTTGCTAAACCTTTCCAACATCTTTATAAATATTCTAAAGTCTTACCCAATTTTCATGAGAATATTTACATTGCATAACTTTAACAAATTTAGATTCACATAAACTACATAAAATAATATTTAAAGCTTTAGCATTATTTTCACTTGCCTTTTTTTCTACCAGAGTAGTTACAAGTGTTTGTGGCTCTTCATTCCTCCACCACAGCTTGTCATATGTCAAACCCAAGGGCCATCAAATAAGTCTTCATCTTTATACTCTAAAAAACATAATTCATCCCATCAAATAAAGGTTCCTTATTTGTATAAAATCCTTCATGTGATCTAGCCATTATGCTTTCTTGATCTTCCTTCAAGCTATAAAACTTTTTCAAAAGGAACTTGCTCTGATACTAGTTGTTAAGCATGAAATATACTATGGGGGGTGAATCAGTATATTATATATCTTTTTAGTTAATCTAATTTATTTTCTTTAACCACTTAATCATACATTCAAGATATGTGATAATATTGAAATAATAATTTGCACCACATGAGAGAGAGAGAGAGAGAGACCATATTTTTACATAGAAACCCAAAGTGGGAAAAACCATAGAGAATAATCTCAAGAATATGAATGAGCACCAACTCAAAATACAAAGTTTGCAAGCACCAACCCCTTTGTTGAGCACCAACACAGTAATTATTTTTGAGCTCCAAACCACATGAGCACCAACCCCATATAAATATTTGTGAGCACCAACCCACAGGAGTACCAACCCCTCGTATGTATAAAACACAACAAATGATATAACTCTACAATATCTCCTACTTTTCTTTATTTGAAAATAAATACAAACCATACAATTTCTTACAAATTAAAAATAGCTTCTCAATCCTTTATTTATAGCTTTCCAAATGACCTTTGGCATTTACCCTTTATGACCCTTCAATCTTCATGGAAAATGGTGCCAAACTTGCATGACCCTTCGTATCCTTGAATTTGAAAATTCATATGGTGACCCTTCATAAGAAAAAGTGTCTTTTCCTCTTTTGTCTTTATCTTGGTAACTTTTCATATTCCTCAAAGTGTCCCTTTATGGAAAAATGTGCCATACCTCTTTTATCTTCACACGGTGACTCTTGGAATTCCTCAAGATGACTCTTTATGATAAAATGCATCCCATTCCTCTTTCATCTTTTACCTCATGACTCTTTGACTTCTCCATGGGCCCTCTTTTGACTTATAGACAACCAAAAATATATTCATTAATATTAAATACATATGAACACACATTAGCCAAGATATGAATATTAAAAACACCATTAAATGCAATGGGGCCTTTATCACCAATAATGCTAGACCTTTGACATCAATGACAATATTTCGAGCATAAGGAAGTTTTGACCCAAGGTTTCATCTCTTGGCATTGAATTCATCACTCCCACTAGGATAAGAGGTTTGAGCGATTAAACCACCTTATAGTGTTAGAGTTGCACATGAGATGTATCTTCACTTTGGACATCATACTACACTAAGCAAGTGATAGATGTAGTGGTTGTAAAAAGGGTAAGACCTTCTTGTAACAAGCCAAGTGTTGTGGACACCCAATTACCTAATTTTATTTTACATCATGATGTGAAAGTCATTTTATAATTGATCCCCCTAGAAATGATCAAAAACCAATTAATTCTAGTCAACCCCATATTGTTGTACCCTTGCTAAGATTTAGATGATTATACTTAATGTATTTTGGTCATTTTTGCTTGGTATGTTTTTAGACTAAAACTTGTTTGTTTATAAACCATGTCAAAACCAATTTGTTTATATGTCACTCTTTTGTCTAAAGAGGCATTGTGATGGTCATTTTACACCACACTCATGAATTGAATTTTTTTGCTAAACTTATTTATGTGTATGTGTCACTTGAGTTGAGGAGGGTAGTGTTATGTTGCACAAAACAAGTCAAACCATTTTGCCTTTGAGTCTTTAAAATATAACATTTATCACATCATTCAAGCATGCTTATGTTGTTAGGCTACTTAATTTTTTTTAAGACTTGTTTACCATTGTATCAAAGATTGTTTGTTCCAAACCATGTTATGTATACCATTTGGACCTATATCTTATACCATCATGCTATCCAATCTTGTCTAGCTTGTTTGGTCAAATCCTAGTTTTTAATGTTGCATTTTCAATTAAACTTGTCAAGTTTGGATTTAAACATTGATTGATTTCTAATTAGGCCTCAATTCATGGGGTTGATACATAGATCTTTCTCTTTTGGGTTGAAAAACTTTAGTTAATTGATTACCTAAATTTGAAAACTATTGATTGTTTGTTTGTTCAAAGATTATCCTCATCATCATTTGTGCCTTTATTTGGGAGAACACAATATTTATCTAGGTGCCATTTGCTTCATGCCTTATGCCAAATAATCTTTTTTATGTTTGATTTCATGTGTTAGGTCTATGCCAAATTTATTTCCAAACTTGTTAGATTAAATCAAATCACATCATCATTTGTTTCAAGCCTAGTTTTTAATGTCATTTGGCCAAAATTCCTAGCATAGCCTGTTTGAGCCTAGATTTTGATTGCGCATTTGGATAAAAGACCTAGTACCTCTTTCCCTTTCCTAATTTAGAACTTGTTTGAAACACTTTGACCTAGACTTTGACATACCAATTTTTATTCAGATGCTTGACCTTTTGTGCATATGACATTTGACGTTAGAATATTTTATACCAAGTCTTAACAAAAATCATTTTGGAGATGCATCTCCATTTTTAGACCATATTAGAGATACAACTCTACCTTTTAATCAAGTTAGACCAAGTTTGAACCATTTTCATTTTAGACATAGTTTTTTAGAGTTTGCAAAACTCTAAGACTTTTTGTTTTAGAGATTTCATCATTTATGTGGATATATCTAGCTAAAATTATGGTGGAGTCACATACAATCTAGCTTATGATAGAATGGTTATGAAAAATCCAACTAAGATCACCTACGAAGAAAGATTTTCTAAGGAGTTTTATTATTCTCCCTACAATACTCCATATGGGGAACATAGTCAAAATCCACAAAATCCAGATCACATTAATGATTGGTATGAAGAGGATTTTAAGGAGGACTTTGAAGACCCAACTATAGATAATTTCATTTGGGATATGGATTCATACCCTCTTTACAATAATCAATACATGGAACATAGTCAAGAACTAGCTTTTGATCCAACTCAAGATTGGGATGATATGGTTTATTAGGACCTAGACGCTTTGGCTTATGTAAAAAATCAAGTTCCATGACATCCTTTTTTTATTCAATCATTTAATACCCTTAACCCTCCTTTAGATTATACGAGTTATCAAGCTCCATAATATCTAAGGAATACTATTACCATTTTGGGACCTTGTCCTTTGGCTTGTGCTAGAAATCAAACTCCACAACACCCTTTCATCATGTCAAGACCTCATCCTTTGGCTTGTGTGAGAAATAAAGATCTATACCACCTTATTGTTACCATTTTAGGACTTCATATTTTGTATTGTATGAGAAATCATGATCCCCAATTCCCTACCATTATCCAACCATAAGCCATTCCACATCTAGTACCAATCTAATCAAAACCTCAATCGATCTAATCATTCAAAGACCAAGTTGTGTGCAAAATTGATATTTTCCATCTCATTAGAAACAAAGGCCAAGAAAACCAACCAATCTAAGATTTTTTTATTGAACCAACCACTTGTGATAAGTCAACCTATGATGAATCACTTATTCATCCTATACTAGTTATCAAGGAGTCTCACACTGATGAGATAGTCTTTGATGAGTCACTTCTTAATGATTATAACTACCTTTAGTAAAATCATTAGCTTGACCATATGCTTATTTTTTAAGAGCCTTCACTTGACAAGCAATTCTTTGAGGAGTTATCTCTTGACCTTTTTCCCATCCTAAAAGAGTCCTATTTTAATAAACCCATTTTTGTGAATCCCATTATGCCATCATAGGCCATTACTTATCCAATGCCAAACATTCAATAAGACATCATTATAAAAAAGTACCCATCAAATGAAGAATGATAATTAGAGTTAGGTTATATTATTGAACCAACATTAGATTTAACATTAAAATCATAATCAACATCAGTCTCAGCATTAGACTCAGAGTTCCTTGAGTCAGAATCATATTTAGAAATGGAATACATTCATGACTATTATACTATTGGTTATGCATGCCTAAAAAATCTATATAAATACATTTGTGATCCTTCTATAGTTTTTGAGGATGATTACTTTAGCATTGACATAATTTCTCCTAATATCTTCTATAAGGATTGTGTAGCCTCTCCCCATTCCATTACCATTCCACATGTCACTACCATCAACCATAATGGCCATATTATTGACATTCCATCTCCCACAAGTGTTAATTAGGACCGATAGAATCACACTTTGGTGAATTGCATCCATGACAACATAGTAGTTGAAGAAGAGCAAGGAGGCCAAGACCAAATTCATGTATTATAATAACATTCTCCTAGTGAAACATTTTCTAAGGTGCTAGGGGACATGCAAATTTCAAACTCAACATCTTTTAGTGAAACTTTTTTGGAAGCACTAGAAGACAATTAAAGTCCAAATCCAATGTTAATTAGTGAAATATTTTTAGAGGTGCTATGGGATAATCAAGATAACTTCATTGTTGAAAAACTCTTTGAGGTGCCAATAGCTAAGCATAAAATTTATTAAATTCTTGATGAAGATAATATAAAAGATAAAATCAAAATATCTTCTAATCTATAGCCTAATTAGATGGTATCTACTCTCAAAATAAAATAACAAATTTTTTTGGTGATCTTATCGAGATAATATGTAGAGGTATTTAGCCCTACCATAACCAAATTTATGTCAAATCTAATATCAGCAACATAACATGTGATTGAAAGTCTTGATCTTCATTTGTTTCCCTATCACTACACATTCCATTATCACATACCATTTCATTTCATAAACAAACCTACCATCCATTATTTGTCCTTATTTACCATCTTTGGCCACACTTTCCTTTATAGAGGCTATAAAGATACCTTGTCTTGATGCTTGAAGGAATGAGAATCAATGACCCATGAAGATCATAATAGTATTCTTGATAACCAAATCTATAGCAAGTTCTTGACATAGCAATTATTTAGATGAGGTGTGGGCTAGCAATTAACATGATCATGTATTCTATTTGTATCATTTTTTGATTAGGATGTGTATCTCCATTTCAGTAGAAACAATAAAATAATATGCTATTGATCCTACCCATGTTAGAACCAAACATGTACCATACCATTTCATTACCATGCTATTGTCATTGTTACATATCCTTTGGCCATTGTCACATATCCCAGCCAATTACCCCATCAACTAGGGGCAACCCTCTTGGAATTATATCAAACTTTATACTAACCATATTACCATTTTATCCAATCTCTCAAAATCCATTATTATCCTTATCAAAACCATACCATCCTATCATTCCATTCTTATCTAGACCAAAGCCTATTTTTAGTCATCCTATGCAATCCAATTTTGATCTTAGTTCATTTGGTTTTTCTACACCTTTTGTGAGAGGATTCTGATCGAGTTTCAATAATTAATCAAATCTATGTTTAAATGATAGTCTATGAAATTAGTGTGACAGTTGATATGGCAATATATCTTTCATTTTCCATCATGTATCAAGTTTGTTTATGTGAACATGATTATAACCGCATATGGGCAAATTAATGTCTCACTAATCTTGTTACTAATTATAACCACCTATGGGAAAATTAGTATCATTGACCTATGCCATTATATCCTAGATATAACTACCCATGGGAAAAATAGGGACAACACTTATTTACCTTGCATTTCTGCATCACCTTGCCATCACTATTTTCATTTTCCTAGCCATTTTTTGGATATGAGAAATTGTTGGGACCTAGTTGGTTTTTTCCCCACCTTTTGTGTAGATGTAATTATTATGACTTGGGGTCATTTTAGGACTATGTGGCCCATTCTCAATTTATGTTGAGGTCACCTCAATCCCCCTTTTCCTATGCTCTCACCATTTTGTGAGCAACCTAAGCCAAACACTCTATCCATTTTGTAAGTAGGTATCTTTTCATTCTCTAATGAGTTAAGATACCTTAAAATGCTATAAGTGTTCAAATATTTCAAAATCCAAAAACATTTATCCTATCTAAGCTTAGTTAGTTATCCTTGATCCACCCTATTAGGTCAAAGTCAATATTAGGTTGATTTCTTTAGATTTTATTTTCATGATTTCTGCTTGTTTATTTATTTCAAGTTATTTTATTTTTTTATGCACTTTCTATTTGTTTATTTATTTGTTTATTTTCCTATTTGTTTCCTTTCAACATTGTTGTCTCAACTTAGTCTATATGTATGCATTGGGTGGTTCCTTGCAAACATTATTTTTGAGTCCATACATATTCATATGTTAACATAAGCATCATGGTTTTTATTATTGGTACATTATTTTAAATTTTTTATTAGATCAAGAATCAATCCTTATGCATATTTCAACCAAGTCCTCATAGTTTTCTATCATGATGCCTACCATCACATGCCACAATAAAAATCAACTTCAAGAAGGTTTATAAGTAACAGAGCTATAGAATTTTCTCCTTGGCACCTTGGCAAAATTCTTCCATCCCATCCTTGATCAAATCAGCCCAATGACCATTCTAGTTGTATCACTACTAATTAGGATGAGCATCTCCTCATTATCAGGTACAAATGAATCTTTTCTATTGATCAATCTTATTATCATATTCATCTCTTTCATCACTTTGTACCCACTCACATTTAATTTGTATTCTAGGTTATATCCTTGAGTTATGATTGATAATTAGCCTTAACTAGGGCACAATAGTTTTTATCTAATCTAGGTCTTCTTAATGATTATAACTGCCTATGGGCAAATCATTATTTTGACTTTTATTCTTGATTATAACTGACTTGGGAAAAATCAATGCATGTAATCATTTTCTCATTTGGATTAATCTCACCCATGGGCTAATTTCACTCTTTATTCTTACTTCTTTTTGAGGTAACATCCATCAACAAATGTGATGGTCACTCTGTCAAAGATGCATCATCCCAGGCTTCCCAAACACCATTTAAAGCTTTTTCTTCAACCATCATCTTCATTTTAGTATATAGGATATTTATCATTATTTTATAATAAATTGCTACACCTATAGTTCATAACATCTTCCTAAACAAGGTCAAATTATAGACACTTAAAACTGGCCACCAATAACCTTCAACCAAGATTTTGACCCAATTCTTGTCAAAACGCACAATTTAGCCTAAAAACACTAAAACACATTAAATGATTTGTAATTTATATATTCAAGTTTTGATTTTGGCTAGAGTATCATTAGATGGGGTAATGCAATTTATGGGCCAACTAACTTTGATCAGATCATTTCAAGTCAAAATGCCAATTTCATACCTAGGTACCCTAGATTTCTCTTTTCTATCAAATCTCTTACATGAGACATGTGCCTTTATTATTTTGTGTTGGCAAAATCTTAAATGAAAATGTGGTTCTAAAACATCTAACATTGACTCCTAATTCTAATCTAGTCAAATTTTTAGCCAATAATAAGATATTTTGACCAATTTGATTAATTTGTGCACCAAGGGCCAAAATTTGCACCAAAGTTGACTAATCATGTTTTAGGTTAATTAAACCAAATTAGGGCCTTAAGTTTATTTTCCATGGAACATTTTGAACAAAAATTTATTTGAAATTGATTTCTATTAACTACATCATCATGTGACATCATCATATGTGGTGGCATCCATAAGCCATAAATGCATAAAATATCAAGATTATGGGTCTCCCATGCCTCATTAAGACCCTCCATGCCTATTCAATGCCCCTATATCCAAAATATTAATTGATATATTTATATAATAAATTTCATATATTTAGATTTATTCATGGTCACAAATCTCAACCTTGAGATGGATGGTCATGGTTGATCCTCACACCATTCCAAAAATCTATAAATAGGAGGCCTTGATTATTAAATTTTAAGCTCTCACATGCCAAATTTATAATGTTGAATTGGTTCCAAAGCCTCATTAAAATTAGTGTTATAATGCCAAAATATTGATCCAAGCCAAGCCAAAGCCACAAGGTACCAAGGAGAGATGGAGGTATCCAAGCTTCCATTGATGTATAATTCATGAACACAAATCCAAGCAAGACAATACAACAATCATTTTAGAGCATCCAAGGAATTTAAAATAATGTTTATTTTATATTTTAGTTTTGTATTTCATTCATGTTTTATTAGCTAAGATCTCCCTAGTAACTAGGCCTAGATATGTATGCTAGTTAGTGTGTTTTGGTCAATTTGTTTTCATTTTAGGACTAACATAATACTAATCACCTCTCTTGAGTCAAATTCCTAGTTCACAAGATATATCTAAAAAATAGAGCACTAGTTTTTCCTTTCTAAATTTAAAAATTCAAAAGTAAATGATCATAGTTAAACATTGAACACTATTATTGCATGTCATGTCCTTTCTTCTTAGATTAAACATGCACCATCAATCTTCTCTAAAATTTAATGCATAGTGTTCTAATTCCCAAACATTAACCCTCAAATAGTTGACCTCATCTCATGCAATCTGGAAACTTTGAACTCATGCACTCCATTGATCTCTTCGAGAATATCCTAGCTTTAACTATGCTATAAAACTTTTAATTTGACCTCTTAAATTTAAATTTCACCATAGATCTCTATCTTTATGATCAACTACTCATGATTGATCCTTAGAATAAGCTTGATCTTTATCTCTACTCAATGTTAAACTTTGAACACTTGGCATCATATTGATGCTTCCTAACTTCTTGGAGCAATGTGCTCCATAAATGTTACTTGAATTTTAACTTATTAAAAAATGACTATGGGAACCTTTGTAGTCTATTTATAAGGTCAAATTTACACCTCCATATCTTTTTATTTTCTCAAGTGCATGTTCTAAAATTTGGACCATATGATCTCCTCACATAGGATAATTCAAAAATGTGTCAAACTACTCCTAAAACCTTTACATGAGTGAGATATAATGCCATTTATTTTCTCACTCTTATTTTTATACCATAGAGCCAATCATGTCAAGAATTTCCTAGAAGGCCAAATTTTCATATGCATATCTTTTGACATGCTTCATCACATGATCTAAAATTTAGCACAAATCAACTAGGCATAAAATTAAACAAATCCATATGATCATCTTGTTTTGAAATGTCTAAGCATGTGAGATATGCCATCACCAAACTTATTACTTAGCACTTTCTTGCCTCATGCAAATTTGGATATGGGAAAACAATGTCAAACTACTTGGGATCCTAAATTTGCACTTGCATATCTTTTGTTGTGCTTATGTGCATGACCTATCATTTAACACATAAGAACTAGGAACAATATTAAACAAATCCATGTGATCATTTCTTCTTGAAACCTCCATGTGTGTAAATTATGACATCATCAACATGCTTACTTGGCTTTATTTGAACATAAAAAACATTATCAAAATGCCTGAGAGCCCAAATTTGTACCCACATATATTTGACTATACTTAGGCACATGACCTAAGACTTAGTGAATAAAAACTAGGGACTAATTTTATCACAACCATATAATAAAATCCTCTTAACTCATCCACACATGGTAATTATGATGTTATTAAACTATCTACTTAGATTTTCTACCATTGGAACCAAAATGTTTAGATGAGAACAATGATGAACTGGGTGAATTACACTCATATACACAAGCACTCAAAGTATTTTTAAATTATAATAGGAAATATTTCACATGATAAATACTCCATACTCATCCTTGAATATCTCTAAACATGCCAAAATTAAAGATCAACCAAGTCAACTTCAAGCACACTAGGATAGAAACAATTCACACTTTGTTATTATCACTTAGACTATCAAGGCACTTCATCCATTCACCAAGATAAATCCATGACATCACCATGAAATCATTGATAACTCTTTCACATCAACTACTGAGTTACTTGATAAGCTAAGATCTGGTAGTAACAGACCTTGGGGAGATTCCATCTTATTTTAGGAGAGGTTGGGTGGATTTCCACTCTACCTAAGTTGGTGTGTCAAATAACCCATCAAAACATTTGTATTATTATTTCCATACCAATAATATGGACTACACATCTATATGTATAAATTAATAAAGGATTATCCCAAGATCCCAATTTGTCAAATTACAAACTACGTCACTATTGTACTTGATTTACACATATTACATTATTTACACATAATCCAACACTTAGGGAAAACTACATTAGTATAAGTCCCTCTTCATATAATTGGATATTTAGCAAAACTCATTGATAGAGGGGTATTTGGATCTATTTCAACACCATGTGCCCACTAACCCATTTTCCCCCAAGGTCACTATGAATATGAAGAACTAGGGTTTTAAAAATTCATGAGTGATAGTCTAAGACCTAGATATGAATGCACCAAAGCAAAGGCAAAGTCAAACCCCAAAAAAAATTAGGTGTGTTGATGTGGGTCTTATTTACATCCTTGTATTTAATGAGGTAGAATCTAAATTTTTTGGGTCTTAATGAAGGTAAACTCCACTTTAGGCTACAAGTTAATTGTATGGGTTAAATAACCTAGTAATGGAATAGTAGCCTAATAATGTAGGTTGTTAACTAGGTGTGATTGTAGTGAAATGAATATTAGTAAATAAATTAAAACCTAATTGGGTTGGATTGATGGAATCTATTCCAAAGTGGGCAGATTTAAATCAAAGAAACTTCAAAAGGAGGGAAGGGTAGGGAAAAAAATAAGGATATATGGTTTCAAGGAATCACTTCTTAGGTTGGTTCCTTTATAGACAAGTGCTTCCAAAACTAATGATTATTACTTTTATCTATTTCACACTCATAGATAAACATAGTTAGGCATTCTAGGATGAAATGGTATAGGAAATAAGTGTCTTAATTAAAGGTTGATCATTTTAGAGTAACTATTGCACATACTTATGAGATTAAAAATCAAACCATAATAGTATCTAGGAAAGCTATTAATTACATCTAGAAGTATATATCAAGCATAAATACTCATGCACACTTAAAAAAAATAAAAATAGTCAACTAATTATTTAAAATCAATAATGTTTGCTAGCTATTCAATAGGTTTTGCATATCTAAAATCAGTAGATATCAATGATAACAAAAGAATCCTTTGTAGCTTTTTCACATTTTAAATTACTAAATTAACACAACCAAAGGAAACAAAAAATTACTTACACATAAATGGAAGGAAAATACATCCATACAAATGCATGACAATCAAAATAATCTCTTCATGTATTGATAATTTTCCAACCTTATATGTATATATAGACTTGGGGAGAGGTCGCCTCATTCTCTAAGTTCATATAAATTGAATTTTACATCAATTAATTATAACTTTAATTCTAATTTTAATGCCAAATCTACATGTATACTTACATTTAATTACAATTGTGTCAATCATAAGTTTTCTTGTCTAATGTTATGCAATATGTGCATGCTTATAGATTACCTAGACTAGCTTTTACATTCATACATCAAGTGTAAGTAAAATATAATTACATAGATTAATACTATATGCATGAATAAATACATAATTATCCTTTAATAATTAAGGATTATTTATGCTTTGTGACTTCATAGCACTACTTGTCTTCAAGGAAGGAAATGAAGTAGTTGGCAACATTGAACTATTAGTTAGAATTGAGGTGGTATCTAGAGATTTAGATTTCTTTTTGGCCTCTAATTACTAAAAATATTTAAATGTGACATCATGATGGTATATCATGATTCCCATATTCAAAAGTGAGGGTATATGTACCCTAATTGTCTACTCCATTAGCATGCATGTTTAAATTTAGTGACATTAAAGTTGATTTGAAATATCTCCACTTCTATGACTTTTTTCTAAATAAAATTAAACTCAACTTTAATCTCCTCCAATGTTAATCCTTATAGATTCTAATTGAATCTAGCTAAGGCTTATTTGAGAAGTTGGTCAAAACTATCTCTACTTATTAGCTTGCCTATAAAGTCCCTCACATGTGAGAGATTCAAATCTTCTAGAATTTACAAAATGAGGCCCTCATGTTTTTCATACTTGGGCATTATTTATTCTATTGGTATGACCCATTACCTTAATTTTGGTGTGTGATGACCACCAAGTTGAGGGAATTTGAAGCTTCCAATGTTGTCATTAAATTTAGGTGGTTGTATGCCTTATTCATTATGTAAAAAATGAGGAATTTTAGTGACTTTCTTTAAAGAATTAAATAATTTAGTAGATTTAATGATTTGAGGGGATAATTTATCCCTCATTAAATAAATTATCTCCAAAATGCTATAAAATATTGAATTTACACTTTACACATTAGTTTAAATTTGTTTGAGAACATGGAATATTTTATATCATTCCTTAACTAGCTCTAACTCTTGTTTAAGCTCCTTCCTTTATGAAGCTCAAGCAATACATTCATGTGTGTCTCAAAAGAGGATTTTAAATCCTTGATATAGGGGTACTACCCTAGTTTCCTATTCTTCCTCTTTGATAATGAGAACACATTTTATCTCTCCTCTATAATTATCCCCATTATATCATCATCTTAAATTTTTGTTTTCTTCACCCTCTGAATACTCCCTATAGATTTGTCAAAATAGAGCTTACTGCGGGTAGTTATGTGATTTTAAGATTTGGCCATTGAGAATCCTATGATTTCAAATCTGCTACCCATTCTAGGATGACCAATTGGGTTGATTTATTTGTTTGAGTTTCTTCGGATATATTCTCAATAAATAGATCCCCTAAAAACTTCTTTAAGGCCTCTTTGAGTAATGGGTTGGAAAGGGAAGGTAAAATTATCTTTGACCAATCCACACCACCATACTTGGGTAATGGTTAGATTGTATACACTTATTTCTTCTTCTCAGCCTTCTCTAATGATATTAAAATGGTTACTTGGGAAGAACTAGAAAAAGGCATTGGAAAGCCTAACTAATTAGATGGCACATATATTTGTAGACTTATCGATGCTCCCCTAGCTTTCTTGGATGATTTACTTTTGTTACTAGGGGATACTAAGATAGTCATAGAAGTAACCACTATATAAGTCAAGTAAATAAATGTTTAGGACACAATTGGGATAGTGGAAACTATATGTAATAAAAAATGCATCATGTCTATGAATCAATCCTAACTCAGAGAAGATAGATCATACCATACACTTCTGATTGGAGACACATTAGATAATCATGAACATGACCAATATGGGGATCCACTAGACCTAATTAGGGGATCTCTTACCACAATAAACCATGCTAGGGAGGGTTCCAAATCCTTTATTCAAGCACATACATGTAATAACCCTAAGGGAGTCCTATGTTTTATATTTACTAAACTAATAACAAGTAAAGTCTAATCTAGTGCATAATAAAGCTTATGGCACAAAGTGGGGGTAATAAAAAATAAAAGTAAACATGCATATAAGACATATGCTCATGTCAATGTATATAGAGTCCTATGCATAGAATAAAAGTGAAAATTCATATATATCTACTTT
This sequence comes from Torreya grandis, assembly GCA_037957365.1. Lineage (NCBI taxonomy): Eukaryota > Viridiplantae > Streptophyta > Pinopsida > Cupressales > Taxaceae > Torreya > Torreya grandis. The sequence continues at coordinate 135,836 of JARHVA010009916.1, forward strand.
TATAAAGGAGGAAAAAAGTTAGGAATACTTACCTTTGAAGAGTAAACCGTCGAGCCTCAATCTCTCCCTTATCTAAGGTGCTTCACAATAGGTTGTTGTGGTATGTAAGGATGATAAAGACAAATCAAATATAGGATACACAATCTATCAATGCATCTAAAATACTTATCTATAAGACAAGATCCATATATAAAAATAAAGTATGAAACCTTAAGTGTTCACTTTGATTAGAATGGTTAATAAGTAAATGCACAATATATCTTACTTCTTCTCTTCTCTAAATAATGGTTAAATGATATTTTATATATAGGTGGATTTAACCCTAAGCCCTTCTAAAATTTCTAGCTAATAGGGTCAACCTATCACAATTTTGGACAAGAAATCACCAGGTCACAGGCTAGGTCAGCCAAGAGTTGATCTAGACCCTATGTGAATTTCATCCAAAATTGTACAAGGTCAACCTAGTTGACCTAGTACAGTGAACACTCAAAAAGGTGTTAAGGCTAGGAATAAGGGGATAAAATTTATAAAATTAATAGAGGAGTGTGCAATAGAGAATAACAAACTTAGGTATAATGTTTTTAGGATATAAGTGTGTAGATAACAAGTGGAAAAAAGGACAACAATCCTACGAAGCACCAATGTTCTTCCCAACCTTTTTCTAGTGTGTTCCTTAAGGCATGCACTCAAAGGTATTGAGACTTGATGGTTTCCTAAAGATAATTTTTTTAAAATATTATGTGTATACATATGCCCTAATCAAAGCTCATCAAGTGTCATATGAGTGAAACACGGGATGGTGTTTCAACAATAGAACACGACAACACATAATGTTGATGCTAAGTAAAGTACTATAAGGAAAAAATAAGTTAAATGAATGGAAAGAATTTAAAAACACATACCTTTACTTACCTTAGTGCAATAGATAAATAAGGAGACTATAAGAGAAGTGAAGGCATCTAAATATGAAGAACATTACGAGAACCTCTAGATATTAGTGTAAAAAATTGCAAAAAATCTAAATTTTTGGAAGATAGGTATATATTAGTGTAAATGATTCTTTATTTCATCATGATTCTATAACATTTTATGATTCAAAAAATGGGTTAGTAAAAATAAAGATATAAACAAAACAAGGAATCTAGCCAAATAAATTTGAAAGGTAAAGAATTGTGAAAAGTAAGTTTAAATAAGGTGAAAAGGAATTAATTTAGTTATTGGTGACTTATGTGTGAGAGAAAAAGAGATATGATAGACCAAATAATATAGGATGGTGAGGAGATGAGAGCTAAGATGAAAGGGACTCCAGGCGGTGGTCATAGGTACAACACATATAAGTAACTAAGAATTTCAAACTTGTTTTTTAATATTTTATTGAAATTAAGTGTTTTTTATAATTTTTTTTAAAGAAATTATAGGAACTAAAATGAACCTAAAAAAGTTTCTAAGGGTAGGAAAAACCAAGAAGAGAAATGGGTTTGAATGGATTGAACTAATAATTTCTGAAAGGCATTTATTACTGGCAATGTAAGGGGTGAATAGGTAGAACTAACTATATTGGCCTAGTAGGCTAAAACTTTACTAAATCCATATTGCTAACTTAGTAGGTATGTGTTAACTTAGTTGATTTTCTAGACTATTGACTTAGTATATGACTACTAACCTAGTAAAAAACTCCACTCTATCAACTTAGTACTAAGGGGGAAAAGTAAAGGGTTGACTTAGTTTGTTAAGTCAACTTGGTTAAAATGAAGAAATTTTGGTCAACTTAGTGTTTGACTAGGTGACTAGAATAGTATGAAAATGCATGAAAGAGGATGAAAAAGTGCTAAAAAGGCCCAAAATGGCTGACTAAGGGCTAAAATGGCTAAGTATACAAAAAATAGGTTAATTTAATTAGAAATGGATAGATTATGGCAAATTAGGCTTTTTATTAGTAAAATATAAAAAGAATGTATTGTGATTATAAATGACATGGAGGATTTAATACTTTTTTATGGTTATAGGGGCATTCAAGATTTTAGTCCTTGGTGGACATATCATGGATCTTAGACATCTTGGAATGATCATCGATTGAATATTTAGTGAGATTGATTGCATTAGTATAAAAGGCATTGTATATATGTGTAAGATCCCATTAAGTTCAGATTTGATAGTCATGTTCTTGAGAGCCTAGGAATGATTGACTAATATGTTTAGGTGAGAAGTGGATTGGGATATAATAGAGCTGTGTATCACCCTAGAGGATGTGCATGTTATTCTTGGAATACCTATAAGAGGTAAGCCCATGATTATGGAAGTACCAGATGGATAGAAGGAGAGGAGAGCCTTAACCATATGGGTAATGGGCTCAGATAAGATATACCCTAAATTAAGAGTTAGCTTGGTTGATGTTTATAACTCTCAGATTCTATATATCTAAAAGGTGGTGAAAAGGCTTGTGACAACATGGGTATTGTGTCGCAAGTCTGATGGCAAGGTACAACTATATGCGATAGCCTTATACAATACTATATTAAAGCATAGGGTATTATATGACTTAGGTTCTATCATATGCATATAGTTTATGTGTGACATGTATGTGATGTTATCTAGAGGGAAAAAGTCTATAGGGACTGTTATATTTCTAAGTTCATGGATATATGAGAGGTTCCCTATGTATCAGCCAATTAGGTTACCCCATGTGGTTAATGATAGGCTACTTTAGGTATAACATTAGTGGTAGGACTGGGTAGCATGGGCCATGTCCCACATGCTAGTGACATAGAAAATGAGGTGAGTAGACACTATATGGAAGCCTTATGGGCACATTTCTATGGTATGGTCGAGCTAAGAGATAATGGCACTAGGATTGGCATGGACATATATTATAGGCCACTATACCTAGTGGATAAAGTCATATCTAGTGCTGTATTTACCAAGATAGATGGGACTCCCTCATCTAATGGAGCTAATAGTGGTTCCCATAGTTTGGGCAAGGTATGTGAGAGAGCCAAGGGGGAGAGGAGGATTAGGTCCACCAATTCCTAAGCCAATGATCACACCATGACATGAGAGACTATGGATAGGTTAGGGATGATGGGAAACTAAGAGAGAGGAGATATATATGAAAATGTAGGAGTGTTAAAGGTACCACTACCAACACCATAGTAGGAGGAGTAGTGACCATCTCAGACACATCATCGATGGAGGCATAAACATTAGGAGAGAGTAGAGATAATAGTCATTCTAGATGACCCATTAAGTAGGCCAAGATAGAGTTGGGTGATATAGAGACCACTCAAGAATAACCTAAGATGAGCATGAGTGGTGACTTTTGGATTTTCTTTTGGGTAATGACCTATAAAGGAGGTATTCAAAGGATGTTATGATGGAGAGACTATGCTCAGTGGTCGTACAAATGATGAGATGGTGGTAGGTAACACATAAATAGGTAAGAATAAATGGTTTTGAAATTTACTTAAGATATTTGAGATAGACTAGAGATAGATAGATTTTGGAGATATATTTATGATCTAATGTGTATCTAGTTTTATTTTTATAGATGCTTCATAGTAGGAGACTAGATGGGGGTCCCAAGTGATGGGATCACTCCATGAGATCTTTGATAAGGCACTGATGCCATATAACCTAAAGACATAGGAGGATCCTATGATAGTGTATTTCCTAGGTAGCTTGTTTAGACTAGAAAGAGAGGCTTTGAGGTGATTATAGGCATGGAAGGAGTCATAACCACTAGTAGGAGTGGGAGTGGGAGAGGCACAGGTATGGTGGGCCTTGGCTCAAGAGAGAGCCATGCATATGGATACTATAGGCTAGATATTTTTCAAGCTGCCAAAATTACCTAGGCAATCATAGGATTAAATTACCTTTATTTAATAGTGAATCTCCTATATACTTATGTCTGTTTACTTCTAATTATTCACACTTCTTAGTTATTCATAATTTGTACAAGCTATTTACATAATTTGGAGTATTACTTTAATCACATAGCTCATGAACCATAATAAAGTGAATTCATAGCAAGTAAACAATTATTTTAGAGAATGTGTAAATAAAGCTCAAGAAATATAATTTGAAGAGGCAATAATATATGAGAAGAAAGAAGATGTACTTCTTAATAATTAATTTTATATAGCTTAATGAATCCATACAAGTAAATAAACATTCAAAAGATGATAATATTTTTAGAAAATGACTAAGAAAGACTAAAATTCATGCTCAAATTTAATGATAACATAATGTTTACCATTTTAATCTCCATAAATACACCAAATGATATCCTAAGATGCATAGTTACATAGAAAATAACTTCTTTCTCATTCACTTTGAACCAATTTCATATAAAATAAAAACTTAGAAATCTAAACACAAAGTCTTAAATTTCTTAAAATCCCTTGCTTTAGTTACAAATGTTATGTAAAAATTACCATCCCCTAGGCACATAGGATTGGGATTATATTTATACAAAAATAAATTCTAAAATAAAATAGGAGACCACTCCTTCAATTCCAATGTGTTGCATTAAAAAATAAAAACCATTAAGAGGTGTCTTCCTAAAATTTCTCTCATATGCCATGCATTGGCTGATGACATGTAACACTTGTTGGTCTCCTTATTTGGATCAAATACAAACTCCTTTCATGTAGCATAAAGCTAGCTTAAATAATTTTATTTTATAAAATGACTTCCAGTAATGACATTTAGCCAAGTACTTGAGTCTTTAAAATTTTAAAACAACTTAATTACTTCAATATATTACAAGTTACAAGAAGAAAATAGAGGAAGAAGTATAATAAATATTTAAATCATTCCAATTCATGAACTTCATTTCTGCACTTCTTTTTGTATTTACATATCTACATCATCTGATTTGGCAACTGATTGCCTTCCTATTTTGCATCTCAACAGCTCCCTTTCCAACGTATTATAATAACCTTTCACCTTCCTGATATTAAGTTTTAGAAAACTCTAAAAAACTCATTGAAATTAATAGGGTATCATAATCCTGAGAAGGTCTAGGTTTCCTTAAGTCTTTAGGGTTGAAAAATCTGGGTAAGTAAAGTTGTCTTGGAACTCTGGTTTTATTTAAGTAATGTCTAGCAAGTTTTTGGGACTACTTTACTTAGATTTTGATGCAAAGTAAATTTTTTTGACAATTCTAGTTTGAACTTGATAGAGTAATGCAGACTTGCAAGACCAATTTACTTCTTTTTAATAAGCTAAGTAGCTTGGAGAACCTAAGTTATATTTAAAATGAACCCAAACACATAGATTTTTTATTTTTTGAGAAATATGAGTAAATGGGTTTTTTAGTGATGGCCTTTGTTAGATGTTTTCAACCTCATGGAGAAATTTTGAAGCACTTGGGAAAAGAAAGCAAACAAAAAAAAATACTAAAGACTAAGACTTTATTGTAGGGATTGGTTTCAATAAGAACAACCGACTCACAAAAGACAAGGCAAAATTTTAAACAAAGTTAACCCAAAATTTATAAGTGTGAAATTTTGGGGACACTAGCTGACTCTAATTAGGGACATATTTATTTATATTAGGAAAAAATAAAAAGGATGAGATCCTGATATCTCTGGTTTTGAGTCCTATCTATTGGGTATGAAGTCTTTCCAAAAACTACAAAATGAACAAACAAATATAAAAACAAAGAAAACTAGACAAAATAAAGATTGAGGACTTATTTATATACATATAGGTGTTACCCTACTATGTAATTCTTATAGAAATTCAAATGGTTTCCCATTAAAATTTAATAGTAGTTCAACCTTGCCTCTATCATAAACTAACCTACCTCTTTTCTTTCAACATTTGATTTCACCACCATCTTAAACTTTATGTTTACTCATTCTTGTAATTTTCTCTTTGTCATATTGGCTTTAAATGCCCCAACATACTACTCTAAACTTGCACTCTGAATTTCTTTTGACAATAATTTCATTTTTATTACAAAGACAAATGTGGTTATTTGATTATTTGCTTTAGTGTGTTGTTATATTATCATGAATGCTTCATCTTTATGCTCTTTATTTTCTATCATGTGATCTTTAATTATTGCAACTTGTTCTTCCTCTTTTTCTTCCACCGCATCACCTTGTAATACTTGTTCAAGTGATACCACATCCACCTCTAATTGATCATTGCTTTCATACACAAAATTGCAATAAAATTCCATACCTTTGCCCATCATCTGTATTTCATTTTCTAGGCCTTATATGAGGCTTTCAAACTAATATTTTTCTTTCTATCATTCCCATCACTCAGCTAGCTATAACCATCTTCTTTATCTTCACTCACATGTATTTCTTCCATCTCAAAGTTGTTTATCTTCTTATACTTGCTTACTTGGTTGTTTACTCAACATATATCTCATCATTTATCTCTTGAGTTGCTTACAATTTAACTTCTTTTGTCTTCTTTCATCTCTCATTGCTTCTAACACTTGAATCTTAGTTCCCTTGATGTGGTCAATTATGTCAAAAGAGGGAATAGATGCAGATAGAACAAGATTAGTTTCAGTAGTATGAGTTACTAGTTTATGAGCTTGAGAAGAATAAATTGTATACCTATCTTTTGGAGCTAAAGAATAAGGTAGAGGAATACCTCTTTTGAAGATGCTAACATTTGGCCTAAGATATTTTTTCTCTTTCCCTTATTCTTTGGAATATTTTTTACCAGCTTGTTGAGTTTGTGAGTTTGTAAATACTATAAAAGAGTGACTATGATCATCTTGAAGTATTTACTTATAGTCATTTTCTGATTCATATTCTAGGTAGTATTTAATGGAGTCGATAATAGGATTGACAAAATCATACTTTCTTACAAGACTTTGATTAGTATCATCAGACATATGATCTTCAATAATATGGTTCTAGTTTTGATTATTGAAATTCTATGTAGGTGCATTCCTGATAGGGACAACATGAATACCTTGGGCAATTTGCCTTTTGACTTGTAGAAAGTCATTAGACAACTTCTATAACAGGGGATTAGTAACTTGTGATGTGCTTGAAGTAGAAGAATCTCCCTTAGAATTTATTTTCTTGATTTTTCTAGCCATTATCAAGTCATCTTCAACCTTTGTAGCAAGATTTTGAGTTGCTTATAAATTAGCTAGATGTGCTCTACATAGATAATAACTAACTTTTGGTAACTGGGTGTTGATGAAGATTCACATCTAGTTATCTCTAGTGGGTAGAGAAGCTTGACGAATTTTATAGAGTAAACTATTAACATTGGTGATGAAATCATGCATGTGCTCATATGATTTCTTCTTGAGGTGAGTCATTTGGGTAAGTAGTATATGTGAATCTTCAATATCTTTGAACCTCTTCTCAAAATGCTCATGTATGGTAGCCCAATTTATTATAGTGTGAGGAGGCAAATGGTAAAACCATTCTATAGCTAATTCATACAAGGTCTTAATAAAGAGTCTGATTGAGACATATTCAATCTCAACACCAATTACTCCATAGGCTACAAATAAGGAAACCAAGTATACATCCAAATTCTATTTTCCATTCCCTATGAACTTTGGAAAATTATTTCTTGATCCCTTTGGTAGGTCATGGAGATGAGGATTCAAATTTAGAGGAAAAATAGTTACCCCCCAAGGGATACGAAGAGGAATCACCATTCTTATTTTTATAAAGTGGAGTTAACTTCAGCAAGGACATGCTTTACTCAGAGGTTACTTTGCATATAATGCTCAAGATAAAAGGTTTGAAAATCATGCAAGTTATGGAAAACTAAATATTAACTATGACTATCTTGACTTGAAGGAATATCCTATTCTTAGATTATGGGAGTTTAGTTATTCATTCCCCAGTGGAATTTCCATAAACTATTGGCTAGATATTTTGTAAGCTGTCAAAAGTATGTAGGTAGTCATGGGATTAAATCCCCTTTATTTAATGGTGAATCTCCCATATACTTAAGTCTATTTACTTCTAATTATTTATATCTCTTAGTTATTCACAATTTGTACAAGTTATTTACATAATTTGGAGTATTACTTTAATCATAGAGCTTATGAACCATAACAAAGTGATTTTGAAGCAAATAAGCAAATGTTTCAAAGAATGTGTAAATAAAGTTTGGAAAATAAAATTTGAAGAGATGATAATATATGAGAAGAAATAAGATGTACTTCTAAATAAGTAGTTTTATAGAGCTTATTGAAGCTATACAAGTAAATAAACATTTAAAAGATGATAATATTTGTAGTAAATGACTAAGAAAGATTGGAATTCATATTCAGACTTAATGATAGCATAAAGTTTATCATTTTAATCTCTATAAATAGACCAAATGATATCTTGAGATGCAAAGTTCTAAAGAAAACTTATTTATAATTCACTTTAAACCAATTTCATATAGAAGAAAAACTCAAAAATTTAAACACAAAGTTTTAGGTTGCTTAGACTCCCTTGCTTTAGTTACAAATGCTATGAAAAAATTATCATCCCTTGGGAACATAGGTTTGGGCTTATATTTACACAGAAAAGATGCCAAAATCAAATCAAATAAGAGACCATTCCTTAAATTCCCATATGTTGCATTAAAAACTCAAAAACCATTGAGAGGCATCTTATTATGAATTCTCTCTTGTGGCATGCAATGGTTGATGACATGTAGCACTTGTTGGTCACCTTGTTTGGATCAAATACAAACTCCTTAAATGCAGTGCAAAGCTAGCATAATTAATTTGATTTTATATAATGACTTCAATTAATAGCATTTAGCCAAGTTACTTGAGTCTTTACAATTTTACAACTTAATTACTTAAATATATTACAAATTTCAAGAAGAAAATAAAGGAAAAGGTAGAAGAAATATTTAAATCATTCCAGTTCGTGAACTTCATTTTTGCACTTCTTTCTCTATTTAGATATCTACATCATCTGATTTGGCAACTAATTGCCTTCTTATTTTTCATCTTAGTAGATCCCTTTCCAACTTTTTAAATAACCTTTCACCTTCTTGATATTAAGTTCCATTAAACTCTAAAAAACTCATTTAAAGTAATAGGGTATCATAATATTAGGAAGGTCTAGGTATTCCTTAAGTATTTAGGGTTGAAAACTCTAGGTAAGTAAATTTGTCTTAGAACTTCATGTAAGTAAAGTTGTCCCAAAACTCTAGTTTGCATTAAGTAGTGTCTGACAGGTTTTTGGGACTAATTTACTTAGAATTTTATGTGAAGTAAAGTTATTTAATAATTTTAGTTTGAACTAGATAGAGAAACTAAGACTTGTGGGACTACTTTACTTATTTTTAATAAACAATGTATCTTGGAGAACCTGAGTTATATTGAAAATGAACCTAAACACTTAGCTTCTTGATTTTTGGGGAAAGATGAGTCAATGGGTTTTTTATTGATGGCCTTTGGTAGATTTTTTAAAACTTATAGATTAATTTTGAAGTAAATGGGAAAATGAAGCAAATAAAATAAAAAATACTAAAGACTAAGACTTTATTTAGAGGACTGGATTCAACAAGAACAACTGACTCACTAAAGACAAAAGGCAAAATTTTAAAAAAGGGTAACCCAAAATTTCTAAGTGTGAAATTTTGGGGACACTAGATATCATGACCTAGTTAGCATACATACATGCCCAGACAGCATAAGTATAGGTCCAGGTGGCCAACCTATAGGGACAGATGATAGGTCTGATTTCTTGGATAGCATCTTTAAAGCACACTATTCAGAGGGGATAGTTTGAGGCATCTATGGGAAACATCGCTAGGCCACAAAATAGATAGGATAGATCCTAACTATAGATTTGGGATGATGTATTTGGTTTTACTTTGTGTGTGTGTGTGTGTGTGTGTGTGTGTGTGTGTGTGTGTATTACAAATTTGGCATTTGAATGTTGATATTATGTGTTTGTATTATGGTTGTGGTTGTGGATGCTTGGATATATTTATTTCTAGCACATGTATTTAACTTTTGTTGTATATGCTATAGGAAACATATTAGTTATGATTCTTTTCTATAATTATGTAGGACACATGCATGGTTAAAAATAAATAGGTATAAAATATTTGTCTAATTATAATAAATAAAAAGTGTACTACTCATTATTTCATGTTGGGAAATGTGTAACAACAAGAAAATGACTAAATATAAGAAATCAAGAGGTGGTAAAAAATATGGAAAAAATTTAGTTTTCAACCATGAAAAAGAACTTTTGGCACCAAATTAAAACAAGTAAAATCACACTAAATCACATTGGGAAGTATGAAAATAATGAAATAAAATGAAAAGCATGTGAAAGAGAAATGGTATAAAAACAAATCAATTAAGTCAATCAATCATACTAAATCATGTTGGGAAGTATTAAAGAAAAAAAATCACAAAATTTTGGTCTTAAATTTATCACACTAATTTAAGTTGGGAAGCATGTCAATGATGTGTAACTTCATAATCAATCAAATCTCATCTTATATTTGACACATGTAATTTTCTTTGTGATTTCGATTATTGGAAAATTTTGTGAGGAAGGCCAGGTCCTATCCATGGTCTTACACTACAACTCACAAAGGTAACACCAATAAGGTGAAATAAATGGTAAAAAATTTGTAAAAAATGATGTTGGTAAATAAGATGGTAAAATTTTGGTAATTTGTGAGGAAGGCCAGGTCCTATCTATGGTCTAACAATATAACTCATAAATGGAATCCCTAGGAAAGTGATAAGTAAACAAAGAAATATTTCTCAATGGGAAATTTTATGATTGTAGGGAGTGAAAATTAAATGTTAAATTAATAACTTAGGCTTCTTATGAGAAGATCTTAGGAGAGAGGAGACATACTAAGGACATGAGAAGACACTAAGTGACTAGTGACCATCAATGTGCAAAGGAAACTTGTTCTCTATAGACATAAAGATTTATTGTTAAATAAACATTCTACTAAGATCAAATCATTAAGGTAGATTGTTAAAATAAAGTTACACTTGACCTACCTTCCCAAGACATGTTCCCTATTCCATAACACCCCTTATAGAGCTATCGGTTGACTATGAATATTGGGTACTTGTGTAAGAAAGTAGGTATCACTTAAAGATTTTTTTATTCTCATTTTATAATCTACTATCCTACTAAACCCAAATAGACCTCGGCTCTATTATGAGGCCAACTATGGATTTTGAGCTTTGACTAAAATAAAGAGATGTGATTTGAATCACATATTTTAGCTTAATCTAGATTTTAAGAATTTTGAATGTTTTTACCTTTTGGGATCATTGATTTTTATTAAATGATTTGTATTTTGAATGCTTGTAAGGCATATTTAATATTCATCCTCCAAATGGAATTGGAATGACCAATTATGAAAGATAGAGTGATACACATGAATAAGATTTAAGCTTTGGCTAAAGGAATCTAAGTAACCAAAAACAACATTAATTAGAATACTTAGGCTTAACAATGAATTGACATGTTATCTTGAGTCTCAAACATGTATATGCTTAGTTTTTATAAAGGAGTAAAGGGAAGAAAGGAGATACAAAGTAGACCATTAAAAGGAAAGTGTAATGAGAGGAATTGTTTGCTAACTAATCAAATCGTATAAAAAGATTGACTAAAGGGATCAAGGTTTGTATAACCAAGTCATAATACCAATTATCCATGTATATAGAGATAAGAAAGCAAACAATCGTGAAAATAGAATAAGGGAGTTTTTAATTAAAAAACTCAAGAAAGAAGAAGAAATTAATGATAAAGAAGATATTTATAAGCATACATAAATGAAATAATCAATATGAAGTACAAAATCAACATCATCATATAAGATAAATAGGAATTTGACATAATTTCAAATGATATAACAAAGAGAAAAAGATAAAGTTGAAGCACATGTCTAACCCAAATTAAAATATAAGAACACCATGCATACACTTATAAGTATTGATAGATTTTCCCATACACATTATCCATAACACCTAATAAGTCTCTATGAACTTAGATGCAAATCATAGCTAATGTCTCATCTATCTTCAGTGAAAAATGGGAAATTACTTCACATTTAATATCCTCAATAAAAAATTTAGGAATGTTAGATGGATCTTGCTAAAGAGGGATATTAGGCACAGAATGCTTACAAGAATGCATGAGAATGGACTCTATAGGAGATGAAGGGATCATCAATGGGGAAGTATCCATGGGTGAGGGACTCATAGTTAAATAAGGATTCATAGGTGAGAGAAGGTCCACAGTTGAAGGATTCATAAGTGGAGGAACAAGAGGTAAAGAAGGAGCCACAGGAGGAAATGGAACCATGGGAGAAGAAAGGGGAGCCTCCTTATAGGAATGACCTATAGGAGGAATGGTATAAGGTGAAAAAATAGTTAAAAGGTGATCTTTAAGATGTTGTTGAAGGATATGGAAATGATCATTATGATGGGTTCCACATTGGTGCCAAAGATAATACACCTCTCCATACTTAGGAATATAATCATGTAGTTCCTTTGGGGGATGTATGTCCTTATTTGAGGATTTTGGGGTAGAATGACACAAAGTGTCAATATATTTTCACATCTTGTGATAATGCATGTAGGAATTATTATTTGTGTAATGGAATTAATAGATATGTTGTTGAGTAGTCTTGGTAAAAGTAATTATAAGAGAATGTGTAACAGAAGTAGAAGAATCTTGGAGAGGCTCATCATCCCATTTTGTGGGTAATGGATCCATCTAAATTAAATGAAGTAAACCATCACCAAGATATGGTGGTGGTGTGAAGGAACTAGACTACGCTTGCTAGAGGGAGTAATGGGATCAAAAATAGGAATAGACTCATCTAAAGTGGGAGTAATAATGGGATCCAAAGTGAGATCTATAAATGTATGGGTGGGTTATATATAAGGTTGAAGGAGAGTTGCACACATCCCAAGGATAAGAATGCTATAGGGTTCACAGTATTTAGAAAAGTTATAGGGTCCAGTCATAGCAAGATCCATAAACATACTCCTAAGAGCTTATTCATAAATTATAGGTGTTTTTAGCATCTCTACCCTATGATAAAGAGGAAAATACTAAAATTTTGAACTCTATATGATCAACTATAGGAAGAGATACTAAAATACTAAAGCGACAAAGAGTGATAATGGATAATCTCAACATCACAAGCTTGTACAAGACCACCTAAGAATAGATCATCCAAGGTATAACCATCATTGAAATTAGGTGTATGAAGATAAATGAAGTAGGTATGAATTACATTATCATTAAATGAGGTGTGATTAATATAATTCCAAGTCCTAGTTAAGATAGTGAGGATGTCATCACAAGGACGTTGATGAGAACGAGCTTGCAAAGAAGTAAGAAGTTGACAGATGAGATGAGGTGAGAGATCAAAAGTTTTAATCTTGAGATTGATCTTGTTAGTTTCATCATTATAAAAATCTAAGAGGTTAGGAGGAATATTCATAATGAGTTTGAGATGACCATTGTAACCTTGAGTGGAATTAACAAGAAAGTTAAATCATTGAGACTCATAAAATGGAACATAGACAAAGGTTCAAGAGTAAGAATCCTAAAAACACCATGATATTAGAATTTTTTGAAATTAAAAAGGTTAGTGTCACCCTAAATTCTATATATGGCTCTATTTTGATGGAATTTAATGCATTGACATGTGAAATAAGAAATGGCTCTCATAAAATGAGTCCATGTCCTACTAAATAAAATGTTATAAGATAAAGGAAAGTTAAATATCATCACCTTCACATGAATGGTGAATAGTGGGATGGTAATGGGAATCCACACATAACCTAAATAAGGAATTTTCCTTAAATCATATCCTTGACATGTGATGTGTGCGGACTTAAGATTGTATTCAAAATATCCAAGGGTTTTGATAAAATTGAGAGAGGCAACTAAGTTCCATAACCCTTGTCAATCAAGGCATGCTTGACTTGGATATCACCAGTTGGATTCTAATGAATAGAGGAAGATCATCCAAATAAAGTATAATTTCATATGGAATCATGAAATAAATGGGAAATTTGAGGGAAAGAGAAGTTTCCATTGTTTCATCAGCATGGATGGACATTTCTTCTCACTGTTACAATATGCCATCTTTAGATCTAGATAAGGTTGTTTTGCATCTTACTAGGGGAGGATGAGGGATGTTCATTTCTAACAAAAGTTACATAAGATGGTTTTGATGATGTAGATATGTCCTCATAATCTCAATAAATGGGATTTATAATTCGATATTAATGAGTGATGCGATGGGATCCCACTCATCATAATGCATAATAAGATTATTAGAAATAGGTGAATAGTGTTGAAGGAGTTCCTCAGAAGGAGGAACCAAAGTATAGTGGAATTTGTGTTGATAAGAGGGAGTAGGTTTAGAACAAGGTTATAAATTATGTTGAGAAGAGGAAGTAATTTGGTGAAGGTTGGTTTTGAGATGTGTTAGAAGAGGTGTTGATAGAAGCTTGAGTATCATTGGTATTAGGTAAAGAAGATAGAGGGATGGTATAAATAGTATGGGAAGTGTTATCCAAAGGATGATATAAATTGATTCATAAAAATTTATAAGGTCATCTTACCCAACTCATTTAAGTGAGTTAGAGAATAATCTTAGATAACATGAAATGTGCAAAATAATGGAGGTGTGTAGATGGGTTGAGGATCAATAAAATAAACCACCCTTCACATATTAGGCATATTAACTGCATTCTCTTAAAGAGTTGGGTCAATAAGACTTTAAAAATTATTAGTGGAAGGGTTTGGCATATCTTGGTGATTTGGAAGAGGGTCTTTATATATGGCTAGATGAACATTAACCTGATTCAAAGCTTGCAATTTAGTATTTATTTCATGGGATTTGAAAGCAATGTCATAGGCATGTTGGCATTTTTTAATGATAGAATAATTATCAAATTAGGACCAAGAATAAAATTCATAGCAAAATTACACAACCACCTACAAGTTTCATGAGAATGACCCCAACTAATGTGAAACCAGAAAAACTTATTTGGATCATACCAAGATTTGATAGGTCGAATGGGGTCAAGTTCTCATGAGAGAGGCCTAGGTAGATGTTTTAGTAATTTAACTGAGGATAAAGGTTTGTGAACATTGATGTTATTAGGTGAATACAAATGAGTATTGGTGAATTGTTGAGAAAGGGGAGTTGATTTCAAAGGTTGGGTGGGAATAATACCTTGAATGGGTTTGAATGGTGTCATAAGCATTAGGGACACCATCATTGATAGCATGATGATTCTTATTTTTAAGTAAGATATAAGTACTTACAGAAGGATGGGGTGGATCAAACTAATCCATAAGGAAATCTTGAGATTTTTCTTGGTCAATGGCCTCCTCCAAAGTACATGGAGAGAGAATATGGACCTAGTATTGTAACTTGGGAAAAACAACATTGGTAAAGAGATATAAAAGATTATCATTGGAAATGTTATGTTCACATTTATTGGATAATGTTTTCTACCCTTTAAAAAAATATTTGGCAGTTTCATTTTCAAGTTGCTTACAATTTATAAAATGGGCCAAGGTATTCTCAATAAGATCACGTGTTTAGAATTCTTGGACTATAGCATTTACTAAATATTCTAAAATAGTAATAGAATGCATTTTAAGCTAGTTGTGCCAATCTAAAGCATCACCTATGAGAGTTTTGGGTAATATCTTGGTAGCAGTAAAGGTGTTTAATTTGACCTAGTTATTATAGATATTTCCAAATGTTTTTAGATGAAGATTAGGATCAATTAACCCATTGTAAGAAATGGTATGAGTGATACCTCCTATATCTATAATAGAAATTTGAGATGTAAGAGGCTCATTTTGAGGATGTTTGATTGTCTTGTTGATAAGAGGAGGTTAAGGGGTGAGATTACCATGGGCATCCTAAAGAGGGGTTGGGGGAACATTTTGATTATGCATACCCCAAGACATCTATTGAGGGTGGGTTTGAAGATGGAGAAGATGATTTTGCATTCTCAACATTTTATTTATATTATGAGATTGAAAATTATTCATTTGATTAAGCATTTTCAATAAGATTTGATGAGTTTGAGTTAAATTATTAGCATTATTTGAAGCATTGGAATTAGAATTAGTGGCTTGGTTACCACCATTGGTGTTAGAAAGAACTTAAGAAGAGCTATCAAAATGTGAGGCACTAGTGAAAAAAATTTCTTATGTAGCAAAAGATGGACTATTAGAGGGATGAGAAGAGGAAGAACTAGAAAGATGATTACCATTGGTAGAAAATGATGAACTATTGGAAGAGTTAAGGAGAGTGGATCTTAGAAGAGGTCCACTAGATGTAGAACCTACCATGGTAGTGGAGATACTAAGTATGGAGATAGAAGAAGTTAAAGAAGAATAAGTCATGGTATGAGAAGGGGCCAAGATAGAGGGAAGAGTTTGAGAAGAAAATAAACTAGCATCTAAAAATCCATTTGAGAAAATGGGATAAAGTGAATGATTCTCTTCATCTTGACCACTAATCATGAGATGGTAAATGGTAGGACCCTTTCCTCAATTTTTAGAAAATTCAAAGAAATGAAGAGCATTTTAGGGGTATACTAAAATTTAGTTTGATCTTCAAGAGATAAAAGAGGATTATGAAGAAAATAAGATTGAGGAGGAGTCCCATAATTCATTGTACAAGTGGCTATGTGAACATTTCTTACATCTAAGAGACAATCTCTAAGCTACTTATGGGAGATCATATGAGGGTTGGTAAAAGTCATCATATCCATTGAATTCAACTCAATGTTGTCTTCAAATAGTAATTTCATGATGAAGGAGGAGTTATAAATCAAGATTGATGTGAAAAAAAGTAAATAATAAATGGAAGATAAGAGTATAGAGTCGACTCAATCAACTTAGTATAGAAAATAAGGTCCAAAAGTTATATGGAGTTGACAGGGTCAACCTAATACTAGAAGTAGAAGCTAAAAAAATGTATAGAGTAAATAGGGTTGACCTAGTACTAGGAATAAAGGCTAAAAAATGCAAGAAAAAGATACAAATTCAATAAGGTTAACCTAATTATGTATCTTAGGAGGTATAAAATAATACTATGTCAATAGGATTGAGCCACTATTGTAGGTAGGGGAAATAGACAGTCTATAAGAGACTATGTCGAGTAGAATGACTATGCACTAAAATAAGAAAAAAATTGTAATTACTTTTGAAATTAAGAAATGAAAGGAAAAAACAATCAATTTGATCAATGAGGTTGATCCAATTGAGGCACACAACACAAAACCTTACACCAAATCTGGTTAATGCAAGTTTTTACAATACAACATACAATTAAGTAAAGAGCAAGCAATCAACTTGGAAAGTAAACACTAAGTAAGTGGTCATCCAAAATGTTATTAGATTATTAGAGTATGATTTTAGATGTGATGGGAAGTTGGCTATAAGCAAGG
Organism: Torreya grandis; assembly: GCA_037957365.1. Classification (NCBI taxonomy): domain Eukaryota; kingdom Viridiplantae; phylum Streptophyta; class Pinopsida; order Cupressales; family Taxaceae; genus Torreya; species Torreya grandis. Next base: position 153,270 of record JARHVA010009916.1, read on the forward strand.
AACTAGAAAGTAATCTAAGGATGGTTTCAAGACATTTACATTGAAAGGGATCTATATTGGTAATGATACTGGATTGGTATTAGGACCTACACACTCACTTCACAAACTATAATGATAATGGTATCAAGTGATTTGATAATATATACCATTAACCATGTGTTTATAATTGGTTAAAAAACCAAGTTTGCTTCCCCCTTGGTGATGAAATATAAGTAGGTAAGCCTTAGGTGACAATTATTTAAATGTGTTTTAAGAATATGTGATTTGGTAGTGTGTGCATAAAAGAGAAAAATAGTGAAACTAAATTGTATATTAAAAACACTTAATTAGACTAATGTGATCTATTCTAACCATTCAAGCAATGAAAAGTGAAAGTGTCAGCTAATTACTAGAATATAAGTGTTAATTCAAACTTTGAAACACATTATAGCATCATTTTAGATGATAGTCTATGCATAAATTAAAGAACAGAGTTGACAATGTCATTATTTTACTATAGAAACAAGGATCTAAAAAAAAACTATGTCAACAGTGTTGACCTAGTTTTCTAGAAAAATTATAGAATATATAACTATGTCGATAGGGTTGACCTAGTTGACTATATAGGGGAAGTTTTAAATAATGTAAATTTTGAAAATAAGAATTATAATGAATAACGAATGATAGAGAATAATAGAAATGAACCTTGATGGGTTAGAGGATGTAGAGGAAAATGAAATTATTATTGAAGTACCCTGATTTATACTTGCAAATTCTACCAACTATGTTGACTAGGTTGACTTAGATCTATAGTTCCCCATTTGATGAAAACCTATAAAATATAGTGTCAATAGGGTTAACCTAGTGTTTTTTTATATAAATTTGGAAATTTATAGAGTCAATAAGACCAATCAAGTAATCTAATTTAGAAGTCTAAAAGTGTATTATGTCAATAAAGTCAACCTAATAGCCTAATCTTAGAAGTCTAAAAGTGTACTGTGTCAATAGAGTTGACCTAGTAGCATGTACTTGATGAAAACCTTGAATAAATATAATAGTCATATTGATGTGACTATGTGTTAAACCTACACACAAAAGTTAGAGTTATATCAACACTATCAACCCATTATCACAAATATATAGAAATACAATGATAAAATAATGATAAACATGAAATAAAAACTATAAAGGTTAGATTCACATCAGGTTGACCAGAATGTATGCAATCATAAATGCATCATGTCTATAAACTAATCCTAACTTGAATAAGATAGATCATACCATACACTTCTTATTGGGGACACATTAGATATTTGAGAACATGACCAATATGGGTATCCACTAGACTAGATTAGGGGATATCTTACTAAAATAAACCATGTTAGGGATGGTTCCAAATCCTCTAATCAATAAAAATCATGCCATAACCCTAAGGGAGTCCTATGATTTATATTCACTAAACTAATAACTAGTAAAGTCTAATCTAGTGCTTAACAAAGCTTGTGTCATAAAGTGGGGGTAATAAAAAACAAAATTAACATTCATAAAAGACATATACTCACATTAATGTATACGAAATCCTAATGCATGGAAAATAATTACAAATTCATATCTATCTAATCTTACAAAAGAGGAAAAAAGTTAGGAATACTTACCTTTGAAGATGAACCCACAGAGTCTTAATCTCTCCCTTGGCCATGGTGCTTCAAAAGAGGTTGTTGTGGTATGTAAAGATCACAAAGACAAATAAAATCTAGGATATATAACCTATCAATGCATCCAAAAGACTTCTCCACAAGACAAGATCTGTATTTCCAAAGAAATTATGAAACCCTAAGCTTGCTCCTTGAGTAGAATGGTCAATAAAAAAATGAAAAATATATCTTGCTTCTCTTATCTAAATAATGGAAAAATAATCTTTTATATATAGGTGGATTTAACCCTAATCCCATTTTGAAATTTTTAGCCAATAGGGTTAACCTAGTCAACCTAGCACAATTTTGGATATGAATTCACTAGGTCACAGGCTAGGTTGGCCAAGAGCTGACCTAGACCCTAAGTAAATTTTACCCAAAACTATATAGGTTAGACCCAATCGACCTAGTATAGTGAACACTCAAATAGGGGATAAGGATAGGAAAATGTGGATAAAAGGTAGAAAATGATTTAAGGAGTATGCAAAAGAGAATAACAAACTTAGTGATAATGTTTTCACGAGATAAGTGTGTAGATAACAAGTGGTAAAAGGGACAAAAATACTGTGAAGCACCAATGGTCTACCCACCCCTTTCTTGATGCACCCCTTAAGGAATAAACTAAGAGAGATTGAGACTTGATGGTTTCTTATAAGATACAAAGTGTTAGTAAGTGATAAAGGTTTGAAAATATTGTGTATACAAAATCTAATGAGGAAGTTGAGTTAGCAGGGGTAGATGAAACATCTCTACCATTGGGACAATCAAGGATTTATGGAAACTAGGCTCAAAGGAAACAACTTCTATCATAGGAACCATCAAGGAAGGGGAAACACTAAGATTGAGAGAAATGGGATCAAATCAATGAATAGACATAAGGGAGACAAAAGATATAATTGGAGTTATATAAATTGAAGGAGTTGTAGTGACAACATGGGTTATAACCTCACCTAATTGATATCCTTGTAGTGGTTCCTTGCCTTTAGTATCTTGGAGGCTTAATGCCTTGGCTCTATATAGATCTTCCTCCTCATCTATAGACTCACCTCCTATATATTACTTCTCCCCTGATGGTCCTATATATTTTACTTTAATAGTTGGACTCATTGGAAGGATTTAAGCTCTTGGATTCCTCTTATAAAAAATAGTAACATTTTCATCTATGGGGGAAGCATCTTGAGTGGGTGTAGTTCAGACCTATACACTCACAATCTCTTGGCTTGAAGTATAAATATGATGATCATGGCCTTTTAAGTTTGAAGATTCAATGCAAATTGGTTCTTCCTGATCTATCCCAAATGAAGTTGAAATGCTAGTATCTTCATCCACCTCAAGCTCTTGATTTATAGTTTTCATTATCATGGGGAATGTCTGGGAAGCTTACCCTTAATCCATTAATGGTTGGAAAGGCTTGTTGATCCAAAAATATATGGAATCCCACCCAACTAAGGGTGGGAACCTGATATGTGCATTTGCAATCAAAATAGATTGTTCCCCTTTGATGATTTTCAAAATTTCCTTTCCTAGTCTAGCTATTTATACCCTCTCCAATACATGGAAATCAATCTTGGTAGTAAGAAATAATAATTCATAGTCATAAGGATCATGATCATATGGAATACCTAGGACTTGAATATGATTTTGAACTTTATCATGAGGGTCTCAGTCTCTATGTGGTAGGGTGGCTAATGAGTAGTATTCTCTAAATCTTCCAACCTATCAAAAGTGTTTATGATTAACATAACACATCTAAAAATCATTATTTGGGATCCATTTAAGCCACTCTTATTATTCTTAGTCTATTAATTCCCCACCATAATTGATCGGATATCCCCTAATCTAATAGTTTTTTTATTATGTGTTTGGGGAGATGTAGGGGTACAACCTTCTGGCCAATAACCATAATCATTATGTAGTTGAGATATATCCAGTAGTCCCCTCTAGCCATCAGTGTGTTATAAAAACTCTTAGATACCTTCGGAAGTGGTGACTCATGAATGAAACTCCACACCTTATGGTATAAGTCCTCTAAAATGCAGGTTATGTTCCTAGTATTGGTGTATATGTGCATAAAAGAATATGAGTCACATATATGATTCTCAATGAAATATGGAGTTACGATCTAAAGTGACCTATATGGCATATATATTATGCCCAACATAACATATAGAATTTATGACATCATATAAAAATTGCGCCCTAAAGGCCTCTTATCCTTGTGTAGTACTTGTTCCCAAAACTTTGCATTGATTACCTCTCCTAGAGCAAATGTTAGCTCTAAGGTCACTAGTAAATTCATAAGTGGAACCCATTAAAGGTGAAGGAATTTAATGTTTGGGTACTCATATAACTAATTCAAGATGGCCATTGTAATATGTATTCCCATCTAGAACATAGTTACAGGCACTGACTGATTCTCTTTGAGAATGATGGTTTCCCCATGAATGATCCATTTACTCAATGTTTTATCAATTGAGTTCTCCTTTTTACATATAACCACCTTGAGTAATTCATATATAGCATCCAATATAGGTAGGGATAAATACCTATGGAATGTGTCTCCTATGATGTAAGTGATGATGGTTTTGTTCTCTAGGTGGTGTAATAATTCACCCCAAGTCACTTTTCTAGAGAATAATAGGTTTCACAGGAGGTCTATAAATGGCATAACCTCAAGCTTGATTATTATGAAATATAATCCCTATATATTTAGAGGGAGGAGGTCCACAACTAATTGTATTTATGTTGGTGTCAAATTCTCCTCATGGTTGTATGCATCCACCTAATGAATTACTTCCCATATGCTGAGTAATTGACATATTTTTTGGTGAACACTATTGGATAAAAGATGGTGTCTTTGTATTTAGTTGAATCCTTAATAGAGAATCTATATATATAGTGGTAAGATTCCTCTGAATGTCTTAGCTGAGGATGCCATAGTTAATTCACTGAGTTGATAAAGTTTTAGTTCTTCTATTTAGTGTCTCAGCTCTTCTGGATGCACTTCATAATCAAAATGTAGTTAGCTAGGGCTTATTCTCAAGGAAGCAAGTAAGCTCAGAGTTTATTTGTGATTAATGAGCATGGAATTTAAATTTAATTCATTGATATAACTCTATCATTTAATTAAAATTCTTGTTTCATTAATGTCCAACATCTATAAACTTTCTTTTCATATTTAATTCAAACTTTGCCACTTAATTTTGGTAGGTACACCATGTGGATTCTACAGACATTCAGGAAAATTCAATGTCATTAAATTTTATCGAGTGTCACTCTTTTCATTTTAGTTTACTTGTGTCATAGAGGATATCAATTTTTAGGTGTCAGATATTGCATTAAAATTATGTTAACCCAAACTCTTATGAAGTGTTTGGATGTGGAGCTAAAAGCTTCAACTGGTGCAAACATGGAGGAGGTTGTTGAGTTCCAGGGAGACTGGCGTCGACAGATTGTAGTGCAGAAGGCAACCGACATTGGTAGGTGTGAGCTGAAGACAACCGGCATCGATAGGAGGTCGGCCAATGTCGGTCACCTCCAGGCAGATAGGGACCGACGTCAGTCACCTGTGGCAGTTCCAAAAAAACTATTTGTTGCATAGACAGTTAGTTCGTTAAACTGAGAGTTTGCATGTAAAGGCTAATTATAGTCTGGAGTTGCCTGTCTAATTATTATAATTAAGATAGTCTAATTATTGTAAGCATGAGATCTATATATAGACTCATGGGTTGTATTGTAAAAGAGTGCTAGAGAGTAAGAGAGCTAAATAAGCTCCTTTTGAGAGAAGAGAGCAATGGTGTGTTCCTCTTAGTGCCATAGTACCAAGAGTGGGTGCTGGTTTGGAGAATCAGAAGGGTTCTTTGTATTTGTATGATCTTGGTCAGTAGGTGTGCATGGCTTCTTTTGGAGATCTACAATGGTGAGTAAGGTCTAGTGATTTACAGGTAGCAGCAGAGAGCAGGAGATCTACTTGGAGTACGGTGGTGTACTTGGTGTACTGGCAGTGTGTTACTAACTGGTGGAGGTGAACATCAATTCTATATTGGAGTTGATTATTGGGACCGAGAGAGAGAGGGAAGAAGGTCTTGAGGTGTGGCAAGCCTTTGAGGTGGAAGAAGAAGTGGCATCTTCTTTATTGTATATTCTTCTGAGTGATTATTAATACAATTGTGTATTGTCTCTCATACTCCTATGTTGTTTCATATTTCTAGTTACTTATTGATTCTGGTTAAATTTTGTGTTTAGTTGCTAATACAAAAAGTAATCATATGTGCTCTATTGGTGGAGCAAGATCCTAACAAGTGGTATCAGAGCCTGGTTGTAGGTTTAAGAGTTGATACCATCAAGTACTATCAGAGCTTTTGGTTGGGTTGACTAACAGGTGGTTTCAGATCTGGTAGTGTTTATTGATTATAGGTCACTCATAGGGGTTTCAGATTGAGTGGGAGTATAGCGATGGTAGAAGAAAGTAAGCTATGAATGGAAAAATTGAATAGCATGAATGGTCTAATTGATGGAAAGAAAGAGCAGGGAAAAGGAGATTATTGGTTGGTAGAAGATCAACATGTAAAATTAGATGTTGTAGGTGATGTTACACAGGTTGCTCTAGATAAAGTAGAATCTTTGTTTACAGATTCTTTTGCCTCTTTCCATGTAGCCCAAAATAGAGCATCTTTTCATGAGTACGTCTTTGGAGACTTTGGAGAGATTTATTTAGGGGTTGGAGAGCCTTGTCAGATTATTGATGAAGGGGAAGTGAAGCTAAAATTGCAGGAGGATAACACACAGGTGGTGAAGGAAGTCATGCAGGTTTCAGTCTTGGAGATGAGTCTAGTTTCTTTAGGAAAGTTGGGTGATGGGAGATGCACTGTAACTCTCATAGTGGATGCACTTGAATTAGATGGTGGTAAGAAAGTAGGTATCCTTTATCTATCTACTCATATTACTCATTCACCTTCTGTTGCAGAGATGTGGCTTTGTAGGCTTGGTCACATATGTAGGAGGGGAATGCAACATCTTGTTGCACGAGGTTCAAAACGAAGACAAGATGAATGCCAAACGCCAAGAGAGTTCTGTTTGCGAGCTCAGGAGTCCAGGGGTTGCAATGGATACAGGACGGGGTCTTGAAGGCTGCCGACGTCGGCAGTCTCGCCGACGTCGGCCGCAGGGTCGCCGACGTCGGCAGAGTCAGAATGGAGACAGAGACTAAAAATAGCCTCTGCCCATTCTTGCACACCGCCGGGTGGGGGATTGTGGGAAGAACGGTTATGAGCATGCTAAAATGGACGCGGGAGGAATATAATGGGGGGATTTTGGACAATAAATGCTAAGGGGTAGGTGGAGGGATCCAAGGGAGGATCCAAGGTGGCAAGGGTGAGGTGGAAAAGGGGGCCAATTAAAATATTAAGTTATTTTAATCAAGTGGATGGAAGGGGACCAAGGCCAAGTGTTAGGATACGGGTTCGAGACGGACAAGGGGGAGAACCAAGGTGCAGACACGTTTGCGGTGTCTACATTTGCCCCTTTTTGTCTTGTTGGTTGTTCTTGACGAACTGCAAGACAAAAACAAGAGTTGGTTGCCCCAGGAAAAGGGTGAGGTGTTCCCCCCTCAAAGCGAGAGTCGAGAGAAGGGAACCGAAGATCGAGTGTCGATTTGACAGAGAAATGGATAGAAGAGAGTGAGTGAAAATGCTGCAAAAGTCGTGATTGTGCGTATACCACGTCACGGGATGGTCGGGTCAAATTGTCGCATGTCAAGGGTCGAGGAGTGCCAAAATTGAAGTAACCGGGCCCCAGCATTTAGTCGTCTGCTGATCGGGTCACTCAATCTAAGCTGAAGCTCCAAATAGTCGTCGTGTTCTAGGTATCCCAGGCTCAGGAAGTGCTCCCAGAAACACAAAAAAGCCACAAGTAGTAGGGATCAACTGGCTCGCGATCCTATACTTGCGAATGGGTCAAAAATAAGGGTCTGCGGACAATTTTGCTAACCAGTCATGAGGTAGCATACACGAAAAAACAACCAAGGCAACATTGTCTTGGAAGTGGTCGAAAGTCGAAGGGAAAGTTTGTCCATCAAAGAGACGAACAAACGGGGGTGGTCGAGCTAACCTCAGAGGATGTGTTATCTGAGTGCTGCCTACATAGCCCTGGTCATAGGGCCTCAGACCAATGTAGTTCGGACTAGGAGACAGAGTGATTGATGATTGGATGTGGTCAAGTGTCAAGATGATGCTGCAAATGTCACAAGAGTCGAGAGTCTTTCATCCCTAGCAAGTTTCCATAGTCGTGATGGATGCATGCTAAAAATGAATGGAAGTCTATTTATGTTTCAGCAAGTATTGGTTTATGCTTAACATAAATTGGGTCTGGTCGGTAGTTTCCATGTGTATTGGTGTCCATGGAAACTATGTGAAATAGACGAGGATGATGTCTGAAAATGATAAAAAAATGACTTGGTTTGAGTTGAGTCGCCAATTGATGCGGTTAAATGTGACCAAAGTGTAGAGAAAATATGGAAGGCAAATTGCTCTTTCATTGACAAGGACCAGAAAGGAAGCATAGATAGGGGTTATTAGAACAAAAAGCCCCGTTCATGCATTACGTCGTTGACCAGTGTTGAGTTAGAACGGTAATCAAATCACTTTGACATTAAAGTGAGCTCGAAGTCCCTTGAGCGGGTGATAGGAGGAGGATAGGGTAACCCAGTTTAAGAGCAGGAATAACCTTGCCCCTTTTTATAGGAGACCCTGAGACAACTACAAGCCAAGTCCATGACCCGTTTTTTTTTTTTTTTTTTTTTTTTTTTTTTTTTTTTTTTTTTTTTTGCGTAGGCTGATCGATGCGGGAAGCCTACATAGAGATGTCTTTTGATTTAGTGGTCATGTTGCGAAGCTGATCGATGCGGGAAGCTTCTAAAAAAGGTTTCTGTTAGTAGCAAGATTTAATTATAGCCATCCTTCGAGGGAGTGGTCTATATCTTTGCTTTATATAATGTTTGAATAGCTGTCCTTCGAGGGATCAGTCTATTAACCACAGCAATGATAGTACAGCTGTCCTTCGAGGGATCAGTCTGTCTTTTTGGATTTGATTTTGTGACCTTGGATATGTTTGGACATCGTCTTTTTTTTTTTTGAGTCATGGACAAGACTGTAGAAGTGCAAGGACTCCCTTTTATTAGGACAAGGTACCCATGTGTCATAAAAGGGTTGCAGAGGACTTGTTAGAGGGGAATAGGGTCGAAAGGAATAAGGAGCCAGAGGATGAGGATTGCTCAAGGGACGAGCTCAAGTTATGTGTCAAGTGGACAAGTACTCGACTAACAGAAGAATGGTCAAAGATGCAACGCATTAAGAGGCTCAGGTTCTGGCCGTCCGTCGAGGGAGGACAGACGATAAGTCCCTGATCCATACTTGTGCGTGATGATAAAAGGTCCAAGCCAATTGGGGGCGAATTTGCCTCGTTTACTTCGCTCCATATTGGTCACATGTTGATTCTCTTTGAGGACGAGGTCTCTGATGTTGAAATCTCATTCTCGCAGATTTTTGTCGTAGGCCCGCTTTATGCGACTTTGGTAGACATGGAGATGATTGAGGGCAGCAAGGCGGCGCTCATCGAGTAACTCAAGTTGAGCTAAGCGATCTTGACGAAAGTCGTCATTTGAGAGAATGTCATGCAGAGAGATGCGGAGAGACGGGATCTGTACTTCGAGAGGTAAGACAGCCTCTGTTCCGTACACGAGAGAAAAAGGAGTAGCACCCGTAGAGGTTCAGATGCTAGTGTGGTAGGCCCACAAAGCGAAGGGAATATGAATGTGCCAATCCCTTCCTGTATCGTCGACCACCTTCATGAAAATTTTGGTCAGAATTTTGTTGGAAGCCTCAGCCTGCCCATTTGCTTGTGGGTAGTAAGGCGAAGAAAAGTTGAGTTTGATGCCAAATGAGTCGCATAGTTTTTGGACAGTCTTGTTTTTGAAGGATTTGCCATTGTCGGTGATGATTTTATGAGGGACACCGAAACGACAGATGATATGGCTGCTGATGAAGTCGACAATTTTGTCAGCTTTTGTGGAGACAAGAGGAATGGCTTCCACCCACTTGGTGAAATACTCAGTGGCAGTGATGATGGACTGATGACGAAGAGACGAGTGAGGGTTAATCTCACCGATGAGATCCAAGCCCCACTGAGAGAAAGGCCAAAAATCCTGAGCGACTTGCAAAGCGTGGCTGGGAAGATGAAGCAGGTTAGAGTGTTGCTGACACTTGATGCAACGCTGAACATAGTCGCTACAGTCTTGATGAAGGGTGGGCCAATAATAACCCAGGTGAAGGATGCACTTGGCAACCGAGTTTCCACTGAAGTGTCCGCCACAAATCCCGTCGTGGACTTGTTTTATGGCATGAGAGGCTTCAGCAGAAGTTAGACAGCGAAGGAGGAGGCCGTCGAAGCCTCGCTTATAGAGAAGACCCCCTAGCATGGTATAGCGAGCTGTGCGTTTGATGAAAGCTCGCCGCGCATTGCTAGAGAGGTTGGGAGGAGTGACAGAAAGAGACAAGTAGTCCACAAGTTGCTTATACCAGTCATCTCGTGGGCTAGAATTGATAGTGTTGATATGGTCGATGTGAGGAGAGATGTATGAAGGCAAAGGTACGCGATGCACTGTGACGAAGAGTCGAGATGACGATGGGATATGCGAAGCAAGAGAAGCCATGGTGTCGGCAAACTTGTTCGTAGAGCGTGGAATAGTCTGCAAGAGGTAATGGTCGAAAGATGCCAAAAGAGTGTCAGCACAATTTTTATACCTTTGTAAAACTTTGTTTTTACAGAGGTATGAACCGTTGACTTGATTGACAACGAGCTGCGAGTCGCCGAAGATGTTGATAGACTTGATGTGGAGGGAAAGGGCAGTTTGAAGTCCCAAAATTAAGGCCTCGTATTCAGCCATATTATTGGTACAATCAAAGTCAAGCTTAAAAGATAGAGGCATGGGTTCTCCTTCGAGTGGGATAAGGATGACCCCCGCACCCCCGCCGAGTTGACATTTGGAGCCGTCAAAGAACATGGTCATTTGATAGACGGTGTCATCGGTGGAAAGTGTGGCGATAGACTCGTCAGGGAACTCAAATTGTGAAGGTTGATTGTCGGGAAGAGGGGCATCTGCTAGTTGATCAGCAATGGTTTGCCCCTTGATAGATTTCTGCTGGATGAATTCGAGGTCAAACTCAGCGAGTAGCATAAGCCACCGAGCCATACGTTGATTTTGATATGGCTTGGAGTGCATGTATTTGAGCGGGTCGGTGTGAGTGATGACAAATGTCCTGTGGTTGAGAAGATAGTGACGGAGCTTGGTGGCAGAAAAGACTAATGCCAAACAGAGTTTCTCGGTATGAGTATATCGAGTTTCATAGTCGACCAGTGTTCGGCTGATGTAGTAAACCGCCTGCTCACGATGATGCTCGTCTCGGTGCGCGATCATGGCACCTAACGAATGGTTGGTGGCGGAGATATAAAGGTAGAAGGGTTGGTCATCTTTAGGTGGAATGAGGACTGGTGGAGAGACCAGATAGCTTTTGAGGGCATCAAAGGCCTCTTGACAGTCCTCATCCCACTTAAAGGAGACGTCCTTCTTAAGGAGATGATGAAAAGGTTGGCAGCGGTCTGAAAGCTGCGAGATGAAACGACGAATGGACTGGAGCTTCCCTTGGAGACTGCGAAGCTGCTTGAGATTGGTCAGGGGTGGCATTTCGAGGATAGCGTGAATTTTAGCGGGATCTATCTCGATACCACAAAAGGAAACGATGAAGTCGAGAAGCTTGCCTGAGAGGACCCCAAAGACACACTTCTTGGGGTTAAGGCGGATGTTGTATTGAAGAAGACGAGAGAAGATGATTGCGAGAATGGTCAAGTGGTCGCGGCGAAGTTTGGACTTGCCGAGAAGGTCATCCACATAGTCCTCCATGATTTTGTGGAGGAGATCATGGAAAATGTAGGTCATGACGCGTTGATATGTGGCACCAGCGTATGGCGCGCTGAGCATCTCATGGCCGGCCGTGAGATCAACAAGCTGGTCAATGTTAGGAAGTGGAAAATCATCTTTGGGACAGGCTAGGTTAAGGTTGCGATAGTCCGTGCAGATCCGAATCCCCCCAGTTGCTTTAGTAACTGGGACGATGTTAGAGACCCACTGCGGATAATCGATGGGTCAGATGAAGGAGGCAGAGAGAAGGCACTGAAGCTCCTCTTTGACGAGGAGCGCAATGCGAGGATGCATCTTTCGAAGCTTTTGCCTAACAGGCTTAGCCTCTGGTTTGGTGACAATGTTGTGGATAGCAATGGTGGGGTCGATGCCAGGCATGTCGCTGTAAGTCCAGGCGAAGACCTTGCTATGGTCGGAAAGGAATTGGGCATAGTCAAGCTGCTCCTGATCGTCTAGAGATTGGCCAATCTTTAAGACATGAGGAACATCAGAAGAAGAAGGGAGGTTGATGTCAATGGTGGATTCATTTAACATAACCTGGGTCTCGGAAGGGAGGGAACGCTGGATGAAAGAGTCATCGGCACCCATATAGGAAAGAATGGCGTCATCGTCAACGTAGTGGACAGTGTGAATGGTTGCCGACTCATCTTCTACCATGCTAGGAAAAATGAGAGGGAGAGACCTGGGCACCCCATTGAGCTGATAGGTCAGGGGTTCCAGGCGGATGGTGTTTATGGAAAAAAAAAACTAGGAGGGATGGAGACCACCGACTCCGTAGGTGACGAAGGAGAAATGGGCGAATTTGGAGGAGATTGGTCCATGGTTGGCTCGGGACAAAGGTCGAAAGGAGCCTGAGTGGGGTCATGATATCCCAGGCCATAACTTTTCTTGGCATCGTCATCATTGAGCGGCTCGATAGGCTGATGGGAGCCCTGCTCATAACGTCTGAAACCAAAACCCTTCCATGCACACCTGTAAAGGTAAGTGTGTGCGAAGGCGGGGTTGCCAAGAAACGAGAAATCTAAGGTGAAGGGTCGGGGTGAAGAAAGGGAATTGCCATTGGTAGGAGCTTGATTGAGCCCCCCATAGACAAAGTTGGTTCGGAAGTGAGGAGGACCATAAGGTACGACCATCCCGATCCGATGGTCGTAATTGGGACTGAGGTGAAGGCGTCCATACTCTTGCGGAGTTTGGAGCATGTCAAGGGTCAACAAGCGATATTCCCCAAGTGATAATCGTTGGAAGACGTCTTCCATGGGGTCTTTGGTTGGCGCTTGAAGAGGAGAGGTGAGGGCGACCGCCGATTGTGAACTGGTTGAAGCTTCCGCAGATGGAGGCGATGCCGGAGTTGACGGTTTGATGGGAATGAGGACATCGTTGGGACGGTAAGTCATGTTGCAAGTCTTGAAAGGTGAAGGGTCAGCAGGAATGGTATGGACTTGCCCGTCATGTTCAAACTTCACACAACGATGCAGGGTGGAAGGAATACAGGCCATGGCACGGATCCATGGTCGGCCCAGCAGAATGTTGTATTGAAACTCTCCTTCGATGATGTAGAAGAGCTCTGGGACTATGCGTGGACCGATGCGAATGTCAAGGACGACTGTGCCAATGGTCGTGGCGGTGGTGTCATTGAAAGAACATAAGATAGCGTCAGTTTTGGAGACGCAATTCTTGGGAAGAGATAGCTGGTCGAAGGCATGGGTAGAAATGATGTTGATGCTAGCACCGCCGTCGATCATAACGCGTTTGATGCGTGTCCGATCGACATAGGCAGTGATGAAGAGGGCGGCGTCTTGATCTTCCGTGTTGGATGTGGGAATCTCAGAATCGCTGAATGTGATGGAATTGATAGGAGATAAAGAATGGACAAGGGCAGCAAGCGGCTGGGGGTCTTCGGGTTGGACCTCTGCTGCTTGCAAGGCTTGGATGAGGGCTTGACGGTGTTGGGGCGAGGTTTGGATAAGGTCATAGAGAGACATCTTCACCGGTGTCTGATGAAGCTGCTTCAGCATGGAGTTGTGAATTGGTCCAGAAGAGGAAGATGAAGAAGGTTGGGACGCGCCAAGGATAGAAATTTTAGGCTTGGGCGCAAGGGGTGGTTTGACGAAGGGATAGGTCCAAGGAATGGCAGCTTTTTCTTTTGCCTTGTCCTTCTGCTTCCTGGTGGTTATACGGACGGCATTGATTTCGAAAACAGGTGGTGAAGAAGGGGTCGTGTTTCGCTGATGAGAGGTTGTGGCTGAAGGTGTTGGATGGGATGGAGTCGAGGTCTGGTCGAGAGTGTCCTCAAGGAGAAGAGTGTCCTTCTCCATATGGCGGCGGATGACGGCCTTGAGGGCACAGCAGGTCTCAGTATCATGTCTTGGTGCACGATGATATAAGCAAATTTTTGTATCATCGAACCAGGAGGGCTTAGACCCGAGAGGTTGGAAAGGTCGGATGGGCGGAAGGGTTATGCTGGAGGTTTGCAGAAGTCGGCGCAATATCACCGAATATGAGCCCACTAAAGGGTCCGTGTTAGTTGATATACGCGAGGTCGGTGACTTTTGCTTGGGTGAAGCTGGAAGAGGTTTCCGTACCACCTTATGGGTTGATGGTACGGGGACAGATGGAGGTGACTCTAGTCTGCAGATTGAGAAAGGCTTTTTGAGAGAGGGATGGCTGGAGGTAGGCGGAGGAAGCAAAGGAGGTAACGAGTTCTGGTTGGAGGCCGGAGTGGGAAGGATGCTGGCCAAGGTCGAAGGATGGGGGCCCAGAATGGATGGCAATGGTGACGGGGAAGGAGGCGTTCGCTTTGGAGGTCTGGCAGTCTTCTTTGTCTTGGTTGGAAGACTACTGCTGGTCGAGGTCTGGTCTAGATCCACCTTCACTTGTGGATGAGTGAGGGCGGAGATAGGACGAACGCCAAGTGATTTGATGGGCTTGGACAAGATGGATGCATGTCTTGATTGGTTTGGTTGAGGTCTGCATGTCTGGTCTTTGCCGAGAGTTTGAAGAGATTCTACCCGGGGAGGATTGGCAGCATGTGATGAGAGGGCGTGGGTATGTTGAAGGGCTTTGAGGCATTCCCACAGCACCTAAGGCGTCACTTTCCTTGAAGGGAGAAGCTGGACCTTCTCCACTAATCGGGAAAATGGCTGAGAAGATGATGTTGAGGGTTACGGGGTCGAAGACGAGATGGGGGTAGTATTGAATGGCGAAGTCATGATGGATTTGGATGAAGACGGAGGGGAGACAGGATCTTCTCTGGGTGGAGAAGAATCTGGAAAATGAGGCTCCTCTAGCGGGTAAAGGGCGGGGATGATGGTGCCCTCTACTTGCGGCTGAGGAGTAGGAAGGGTCTGGTCCTCCACAGGTAGTAGAAAGGAGGATGGCGAGACTGGTGGGACTGGTAGAGTTGAGGCGTCCTCCAAGATGAGAGAGGTCGGTGGAGAACTAGCTGGAGAAAGAGGTTCGTCCACATGTGATGGACTGATTGATGGACTAGCCTCTTGAGATGGATTGGGGACGAAAGGAGAGACCGCATTGACGGTTCGAATGTTGTGTTCATGGTTGTCGTCAATTAAGGTCTGGACGTTGTTTTGGGTCGGCGGATGATTGGGAAAAGGTTGCTTGAAGATGTCAATAGCCTGATTAGGGGGCGCATTTGGATTGTCTAAGATGAGGTCCCCCTTTTCAAGCGTATCTTGGATTATGTTTTTAAATGTTTTGCAGTTCTCCGTGTCATGTCCCTTAACACGGTGGAAGCTACAGAAGTCATGCTCCCTATACCACGCGGGGATGGCGTGAGAGGGATCGAATTGTGGAGGAGGACGAGCCTGAGGAAGATTGAGGACCCCATGCTTAACAAGCTTTTCCAGCACAGACGCGTATGATTCTCCGATAGGAGTATATCGTCGTTGCATGTATCTTTGCTGGAACTGGCAGGTGGCGCTCTGAGATGTTGATGGCTCAGGCTGATTAGATGAGGGTGAGGAAGATGAAGGCCTAACGACTACAGCGTTAGCTGAAGCCTTGGGTTTAGAATTGGATGACGATGGCTTGGCTGAAGAAGAGTCATTGGTTTTAGAGCTGGGATTCTTGCTCCATAACTTGACTTTATTCTCCTCGATGGCACGCAACTCAAGTTTGCGAGCCATCGTGAAGGCTTCGTCAAAAGTGCGGAAGGTTTGAACCCTCAGGGTGGACGAGATATGTCTGGCACAAGCTTGGGAGAAGAGTTCGATAAGCTCGGCCTGGGGTAAAGAGAAGGAGAGTTGGTTGATAAGGCCTCTCCATCGAGCTACAAAGTCGGCTATGGACTCGTCCTCGAATTGTCTGATAGAATAGAGGTCCATGATGGAGACCTTCTTAGTGATGTTAATGGAAAAATGATCGAGGAAAAGCTGGGCCAATTGCGTGAATGAGAAGACAGAATGGCTAGGAAGGGAACTGTACCAATCAAGTGCAGCGCCCGAGAGAGACATAGGGAACGTGCGTAGGAGTAACGCATCGTCATGGCCAATGAGGTAGCAGGCATGTTTGAAGGCCCGCAAGTGTTGCTGGGGATCTTCCTTGCTTTGGAAGCGAGAAAACTTCGGAAGCTCCCATTGGCTAGGGTATGGTCTGATTGGGATAGAAGGATGGATGGGCTCATTGCAGATTTGCTCATATGAGAGAGCGTTGCGCGAGCCGAAAACAGAAGTCTCAAGATGGGTCATCTTGTCCATCAGCATTTTAATGATGTCTGCCGACGGATTGACGGGTGGCACGCCCCCTAAGTTGTAGGGCGCTTGGAAGAGGTTAGGGGATGCATACGACATAGTCGGTTGTCCTTGTGAAGGGGCAACATAGAGATAACTAGTCGTAGAGGAAGAGGCTAGAGGTGGTTGAGTGGAAGGCATAGGTAAGCCCGATGTTGCCACGAGAGGTGGGATAGTGGTAACAGGGGCCAAGGGGTAGGAAGCCACCCTAGTGTTGATAGGGGCCAGGGCAGGCGGGATAGAAACGACAAGGTTTTGGAAAGGAGTGGATAACGATTGAGCGGGTTGAGGTTGACAAGGGGCCAGAACCCTGATGGAAGTGGGCCCAATGATAGAAGGGGAGGCCACACCTGTAGGATTGGTCAAAGTCTGAGTCTGGTCGGTGGTCGAAGCGACGGGTCGAGTGTCTGAAGGTTGAACTACGGGTGTTGTCGATACAACCGTAGTCGCGGCCAGAGAGGTTGGCATTCCATAGATTGGATTGCCCAAGGAGTCTCGTATTCGACTATGCACGAGATAATGTTGCAAAGCCTTGACATTGAGGTCCAAGAATCGCTCGAAATCTTGGTCCCCTTCCTGGACAATAGGAGTCAAAGGCGGGGTTGGACGGGTAGGAGTTCTTTCGGTCTCTGAGTTGAACTCCATTGTAGGCCTAGTCACGGACGGGGTTGACGGAAGTGGTTGGCGGCTAGCGTGGTTGACAAGAGCTTTGGCTTGGCTACGAGTCAAAACCATGCAAGGCAAGGAAGGTTCAGGTTTCAGAAACTGTGTTGTTTAGTTTCAGAAAACCGGGATGGTGTCTTTGACAGAAGATGGACAGGTTTAAGCTGCTGTTTTTGAAAAAAAGACAGTGACAGAGACCGACGTCGGTTTAAAAACCGATGTCGATAGGAAAGATGGCCGACGTCGGTCAGATAACCGATGCCGGTAACAGAGGGAAGCCGACGTCAGTGGAAGAACTGATGTCGGTGACTGTGTTTTCCAGAGAACCAAAAGATTCTTGGAAAACAATGAAGAAAGCATCCTCACTTACTCAAACAGACAGATGAGAAGAGAAAACAGAGAGAGACAGACAAGCCTAAGCGATAAATCCTAGGAATTAACCTTAGAAGCTGTGGCTTATGCCTTAGATGAATGTTTGGAAAGATTGGCTATCAAGAAGGTCCTAGAAGAAGAAGTCTAGAGATGGTTCCGGGTTTTGTTTTTGGTGCTCAAAAAAATCTGTATTAGGGTCTGGTACGCGGCCTGGTGCTAAGGAGCAAGCTCCCCTCACTTCACGATTCCAGTGGTTAGCTGGTCTCGCTTAGCCAAGATATACCTCGCCTAGAGTTTATCCTCCGCCAGAGAACGGAGTGGGCTTCCCCCTTGGTGATGAAATCCAAGTAGGGTCACCGGGACGGGTAAGGTATCCGCTGGGGGATGAAATCCCAGTCGGGCCTTGCCTCAGGTAAGTTATATGTTTGTTTAGTGCATGTGAGTCGGTAGTGTAACATCAAGTGTCTAGATTTATTCAATATGCGTTTAAGTTACTAGATGTGGACTACGAAGATGCAAGCACAAGCAGAGATGAATGCAAAGTGTTTTAATGCCCAAAGTCGAAATGTGATATTGTTATGAAGACAATGTTTTGAGAAAGGGTCAAGAATATGACGTTTAGACTAGTCTAGCATGTGCAAGAAAGAAAAGGAGGATTCGTTTTAGTTCTTGCTTATGGTGCCATTGAGAAAAGAAGAAAGAGACAAGAGAGAAGGAGCCTAAATGCACCTAAATGAATAGAAGAGAAAAGGAACCCAGGAGGAACCTAGGATCCCACCGGGCGTGCCAGAATGTTTCTTGGGCTAATTCGCTTTCTACATTCGAAAAGTTGAATAAAGAAACTAGAGAAAATGGATGAGGTTAGGAATACCTGGATGTCGACTGCGCACCATGATCCAGACGCTTGTGAGCACCCCTCTTTGGCTGTGGAGGAATGACACCTGCAAAAGAAAAGAAAACTTGGACAAGGGGATGTTAGATAGATAGACGGTGGGTTGCCAAGCGAAAGCTTGTCCCCGGAAGTGTAAAAACTTCCTCAAAGGGAGGTCAACCCACAGATGCAAGACAGATAAAAGACTGAGAAAGTATAAGATACGAGAATACAGAAATGATGAATAGATTGAAAATGAAAGAAAACACCAAATGGTTACCTGAAGGAAGCAGTCGGGCTTATGACAGTCGCCGATGTCCGATGTCGGAAGTTCTGCCGGCGTCGGTTATCCTACCGACGTCGGTTGGGGAAGTGACCGGCATCGGTCAGGGTAATGGCCTGTGGTCGGGTCTGAGATGTGTTTTGGACTGTGGACAGGTCCGAGATGCTGAGGATGTCGAGGCAGAGTCTGGGGACGGGTCAGAATGGACTGTGGAATGGTCTTGCCCTATACAGGGTCTTTTGTGGACAAAAAGGGGGATGGGGGAGTTGTCTGGAACTGGGATGAAGAGTGGGGCAATGGGAGAGGAGGATGGACAGAGGACAAGTCCTGAGAAGGCCTTGCAGCCTCTCAGGGGGGAAGGGTAGAAGGAAGGCAAGAAACAATAGATAACTGAAAGCTCAAATAACAGAATCAAATAATAGACTTGCTTACCTCTTTGCCTGCTGAATGAAGAGTTGAAGGAGCTGTTGTTGGAGCTAGGGAGGATTCTGCAAGAAGAGAATTCTGATGAAGAGCCTTTGCACCTGCTGCTGTTGTTGCACGAGGTTCAAAACGAAGACAAGATGAATGCCAAACGCCAAGAGAGTTCTGTTTGTGAGCTCAGGAGTCCAGGGGTTGCAACGGATACAGGACGGGGTCTTGAAGGCTGCCGACGTCGGCAGTCTCGCCGACGTCGGCCGCAGGGTCGCCGACGTCGGCAGAGTCAGAATGGAGACAGAGACTAAAAATAGCCTCTGCCCATTCTTGCACGCCACCGGGTGGGGGATTGTGGGAAGAACGGTTATGAGCATGCTAAAATGGACGCGGGAGGAATATAATGGGGGGATTTTGGACAATAAATGCTAAGGGGTAGGTGGAGGGATCCAAGGGAGGATCCAAGGTGGCAAGGGTGAGGTGGAAAAGGGGGCCAATTAAAATATTAAGTTATTTTAATCAAGTGGATGGAAGGGGACCAAGGCCAAGTGTTAGGATACGGGTTCGAGACGGACAAGGGGGAGAACCAAGGTGCAGACACGTTTGCGGTGTCTACAGTGGAAGACAGATGTTTTTGATAAACTTAAAAACTGGAAAGCCTTGGTGTTCATGGAGGAGATGACGAATAGAGATCAGTGGAGTGGACTGAATTATTTTGAGCAGGGCTATGTTGATTTGAACAAGGTTTTGATCCATGGAGAGCTCGTGGGAAAAAAGTTATCACTCATAGGCAAACACAGGTACCGACATCAGTCAAACAATAACCGACATCGGTAGTAGGAAGACTGACATCAGTCAGACAGGAATAGATGTCGACAAAAGGGATACCAGTGTTGGCCAGGGAAATGACATTGGTAGTTAGGGTCAGTGCAGGGAACCAACATCGATGGGTTATAGACTGGGAGATGGCTGAGATCGGTCACTAGAACGGATGGTGGGTGGATAACAAGCTATCAAAAGGTCTCAAATGCCCATATGGAGGTCAAAAAGGGTAAGTGAACCTCATATTCATTGTTCACCTTCTTTATATTGCTTACTGATGGTCAAGAACTAGGAAGATGTGAAGAAGTAATGCAGGTAGAATCCAAAAATAGTGGGAGCTTGGCATGGATGAGGAGTGAGTCCTTGGAGAAGAACTAAACAGGTATTTGTTGGTGGATTTGTCAGCTAGAAGAAAGCACTGGATGAGGGATGGATTCCCAAGTTAAAGAAGAGAGTGGATGGATACGTGAGATGGAAGGCCAAGGCATATGGTCTTGAGGTAGCTGCAGGATAGTGGTACAAGGTTTGACAGGTGGATGACTAAGCATGGCTTCAGTCAATGTCAGTGTAACTATTGTGTTTGTCTTACCAGGTGGATGATGAGTCATGACATTATCTAGTTATTGTATGTGGGTGATTTGCTAGTAGGTTTTGTACATACAGGGATTTGCTGAGCTAAGGGTAAGGTTAATTCAGAGGTATGTCATGAAGAATTTAGGAGCAACAAAATTCTTTGGCATAATAGACATTGAGATTTGTCTCTAGTGGGAGCTGATGTGAAGATGGTGTTGGTGGGGTTCAAGATACAGGATACAAAATTAGAAAGCACACCAAGGGCTGGATAGTTCAAGTAGAGCTTTGAACAAGTGTTTGAAATCACATGAGGTTTAGTGTAGACCTGAGTTTTCCTAAGCAGTGGGAGTTGTCAGAAAGTTTGGAGCCAATTCAGGAAAGAAGTACTGGAGGGTAGTTCAGTGGATTCTTAGAGGGACCAGCAATAGGTGCACATGTTATGCAAGATCAAGTTATTTTCTACAAGGGTTTGTAGATGCAGATGTGGCAAGAGATTTGGATGATAGGTGGAGCATCACAGGGTGTGTGGTGGTTGGTCTTCAGGATTAAGCTTGAAGAGGGATACAAGCCAGGGAATAAAATTAGATGGTGTACAAGTACAGGTGCAGTTGTAGCTATTTATCTCCAAGTGGGAGATTGTTAGGATGTAGAGATAAAAGCTTCAACTAGTGCAAACATAGAGGAGGTTGTTGAGTTCTAAGGAGACCAGCATCAGTGGATTGCAGTGTAGA
This sequence comes from Torreya grandis, assembly GCA_037957365.1. Lineage (NCBI taxonomy): Eukaryota > Viridiplantae > Streptophyta > Pinopsida > Cupressales > Taxaceae > Torreya > Torreya grandis. The sequence continues at coordinate 174,390 of JARHVA010009916.1, forward strand.
AGGCAACCGACATTGGTAGGTGTGAGCTGAAGACAACTAGCATCGGCAGGAGGTCAGCTGACATCGGTCACCTCCAGGCAGATAGGGACCGACGTCGATCACCTATGGCAGTTCTAGAACTATTCATTTCACAGACAGTTAGTTTGTTGAACCAAGAGTTTGCATGTAAAGGCTAATTATAGTCTTGAGTTGCGTGTCTAATTATTGTAATTAAGATAGTCTAATTATTGTAAGCATGAGATCTATATATAGACTCATGGGATGTATTGTAAAAGAGTTGTAGAGAGTAAGAGAGCTAAATAAGCTCCTTCTAAGAGAAGAGAGCAATGGTATGTTCCTCTTAGTGCCACAGTACCAAGAGTGGGTGCTAGTTTGGAGAATCAGAAGGGTTCTTCGTATTTGTATGATCTTGGTCAACAGGTGTGCATGGCTTCTTTTGGAGATCTACAATGGTGAGTAAGGTCTAGTGATTTGCAAGTAGTAGCAGAGGGCAGGAGATCTACTTGGAGTACAGTGGTGTACTTGGTGTACTGGCAGCGTGTTACTGACTGGTGGAGGTGAACATCAATTCTATATTGGAGTTGATTGTTGGGACCGAGAGAGAGAGGGAAGAAGGTCTTGAGGTGTGGCAAGCCTTTGAGGTGGAAGAAGAAGTGGCATCTTCTTTATTGTATTTTTTTCTGAGTGATTATTAATACGATTGTGTATTGTCTCACATACTCTTGTGTTGTTTCATATTTCTAGTTACTTATTGATTCTAGTTAAATTCCATGTTTAGTTGCTAATATAAGAAGTAATCATATGTGCTCTATTAGTGGAGCAAGATCCTAACATGAAGCAAACAAATCTTTTGAATAATTTTTTTGAAAACCTATGGCAGGGGTTATTTTACAAAGGTTGCGAGGGTTTCATTTTCTAAATAAATATTTTTGAACATTTTTACTAAACAATTTTTTTTTTTTTGATTTTTGAATACCTGTTCTCAAAGAAAAAATGACAAACATTTTTTCTAAACACTTTTGTCAAATACTAAATTTTGATATATCACTTTGCTGAAGATGTAAAAACTTTACGATGAACATATACGTTGAATATATAGATGATGAATGCTTAAAATGTGAATTAAAATTTTGACTCAAATCTCTGAATAAAATTTGTGAATAAAACCTATGAGCAAAACCTATGGATAGAAGTTTTGAAGAACATTTTTCATAAAGGTTTATACAGGTGTGAAGGGTGGAATATTGCCAAAGGTGAACTTTTGAACAAAAGTTTTGAAGAATAATTTTTGTAAATCCTAAGACTTCATAAAATGTGCATGTTTTAAAAACCTTTAAATATGCTAAAACTTCCTAATATTATTGATAGGTTAGTCCAAAAAAGCAAAACATGTTCATTTACATTTTTTGAATAGCCATGTTAGGTCCAACATATAAAAGCTATTATGAAATAAGACTTCCAAGATAGGTCTAGACCTTCTATAATGTAGTGGGTCCCTATTCCAAAAATAGAATGGGGGTATGTTGGGTATAACAAGGTGGTTGAATCTTTTTCTAGAAGGTATTCCATACATGACACTTGCATCGAGTTCAGACAATAACATCGACACAACCATCCCAAGATGACATTAGTGTTTATATATCTAAAAGCATCAAATATAGAATATAAAAATAATTTTATAATCATCTTCCAATTTGCTTATTTTCTATTCCATATCTATAACTATGTTTTCATTAAAACAATCTAAGTACATTATTTATTTTTTATTTATATACTTATCATATTTTTACTCACTATTTTTAGCCTGTCTCGATTAATAAATTCAATGTATGTTTATAACTAAGTTTAAAATCCAATTATCTTTTTGTAGATATGATCATCACCTTTGTGCATTCCCATTTCTATATTATTAACCCTATCTACTAAATAAGGATTTCCAATATCCAATTTAAGTTTAAACATTTAGTGAAATCAATCTATATGAATGCAAAAAAAAAAAATTCTTAGGGTTTATAGTTGGCTAGGGTTTTATATTATTATACTTTTAAATTTCTTACTTATATTATATTGCATGTAACTTAGGTATACCCCTAGATTTGGATGTGTACCAATTCAACACATTAAGCTTCCTCTCAAACCTCCTAAGATGTATTAGACCAATGAGGGACCTAATCCTATAGATCATGATGATACTAATGTTAAGAATGAAAAACATATTCATAATATCATCATAGAAAACATTCTGATAATGATAACCATGAGTCTAATGAAAGCAATGAACATGATAAAATAGACCTTGATCAAGTTCAATAAATTGCATTGTTTCATGAACATATCCATCAAAACACTAAATATCTTGATGAGATCCTCAAAACTATATTGTAAACAAGAAAATCAAAGGGTATAGTTCAAACATCCCTCCCCTTGAACACATTACCACTTAATACATCTAATAGGGGCATGGGTTATGTGTTTAAAGCTTTGTTTCCTAAAACCCAAAATACTATCTACATATATCATGGAATTACTAATTGTTTCAAATTAAATACTATTTTCAATGCCTATTACTAGTCAAACCATGTTTACATCCCATTTGGTGACTACTCAACTTGTTAATCTAAATCCCATTGGGTCCACATTTTAAAAACACCTTCAAATTATAAATACCTTAGAGAATAAGGTTACAAACATTGAACAAAATGCTTGAAATTATCTTCATGTTATTGATTCCCAAGATGTGTTGTATAACCTTCTTGCATTTGAGAATCTTTGCACCCTTTACCAATTGGTTTTGTTACACCTAAGTTCACATTTTATGATGCAAGGGTGATCTTGAATAGCATATTAAAAAACATTATGTGGCATACCTTTACTATGACTCTAATGATAAATGTTTGACCAAATTATCCCCAAGAAGCCTCAAGGACTATGTTTTGAGGTAGTTTTATGACTTACCTCACCAATCCGTGAAAACATTCAAACCTCTTGTAGATTAATTTTTAGCACACTTTTCTATTAATATTTATAAAAATCTTTCCTATGCTCAAATTTATAAAATCAAATAAGTAACAAATGAACCTATCAATGAATATGTATTGAGGTATAAGACAATGCTAGTTAAAATTACCAATCCTATGGCAAATAAGGATTTTAAGACATTAAAATAGAGTTTGATTTCTCCTTTACATGAGTCCATTATTTTCAAGAAGTTCAAATCTTTTGATGACCTATTTCATGTTGTACAAGACCATGAAATTAAGATTATTTCATTGAATAATATCAATTATGTAGCAAACACACCAGTTGCATCTATATCTAGTACAAAATTTACAATCAAACCAAGTTAAAATGTAAAACCTCCCAAACCTAAAATAGAAAAAACAACCACAGTTAACATAGTTTCATAGTAGCCTAATTGACTTGTCATATCTAATTCACCAAAGATGTAATTTACATGCTTACCTGAGTCTCATGCCTCATTAGTCCAATGATTAGTAGAGTATTAGATTATATCTCCCCCTCATCCTATAGATGTTAATATAAATAAACCTCTATGCAAAGGATATGATGAGAATGTTTATTTTGATTATCATCAAGGACTATAAAATTATATGAATATATGTTTTACCTTGAAGTATAAGATTTGGGACCTTATTTATTACTAAAATATTATATTTGATGATCCTTCAAAGGAACCTTCTAATCACCACAAATAAAAAATATTTAACAATCCTTTGCAAGACCACTCTATGAAGGAAACACAAGCTCAAATGAAATATAATACACATTTTCATCCATCACATTATTGGCACCCATTAGATGGGATTATTGGTAATTATACATGACATATAACTCCTATGGTTTAGAAACCTTTTATTACTTTAGATGACAGTGAGATTGAGGATGATGGATTTGATCTTCATTTTTTATTCACTTGAGTATACCTTGTTAAACACCCTAAACATAGTATTATGATTGATAATGGTGAAAGCAAAAACATTTATACCATGACATTAATAAATCACTTGGGTTATACTCATCATGATTTTCATCCTTCTACTATATTAGTTAGAGAATTAAATGGGACCTTTTATAATGTTGTTAGTGAGATTGACCTACCTTTATAGGTTGGTCCCTCACTTGTGGTTAATACCTTTTTAGTTATACCTTCTACATGCATCTTTGATATGTTATTGGGAAGACCTAAAATCCATAGACTTCAAGTAATACCTTCTATAGTGCATGGGTGTGCTAAATACATTCATGTCAATGATGTAAGTATAGTTTATTGAATACCCTATGAGAATCCTATTAAACAATAAAAATTTATACCCGGGCAGCTAACTATCAAACCTATTAAGGTTAATCCACCCCAAAAGGGTAAGCAACATGTAATTCCATTTACTAGGCAACTAATACCTGAGAGACCATTACTTTAGATACATATAGTGGGTTCTATGGAATCCTCATCTACTACACACCATGTGTAAATATATAGAGCACCCACATAGGTTTATATTTATTATATTCAAAATAAAACATAGACTACTTAATGATGAGTTCTACAAACCCCTAATTTTGTTACACCTACTATCTATCTAAGACTTCATAGTCCTATTTTACATATGAAGATCATAAACACTATAGTGATAGATATTGCACCTATACATGATATTCAATAGTGTCAGCAAATTATTACATAAAGTTTAGAGTGGGTAGATATCTATGATCACCTTTTAGATGAGATCATAAGATAGCCTTTCCCTTTCACATTCCAAAAATACTAAAAAATAATCTAAAACATTCAAAAATACAAAAAACATTTTCAGCACATATATATTCTATTGGATATTTGGAATCTATTTGTTAGTTCTATGTTGATGGATGGTATATTAGTCACTTATACATACACATGCGTGTCATGATTCTACTTGAGTGTGATATAGGCATATACATATACATGATATATTTCTATTTTGATTTTGGGCCTCCCCTCTAATAATGTCATATGGATATTAGGGTAATCCACCTCTATTATCACGATGCTCATGGGTTATATCATTCTATGGTCACTTTACATTATCATGTTTTCATCTCCTATACGTACTTATATATGGTACTTGATATGATATACACTTGAAATTTTTTTATAACACATTTGATCCATAGGATACTATGACATGTTTATGCTAGTCATTTATGCTTTCTTATATGAACTTCCTTGAGTGTCTTTCCTTGTTATTATCTCTATTATTCAAGCATTTGAATATGATCCTTTATTTTTGGCCCACATGACTATGTATAATTTCTTTAACATTTGAAATTTTTATTGTTTGTTGTATGGACATTTGATTATGTCATACTTGATTTTATGGGAATTTTACTAAGTCATGTCCCTTTGATTGTGAAACATTTGAAAATTCCCCTTATTTGTTTTTTAATTAGATATGGTTAATAAAAAAGATAAGGGTCATGTGCTAAGTACATATAATATTGAAATATAGACAAGATAAAATAGTAGTACAAAAGCCAATAGAGAACACAACACTCAAAGACTAACCACTACCATAGTCTTCTATCAAATGGATGCAAAAAAACCTACTAAAAGACCACAAAAAACTAGACATCAAGAAATTACTAGTCCAAGTCTTTGGACTCATAGTAGAGAACCAATTTACTAGTCCTAATATTATGATTTTTCTTCTCCCTTCCTCTGGTGTGATTGTTGATACCCTATAAAGGTTTAGTGACTTCACTTTTCCTCTTTAGGCCCATGGATTTAGTTTCCACCTTTCCCTATTCATATTTCTCCTTATCTTCTTCACTACCTCCACTATGATTGTTACTTGTGACATGTGGGTAATAACCCACATTCACTTCTTCCTCCTTATGATTGTCACCTTTTCCCATTGAGAAGTCACCTAGGGATAGTAAAGCCTTCAACTTGTCAAACTCACCAAAAAATTTTGAACTTAGAAGACTTTGGATGGCCACCTTTGTCTACAACTTTTGCATAAACTATTCAATTTCTTCATTCAAGTTAAAATTTAAAGAGAAATTACCCATGATAGTAATGGGTTTAACATAAATTAGAACACCCTTATGGTTACCTTCAAGAAAAAAGTCCCCTGGAATGTTTTCTACACCAAACCCTTCATTTTTCCCCCTTTAGGTTCTACCTATTTTTTTGATAAATCCTCACTAGCCATATCTAAATCCTCCTATTCACTAGGAATTTGTATTACCTTAGAAATTATCTTACTCCAGAGGGGTTCCCCCTTTTTGACCATAAGCAAGATGATCCCTTGATGAATTATGTCATTCAAAGGGTTAATTTTATAATTAGTGATAGAAACTTCAAGTGATTTTAGTTAAAATAAGGGGATACTTATAGGATGACCTCAAAAATGATTGAGGATGAGTAAATGATGAGAAAAAAATCACAATGTGCTTTCCCTATGATATATTTCATGATTTGAAGATATATGTCTAACCATTTCCTTGGTAGATCAACCCTAAGAAACCCTTTATGATTTTAATACTTGGATTTTGTCTTATCTAAGATATAAAAAATACTAAATAGTTCATATTTTCTTGTCTTTGAAAGCTTTAACACCATATAGTCCATACATATAATTTTGTTGATGATTTATTTAGTTGCCATGATTTTTAAACCGCACATATGAACCTCCCTTTCCTTACAACCTCTTGTAAAGTTGTGAGAAATCATCACATCATGGATGACTAACATTTCCATAAAGATTTCAATCCTTCCCTTCACCATTTTTATCAATATGTAAGGATATTATTTCACCTTAACACAAGAAATGGGTTCAAATTTATTGTGATCACCTCCCATATTGAGATTTTTGTTTTCTTTGCAATTTTTGTGAGCAGGACCACTAAATTTTAACTTTATAAAGGACTTAATTATCTTTTCCTTAATCATAATAGAAATTAAGATGAAGTTTTTCCACTTGTGTGAGGCCTTGAGGTATGTACAAATCATGATTTATATACATGTGTAAAATATACTACACTAACACTAATTATATTTATCTATGATAATGATCATAAAGTCACACATTAGAGTGGTCTTTATCAGCATCAATGATAGGCATGATGTTGATGGGAAAATACACATCACCTTGATAGTAGTTGATAGAGCCATGTGATACCCCTAATTTTTCCATTTTGTCAACACTTTTATTTCCTTCTCTATAAACATGGTCTATAGACACCTCCTTGAAAGAAGTTATCAAAGTTTTAGCATCCTTCATTATGCTAATAATATTCTAGGTAGATTAGGGTGATCCATTCAAATAGTTAATAACTTTTATTGAATCTCCTTCCACTTGTAAGTTATCCAACCCCATCTTGGTTGAAATTCTTATCCCCCACCAAGTAGACATGAATTCCACTAAATTATTGGTTTAGATTCCTAAGGGTCCTGCATATGCTACCAAGAGATTTCTATTAGAATCCTAGATGATTCCTCTACCTATTATGGGAATAGGATTCCCTTCTACCACTCCATCAAATTCAACTTGTACCATTGAATTAAAGGGATAATCCACTTAATCTTCATTCTATCAAAACTTTGCTTTTGAGATGGGTATGAATCATAAGATTTAGTGAAAATAATATTTGAGAGAAGTGAAAGGAAGGGGGGTCACCAAAAGAGGAGGCATAAGTTAACTAATTGTCTTTGATAAAAGCCATTATTTTCTTAAAATTGGCAATGTGATTAGATTTCAGGCTGTTAAAAATGGCCAAATTTATAGAAATACAAATTCCCTAGAAAATATGATGGTGGGAAATATTCCACCATAATTTTAGGGGAAGATAGTTCTAAGGTGCCTCCCATTGGTAAATGAAATCCCTTATCTATCCTAGAGAAACCTAAGAGTAATTAGACAAATTTAGAAAATATTGAAGAGTGAAAGTATTGAAATAATAGAAAAGGAATATATGTTTAGAAGATTCAAACTCCTTTTCATAGAGAACACACCTATTATGAATTGAAAGTCCCCTTTTCATTAAATTTTATATTGTTAAAATTTTAGTTTGGGTAGCTAGCTAGAAGAAAACATTAATCTTAGGGATCAGATTTTTTATCCACCAAAAATTCCAATTTTCCTCCAAATCTTCTTGATCCCATAAATGTAGGTAACCATATTTAACAAAAAATAAACCACTAGGATTGGCCATCCATATAAGATCATCATCTTTCGGAAATCTATTGATATGAGTGTTATGAAACTAGTTATTTAAATCTTGTAAGAAAAAAAATTATTGTTGGTTCGAATCATCTTTATGAAGTAACTTCCACCTTTTGATACCTTCAACATCCTACCCATAATCATACACTTTGTGACCTATAACCTCTTTGAAATACTCACTCAATCCATATAAAATTGGTAGGGATCCTATAAGGAATTGATTGAGCCATAGATCATCCCAAAATTTGACTCTATTCCCTCTACCAATTTTCCATTTTAACCCTTGAAAAATAATATCCTTTCATTTTATCAAATATTTCTAAAAAATTGAACCATTAATAAGACCTTCTTTAACAATAAACTAGGAACCCTCCCCAGAGTTCAAATACTTAGCTTTAATAATACTTATCCATTGGTTATCTTCCTTAATCACCCTCCATATTTGCTTAGCTAATAGAGCTTGATTCATAGACCTCCCTTTCCTAAGACTCAAACCCCTTTTTGTTAAAATTAAGAAAGATTTGTTCCAAGATAGAAGTGGAAATATAAATCTATCTTTCATCCCCCTTTAGAGAAATGTCTTCTATAATTGCTCGAGTTGTTATACCACTTTGCCTAGAATAACAAATAAAGACATAAAATAAACTAGAATGCTCTGGAAATAACTCTTGAATAATTATAATTTTCTAGCTTTTCCATCCTAACAATTTATTTTGAATCCTATCAATAAGAGGGTTACAAAAATATGATTTTTTATTGCCTTCAAAAAGAGGGAATCTTAGATAGGAGGAAGGAAGAATATTTATTACACATCTAATAATATTATAAATCTTCCCTTGTAATGTTAGTAGAGTATTAATGAACAATAAATATATTTTAAGGAAATTAACACTTTGCCCTGACACTACCTCATAAATTTCAAGAATTTTCCAAAAACATTTAGCTTTAGATACTAAGGCTTCTCCCATCATCAGAGTGTCATCTATGAATTTTTGGTGGGTTACAAACCTAGTGTTAAGAGATCCTTTAATTCCTTTGATGAAACTCGAAGAACTAGTACTATCAATAATTCTACTCAAAGTTTCAACCATCATAATAAATAAATAAGGTGATAGGGGATGACTTTGTCTAAGACCTATGCCCATAGTAAAAACAAAATTAAGGACCCCATTGATAAAGACTAAAAACATGGGGGTGGATATGTAGGAATTGATTAGATTTATAACTACCTAATTAAACCTAAACTTTTGAGGAAATTTATCTAGGAAGTGCCATAAAACCCTATCATAAGCTTTATTCATATCTAGTTTGAGGAACATTACCTATCTGGAGGATTTGTCAACCAAATGTATAGTTTCATGAGTAATAATAATACCATTTGAAATATATCTACCAAAAACAAAATACCCTTGTTGTTTTGTAATCAACTTGTCAAGAAGCATTTGAATTCTTAAAGCCAAACCTTTAGTACTAATATTATAAAAGGTGGAACAAAGGTTGATGGGTATAAAATCCTTCAACTAGTTTATTATATGCTTCTTAGGGATTAAAACCTTAAAAATGTTATTGAATTCCTAAATCATTGTTCCATATTTCAAGAATTATGTGACAATTAGTCAAATTTCATTTTGAATTATGTCCCAAAAGACCTAGAAGAAAAAAGGGGGAAAACCATCTAGACCTAGGACCTTATCACCTTTCAAAGAGAAAATAATGGATCTAATGTCTTCATTAGAAGGTAAAGATATAATGGATCCATTATATTCTTGGGATATGACCCCTTTAATAATTTTTAACACCTATCCTTCAAGATAGAAATCTTGGGAGGGAGCATGAGGGAGAACATGCCCCTTGTTTTTGGTCTCCTTAGACCATTGCCTTCTAACTTGCTTTTGAGTGCTCTTGTGTGTGTTCTTGATTTTCCTATTGAGATTATATAGTTACTATCTATACATTTTCATGAAATTTATAATGCATTTTTATCCTTTATAGTATCACATTATTTTATGTTCTTTAATGTTATATATACCTAGACATGGTCCTTATATATGATACATGGTTATATTCATAGATTATATAGTTGTCTTATCCTCTTGAGGTAAGGTAACTATCAAATTATATTACTTATTCACCTAAAATTAGAGTAATATAATTTGGGGCATGCCATAGAGTCATGTTCTCCATATTTAAAACAATTTTTAAATTTAGTGGGTGCATGCTTGGGAAGCATGTTCTCCACATTCATTTAGTATTTTGCTCTTATATCAGTTTTTAGATTCAATGGGGGAATATCATATAGGCTTGTCTTACACACATTAAAAAATTTAAAATTTAGTGGGGACATGTCATATAGGCATGGCTTCCACACATTCAAAATTTTAAGAGTTATTTGGGGGCATGATTTAGAAGCATGCTCTCCACACTTATTTATTATTCAACATCTCCAGATTATAGTGGGGGCATGTTTTGAAAAAATGTCATCCACATTAGTAATTATTCTAATTTTTAGATTGGAATTGATTTTATCATTAAACCTTACCAATTTGATAGTATGATTTGACTTTGTTCACTCATGATCATTAGTTTAAAATTATGATTGGGTTGCACAGTTGAGCTAATCTTAACTACCGAGTGGCAACTAATATTTTCTCCAACGTTGGATGGATGTGCCTTCTAATATATATATATATATATATATATATATATATATATATACACTTTCCAAATTTGTTATATATTTATCTTAATCTCAGTTTTAAATCATTACAATGATATACATTTCAATTTTAATATTTTTAAGTACTTTCAATTTTAGATTATATGCATTGATTATATACTGTAACATACTTCTAGTTTCAGGTCAGTCACCATCAAAGCACTCAATTTTGGATCATGCAAAGACAAGGTGTGTTATACACACCTAGGTATGCATTCTTTTCCTTTAAACTAGAAATTTCATTACTAAATTAAAGGGGGAGTAAATGTTAGAATTATTTATAAATTATATAACACTTTAGTCTTGTACACTTAGAAAAATCATACCTTGGTTATTCCTCTTAGTTATAGACCTTTCCCACTTTTATAAGTCTCACATCTGATCTATATTATTCCCCTTGGGCTATCTCATGTCTTAATAGCTTTATGTTGATGATCCAAACCTTTTATCTTACCCAAAATGCTTAAAACTTGCTTATCTTACACCTATGCAAGTTCTAAGTCTATACATGTTTTCTTGCTCCTAAACACTAACATATGGGACAAAAACCTATTGTTTCTCTACGTTTTTTGCTAATTACATTCAGAAGAAGAAGAAACTAAAGTTAAGGGTTAGGGGTTTGTACGTTACCTGGATTAAGTTGTGCACCGTATCCAAGCATTGTAGGAGCTCCTCTTTGGCTGTGGAGGAAGACACCTGTAGAAAGAATAAGACTTAAACATATAAGATGTTAGAATAAGATAAGGTGGACTGCCAAGCTACATGCTTGGTCCTGAAAGCATAAAGCTCCATGTGGGATGACAGTCCACTATTTATAAGTTAAAGTATCATAAATAAAGAAATGACAAATGATTAACAAAGAGGGAAATAGATAGTGCATACCTTTACAGTCTATATGTCACAATCACTGACTTTAGTAGTTATGCCAAAGTCAGTCTGTGGATGATGCTGATGTTAGTCGTATTGCTAATGTCAGTCAGGGTTGTGGTCAATGTCAGTCAAGGAAATGGGCTTTGGATGGGTTTTGGATTATGTCTGTGGTTGACAGAGGAGTCTGGGAGTTTAAAAGTTTGTGTAGGGTTGCAGGGAAGTCAATAGGCTCTAAAGAAGGGCAAAGGTAGAGAGTAGGTGTGAGAATAGGGTAAGAGTCAGAGAAAGGCTTTTTAGCCCTTCCACGGAGGAAGTTAGGTTTCTTTTACAGTATTTAGAAATAGTAAATAGAAACAAATTATCAAGTTATTCTAGAACTTTGAAATGGAGACCAGAAGAATATTTAGCTTTTTAGTGAAGATCTGGGATGTCAAGATGCTTATTCCTATTGTGGCCAATGTCGAGGTCCTCGTACAATATTCCAGTTCAATCTAGAGTGACCTGCATAGAGTTTTTATAGCCAAGGGAGTGTTAGTCAAATTCTGATGATTGGTCTTAGAGTGTGCATGTCAATGTCTCAAAGTCCCATCGTAAGAGAGAGAGAAAGAGAGCTAACTCAACGTTAGAACTTAGATTATGAAACTGACATCGGTGATCTTGTTAGCGTTGGCCGATAGTTGACTGATGTCGGTAGATAGAGAATGGGTAAAAGGGCTAATTTTAGCCCTTTGCCCACTTCTCCATTTGCCAAGTGCAATTGCCATTGGAAAATGGTCAAAATATGAGTTTATTAGGCATGAGAGTTAGTTAGGAGGTTAGGATGAAATGAGAATAAGTCTTAGGTAGTTAGGATTAGATGACCTAGTCTTAGGGTGAGTCATAGGTGTTAAGGTGTGGAGTTAAAAGCTTCAACTATTTGCAGACACAAGAGAGGATGCTAAAGAACCAGAGGAACCGACATCGGCAGTATAACTAACGTCAGTCACAGACAGTGGAGAAGGAGACCGGAGATGGTAGACAGTCTGTCGACGTCGGTAGCACCAGATTAGCAGGGACCGGCATCGGTCGCCTGTGTATTTTTGGAACTACTGTTGACGAACAGTCATTTAAGTGAAGCGAGTGTTTGCATGTCAAGTGACTAATTATAGTCACGAGCTGCGTGTCTAATTATTGTAACTAGATTTCTATTTTTGTAAGCATGGGATCTTATTTATAGACCCATAAGGCATGTATTGTAATTAAGCAAGAAGGCAAGTAAAAGCATTGAAGCTAGCAAGGTCAAGGAGATCTACAGGTGTAAGGTCAAGGAGATCAGTTGAAGCATTTAAGGAGGGATAGCAACTCAGGCTTTAGAGTTGTTGTGTTGAGCAAGAGAGAGAGGGAAGGTCTTGAGGTGTGGCAAGCCTTTGAGGTGGAGGAAGAAGTGGCATCTTCCTTATTGTATTTTCTTCTAGTAATATTTAATACAAGAGTGTGTATTGTCTCTCAAATTCTTTGTTGTCTCATGTTTCTAGCTACTTTATCATTCTGGTATAATTTCGTGTTTAATTACTAATACGAGAAGTAATCATATGTGCTCTAATTGGTAGAGCTAGATCTCCTAACAAGCGGTATCAGAGCTACGATTTGCAGGAAGTAGGGTATTGTTTTTTATTATAGGTCATTCACAGGGTTTTTTGATTGAGTGGGAGTTCAGCAATGGTAGAAGAAAGTAGGCTACGAATGGAGAAGTTTAACGGCAAGAATTATCAACATTAGAGGATGCAAATTGAGGACTATCTGTATCAAAAGGATTTGTACTTACTGTTGGGTGGGGTTGCATGCAAGCCCATCAATATGAAGGATGAAGAATGGAACGTTCTTGATCGAAAGGTTCTCGGTTCCATAAGGTCAAGCCTTGCATCATCTGTGATTTCCAGCTTATCACAGTGCAAGACAACGGAAGAGTTGATAAAGTCCTTGGCAAATTTATACGAAAAGCCCTCAGCTTCTAATAAGGTATATCTTATGAAGTAGCTATTTACTTTGCAAATGCAGGAAGGTGGATTGGTACATACTCATCTCAGTGATTTCCATGGTTTGGTAAACCAACTAGCTTCAGTCAATATTTTTTTTGATGATGAGGTAAAGGCTCTCTTGATTTTATGTTCTTTGCCTGAAAGTTGGGATTGTTTGGTTATGGCAGTAAGTAATTTTGCATCTGCTTCTAAAATCTTAAAAGTTGATGATGTTTTGAGTGTGATCTTGAATGAGCAAATATGTTGGAGAAGCACAGGGGAATCAACAGGGAATGCTCTAAGTGCAGAAAGCAGGGGATGGCAAAGGGAGAAGGTTGAGTAAGGGAAATCAAGGTCAAGAAGGAGATCTGAGTCCAAAGGTATTACCTACTGGTTTTGTGGAAAGAAAGGACATATGAAGAAGGAGTGTTGGTTGAGAGACAAAGAGAACCAACATGCAGGTATGGAAGAAGCAAAGGATGCAAATATTGTGATGCAGGATGCTCTCATACTTTCTTCGGATAGTCAGGTAGGATCATGGATTTTAGATTCTGGTTCATCTTTTCATGCATCCCCAAACAAAGATTTGTTCTATGAGTATGAACAGGGAGATTTTGGAGTGCTCTAGTTAGGGGATGGTACGCCTTGTCAGATAGTTGGCAAAGGGAAAGTGCAGCTGAGATTGCAGATTGACAACACATGGGTGTTGAAAGAAGTCATGCATGTTCTAATTCTGAAGTAGAGTCTGATTTCTGTAGGAAGGTTGGGAGATGAGGGATGCACAATAACCCTCACAGCAGATTCTTGGAAGGTTACCAAGGGAGCACTTGTTCTAGCAAGAGGTAAGAAAGTAGATACTCTTTATCTATCTACTTGTATTACTGATTCTACTTCTGGTGTAGATTTGAAGATGTGGCCTAATAGGCTTGGTCACATGAATAGGAAGGGAATGGAAGTTCTTGATTCAAAAGGTATGTGTTCAAATTTGGAAAGCACAGATACAGTTCATTGCAGAAAGAGGAAATTTGATGCTTTTGACAGGAATAAAGAAGCCTTGGTGTTTATGGAGGAGATGAAGGATAGAGATCAGTCATAGGGGCTGAATAAATCTGAGCAGGGCAGCATGGATAGAGGTTTGATCCAAGAAGAGCTCGTGGATGAAAATTTCATCACTTATAGGAACACATAGACACCGATGTTGGTAGCTTGGCACCTACGTTAGTCATCTAGATACTGACATCGATCATGTGCAGACTAGCAGGGTCGGTCAGTTGGACTGGAGAAGTTTGACGTTGGTCATAAGGACCGACGTCGGTAGGAGGGACACCGATGTCAGCCAAGGAAATGACGTTGGCAATCAGGGTCAGTACAGGGAACCGACATCGGTCGGGAGTAGACTGGGAGATGGCCGATATCAGTCACTGGAATGGATGTTGGGTGAATTAATAAGTCTCAAACACCCATGTGGAGGTTAGGAAAGGTATGTGAACCTCATATTCATTGTTCACCTTCTTTATATTACTTGCTGATAGTCATGAACTAGGAAGATGGAAGAAGCAATGCAAGTAGAATCCAAAAATAGTGGGAGCTTGACATGGATGAGGAGTGTGAGTCCTTGGAGAACCAAATAGGTATTTGTTGGTAGAGTTGTCAGCTGGAAGGAAGCACTGGATAGAGGGATGGATTCCCGTTTTAGAGAAGAGAGTGGATGGACACATGAGACAGAAGGCTATGGTATATGGTCTTGAGTAGGTTGCAGAACAATAGAGGTTTGACCATTGTATTTTATCTTTACCAGGTTGGATAATATTAGCTACATTATCCTGTTACTATATTGTGTTACTTGTTATAGGGTTTCATATATAGGGAGTTTTTTCTGAGCTAAGGGTAGAGTTGGTTCAGAAGTATGTCATGAAGAATTTGGGAGCAGCAAAATTCTTGTGGCATAAGAGACAGGTATTGCATCACAGGTTTGCGTGGTGGTTGGTCTTCAAAAGTGACATTAAAGAGGGATATAGAGCCTAAGAAACAAAATAGATGGTGTACAGGTACAGGTACAAGTTGTAGCTGTTTATCTCTAAGTGGGAGATTGTTAAGGTGTGGAGCTAAAAGCTTCAACTATTTGCAAACACAAGAGAGGATGCTGAAGAACTAGAGGAACCAGCATTGGTAGTATAACCGACGTCAGTCATAGACAGTGGAGAAGGAGACCAGTGATGGCAGACAGTCGGCCGACGTCGGCATCACCAGACTAGCAGGGACCGGCGTCGGTCGCCTATGTATTTTTGGAACTGCTGTTGACAAATAGTTAGTTAAGTGAAGCGAGTGTTTGCATGTCAAGTGACTAATTATAGTCATAAGCTGCATGTCTAATTATTATAACTAGAGTTCTATTTTTGTAAGCATGGGATCTTATTTATAGACCCATAAGGCATGTATTGTAATTAAGCAAGAAGGCAAGTAAAAGCATTGAAGCTAGCAAGGTTAAGGAGACAACTGAAGCATTCAAGGAGGGATAGCAACTCAGGATTTAGAGTTGTGTTGAGCAAGAGAGAGAGGGAAGAAGGTCTTGAGGTGTGGCAAGCCTTTGAGGTGGAGGAAGAAGTGGCATCTTCCTTATTGTATTTTCTTCTAGTAATATTTAATACAAGAATGTGTATTGTCTCTCAAATTCTTTGTTGTCTCATGTTTCTAGCTACTTTATCATTCTGGTATAATTATGTGTTTAATTTCTAATACGAGAAGTAATCATATGTGCTCTAATTGGTAGAGCTAGATCTCCTGACAATAGGGTGAGAAATGATCTAAGGGTGAGGTGTCCAAGGTGAGGTGTCCAAGGTGAGGTGTCTAGGGTGATGTCATTAATTTAAAATAAGTAATTTATTTTAAATTAATAAAGTGTGTAAATGTTTAGAAAGGGACCAAGGGGGGGTTGACACAATATTGGTGCCTACATTTTCCCCTTTTTATCTTGTTGGTTGTTCTGACGAACTGCAAGACAAAAATAGGAGTAAGTTACCCCAGGTATGGGATAAGGTGTAGATTGTAGGAGTAAGTTACCCCAGGTATGGGATAAGGTGTAGGTTGCCCCAAGTATGGTGATTAGGCATTCCCCCTCAAAGTGGGATTCAAGGGAAGTTAACTTGATATCGAGTGCCAATTTTATAGGTAGTGGATGAGTATGGTCAAGTTGGAGTGTGAATGTTGTAATAGTTGAGATTGCACGTATACCTCTTCATATGATAGGTAGGTCAAATTGTCACAGTCAAGGTCAAGGAGCAATAAAATTGAAGTAATCGGTCCCCAGCATTTTGGTCATAGCTGATTGGGTTAATCAATCAAAGTTGTAGCTCTAATGGTCGAGGAAGACT
The DNA here is from genome assembly GCA_037957365.1 of Torreya grandis. NCBI lineage: Eukaryota > Viridiplantae > Streptophyta > Pinopsida > Cupressales > Taxaceae > Torreya > Torreya grandis. The sequence goes on from JARHVA010009916.1 coordinate 191,566, forward strand.
AAAATCAAACTAATCGGTCCCCATCTTTGTTGGTCATAGCTGATTCGGTTAATTGATCAAAGTTGTACCTCCAATGGTCATCATGTTCCAAGTATCTTGGGCTTAGGAAGTGCTCCTGAAAAACATGAAAATGTCACAAATATTGGGGATCAACTTGGGCATGATCCGACAATAGGTATGAGGGTCGTAATGTGGGTTACGTATAATTTGCTAACTATTTGTGAGGTAGCATATATGCAATCAAAACAACCAATGCAAGTTGTCTTGAAAGTGGTCATGGTCTGAGGAGATAGTCACGATCTCCAAGGTTGTTGGTCAGGTCGGTCAGAGATATAAGTGATCTCAAGTGGAGTTTGTTATGGTTAGGGAGATATATGTGATCTCTGATGTGCCCCATGAGAAGTTTAAAGTGATTTCTACAATGTCAGGGCTGGTTGTTTGGTCATGATTTTGGGCTAGTTTAGATAGTTGGTCCATTAGATAGATGAACTAATGAATGGCCGAGCTAACCTCAGAAGACCCCATGTCAACTGAGTGATGCCTACATAGCCCCTATTTTAAGGGCCTTAGGCCAATGTAGTTCTCCCCAAAAGGGAAGAAGAGTCAAAGAGGTTGTTGGTTGGTTTGGTTATGTTTTGAAATGATGAGTGTATGATGATGTTACAAGCTTTTCCATATTGTGTGATGGTGTATCTTGTAACATAGTGTAATGTGGTTTTTCATCCCTAAAAATGTTCCATATTCGTGATGGTGTATGCTAAAAATGAAATGAGTATGATGATGTTACAGCCTTTTCCATATTATGTGATGGTGTGTTATGTAACATTGGTTATATGGTTTTTCATCCCAAGCAATGTTCCATATTAGTGATGGTGTATGCTAAAAATGAAATGAGATGATTTATGCTTCAACAAGTTTCCATATTGGTGATGGTATATGCTTGCATAAATTGTGTTTGGTTGATAGTTTCCATGTGTATTGGTTTCCATAAAAACTAGTGTGAATGGGCTATGATAATTCATATAACACAAATTGGTATTTGTATTAAATAAATAATGATGTCATGTTAGTGGTTACAAAATGTTTGGTTTGATTTGGTTTGGGTTGGTTATAAAATGTTTTGGTTTGGTTGTATGTGATGAATGTGTATAAGAAGTGAAAGGTGTGTTGCTCTTTCATTGACAAGGACCATAATGATAGCATAGATAGGGTTTATGTAAACAAAATCCCAGTTCATGCATTGCGTCGTTGACCATTGGTTTGTGTTATAGAAGTACCCTAATCACTTGACATTAAGTGAGCTCAAAGTTCCTTGAGTATGTTGGGGTAATAGGTGTGATTATGTGATATGTGAGGATAGCTTAACCCTTTTTAGCAGGGATAACTTTGCCCCTTTTATAGGTGACCCTGAGAATGGCTATAGGCAAGTCCATGACTCAATAATTTGTCAGTCAGTGGTTTTTTTTGGTAGACTAATCAATGCGGGAAGTCTACTAGGGGATGTTGTCTTGTTTTGTGGTCATGTGAAGCTGATCGATGTGGGCAGCTTTTGAGAGGGTGTTATTATGGTAGCAAAATTTAGGCATAGCCATCCTTCAAGGGAGTGGACTATATTCTACTTTGTATATTTTGATAGCTTTGAATAGCTATCCTTCAAGGGAGCAGTTTATGAGTTAAAATAATAATGTAGTTGTCCTTCAAGGGAGTAGTCTTCATTTATAGTTAATGACCTTTGGTTAGGCATCCCAATTTTTATGTTGTTTTATTGACTAAACTTTTAGTCATGGACTAGACTATAGAGGTTTAAGGGGATTCCCTTTTATTAGGACAAAGCATTAATGCAAAAAGGGTTAACTAATGTTTGTAGGGAAAAAGGGTTGAAGGAATAGGAATGAGGATGACAAGGGTTGTTCAAGGGACAAGCTCAAGTTAAACATCAAGTGAATGATTACTTGATCAACAGTAGAATGGTCATAGATGTAAAGCATTAAGGGGCTCAAGTTTTGGCTGGCCTTCGAGAGAAGATAGATGATAATTCCTTGATCCATACCTATGCATTATGATATAAGGTGCGAGCCAATTAGGAGCAAACTTGCCTCATTTGCTTCTTTCCATATTGGTCACGTGTTGGTTTTCTTTAAGGATGAGATCTCTGATTTTGAAATATCACTCTTTCAAATTTTTGGTTGTAGGCACATTTTGGTCGATGTTGGACGTGAAGTTGGTTGATGCTTGGTTGAGGTTGTGATAGTCAGTACAAAGTCAAATTCCCCCAGTTGCTTTTGTGATAGGGACAATGTTTGACACCCATTGTAGATAATCAATGGGTTGGATAAATGAGATGGAGAGAAGACGAAGCTCTTCTTTGACAAGGAGTGTGACACAAGGATGCATCTTGCAAAGCTTTTGCTTGACAGGCTTAGTTGAATAGGGCAGGATCCTGATCTTCTAGGTTGTAGTCTGGAATCTCAAAATCACTGAAGGTGATGGAGGCAACGGTAGGTAATGATTTGATTAGAGTAGCCAATGGTTGAGGGTCTTCAGGTTAGACCTTCACTGCTTGTAAAGCTTTAATCAAGGCTTGGCGATGTTGTGGAGAGCTTTGTATTAGGTCATACAAAGATACCTTCATAGGGGTTTGGTGAAGTTGTTTCACCATGGAGCCATGAATTGCCCTAGAAGATGTTGGTTGAGATGTGCCCAAGATAGGAATCTTGGGTTTTGGTGATTGAGAAGGCTTGGCGAATGGATATGTCCAAGGAATAGAAACTCGCTCTTTTCCTTTATCCTTTAGATTTTGGAACTTGGTGGCCACATTAATGGTGTTGATTTCAAATATAGGGGGAGAAGGTGGTAGAGGGACCATAGTTTGATGATGGGATCCCGATGAAGGTGAGGAGGTTTGGGAGGCATGGGATAGTGTCAATGATTTATTGAAGGGGTGGTCAAGAGGATCCTTAATGAAAATGGTGTCCTTTTTCAAGTGTTGACAAATGAAAACCTTAAGAGCACAATAATGTTCAGTGTCATGCCCAGGTGTGTAATGATATGCACAGATTTTAGTGGCATCGAACTAAGATGGTTTTGATCTGAAAGGTTGGTATGGCTTAATGGGTGGGAGAATGATGCTAGAAGATTGTAATAATTGATGTAGTAATAAATCATAAGAACCCACTAATGTGTATGTGCTCATTGTTGTAGTAGGGATTGACAACTTTTGTTTAGGAGTTATAGGAGGAGTTTTTCATACCATCTTTTTGGTTGGCGGTGTAGCCACTTGCGTAGATGGCACTTTCTTGATGAGAGGTGCCAAATTTTTTAGAGGAAGTATGTTTTTGATGGGTAGATGGAGTAATGGAGGTGATTTGTTTTTATTAAGTGTTGGAGTAGGGAGCACTCCTATTAAATTAGATGGATGTGGACCCAAAATAGAGGGTAATGGTGAAGGTGGGGATGTTTTTCATACCCCCTTTTTAGTTGGGGGAGGAAGAGACTAATGTGTTTTAGTAGCCTTCTTTGGTTTGGTGCAAGGACCACTATTATGTGGGGTGAGGTTAAAATCTACCTTCACTTGTGGGTGAGTGAGGTTTGATACGGGGTGAACACCAAGAGATTTAACCTATTTCAACATGGTAGATGCCTGTGATGGTTTGGGTTCAGGTGTGGATGGTTGAGCTTCTGACGATTTAGAAGTGGAAACCTGATTCTTGTCAGAGACTTTTGGGTGATTTGTCGTAAAAGGGTTGTCAATATAAGTCAAAGTGGGACGTGTAGGATAAGGAGCCTTAAGTCACTCCCATACCACCTCATGTTTTAGGTTCCTAAAATGGAGAAATCCTAAGTTTTCTACCAATCGAGAGAAGGGTTTAGGTGACATCATGCGAGGTCTTACAATTGGTCCTTTGGCAGATTTAGGTGATAGTGATAGCGGAAATGTGTTAGATGCAGTGATCTCAGGCCAAAGGTGAGAGAAAACCATCACTGGATCTTCTTCGATCAAAGTAGGTGAAGTGACAAGTGTTTCTCTTGATGGAGAAGGGATTGGATAATTTGGCTCTTCAAGTGGATAGAGCATAGGGGTGATCATGCCTTTGACATGTGGTCAAGGAGCGAGAAAAGTATGATTCCCCATTGGTGATAAGAAGGATGAGGGTGGGGCATCTAGCATTGGTGCCATCAAAGCATCCTCCAATATAGCAGACTCTCCTATGTGTGAAAGAGGGGTGGATGGAGGATTATCCTCCATTAGTGGAGGTAAAATAGGAGAGGAAGGTTCCTCTAAAGGGTGAAATAGAGGGATGATGGCCCCTTCTACATATGGGCATGGGGTATGAATGGTAACTTCTTCCAATGGTAGAAGAAGAGGGAAGGTTGGGGCAAGAGGAACAGGTAATATGGGTTCCTCATGAGGTAGAAGTATGTGTGGAGGAGCTGTTTAATGTTGTTGGGGTGATATGGGTAGAATAGGCTCTTTTACCCATGGTGGAGAAATGGGTTGGCTAACCTCTTTAGACTGTGGGAGAGGTTGGTTAGGAATAAAAGGAAAGACTGGGTTGTCCATGTGTATGTTTCACTCTTGGGGGTCCTCAGCCATGGTCTGAACATTATTTTGACTTGGGGGGGTGGTTAGGGAATGGTTGCCTAAAGATGTCTATGTTTTGGTTAGCCGAAGCATTTGGGTTATCCAAAACAAGATCCCCTTTGTCTAACATGTCTTGAACAACATTTTTGAGGGTTTTACAATTGTTTGTGTCATGACCTTTGACGCAGTGATAGTTACAAAAGTCATTTTCCCTATACCATGCGGGGATGGCTTTTGAGGGGTCAAATTGGACATGTCAGATTTGAGGGAGGTTGAGGACTCCTGCTTTACTAGTTTATCCAACACAAAAGTGTATGATTCTCCTATTGGAGTGTATTGACGCTGTATATACTATTATTGGAATTGTCTTGTGATGATTTGTGATGTGGAGGGTTCAGATTGGTTAGTTGTGGTAGAAGATGATGATCTAAGTACTAGAGCATTTCTTGATCCCTTAGACTTGGAGTGGGAAGAAGAGGGTTTAGAAGAAGATGGGTCATTGGATTTTGCATTGGTATTTTTACTATGCAATTTGACTCTATCCTCTTCGATAGCATGGAATTCAAGCTTTCAGGCCATGGTGAAAGCTTTGTCAAATGTACGAAATGTTTGGACCTGCAAGGTAGATGATATGTGCATGGCACATGCTCTTGAAAAGAGCTCAATGAGCTTAGGTTGAGGAAATGAAAAGGAGAGTTGATTGATTAAACCTCTCTAACGGGCAACAAAATTAGCTATTGATTCATCTTCGAATTGTCTAATAGAATATAGGTCCATGATGGAGACCTTTTTAGTGATATTGATTGAAAAGTGGTTGAGGAATAGTTGAGCTAGTTGAGTAAAGGTAAAGAGAGAGTGAATGGTAATAGAACTATACCAATCAAGGGCAGAGCCAAAAAGTGACATGGGAAATGTGTGAAGTAATAATGCATCATCGTGTGCTATGAGGTAGCAAGTGTGTCTAAATGCTCACAAATGTTGTTATGGGTCCTCTTTATTCTGAAAGCGAGTAAATTGTGGGAGTTCCCACTGACTAGGATATGGTCGAATAGGGACTGAAGGATGAATAGGTTCATTATAGATTTGTTCATATGAAAGAACATTCTTTGAACCTGAAATGGATGTCTCAAGGTTGGACATCTTATCCACCAACATCTTGAGTAGATTGGCTGATGGATTGGTAGGAGGGGCACCCCCTAAGTTTTAAGGTACTTGGAAGGTGTTGGGAGGGGTGTATGACGTACTTGGTTGCATTTGTGTAGATACAACATATTGGTAGTTCATCATAGGGATTGATGTTGAGGCCAAGGGGGCTTGTGCCATGAAGTTGGAGGGCACAACTTGACTAGGTGCCACTAAGGGTGGTTGAGTGGTGGCAACACTAGTTAGAGGATAGGTAGTCACTCTTTTATTTATGGGTGCAAGAGTGGGTGGGATAGAAACAAGCAAGTTTTGAAAAGGTGTTGAACATGTTTGAATTGTTTGTGGTTGAGGGGGTATGAAAACCCTAATGGAGGTAGGTCCAGAAATAGAAGGGGAGGCCAAATCTTGAACATTGGCCATGATTGGGTTACTAGTCAAGGCAATGGCCTAAGTGACCATAGGTTGGGTAACAGATGCTATTGATATTATTACCATTTCAACTAAGGAAGTTGGCATCCCAAAAATAAGATTACCTGAAGGATCTCATGTTTGGCTTCTTGCGAGATAGTGTTGGAGAGCCTTGACATTGTGGTCAAGGAATCTCTCAAATTCTTGATCCCCTTCGAGAATAATAGGAGATTGATTTAGGGTAGGAGTACGATCAATGTCTGAAGTATACTCCATTTGGTGACTTGTTATGAAGGGTGAAGGTGGGAGTGGTTGTTGCCTTGCATGGTCAACAAGATTTTTAGCTTGACTACGTGTCAAAACCATCCAAGGAAAAAGGAGTTTAGGTTCCAAAAACTGTGTATATTAATTTCAAAAAACTAGAATGAGTGTTTAACAACAAAAAATTTAGATTTTAAGCTTGTTGTTTGGAAGAAAATTTGTTGATAGTGACCAACATCGGTTTACTAATCGATGTTGGTTATGGAATGTTGCTGAGGTTGGTGGGATAACCGATGTCAGTGAAGCTAGTTGTCGATGTCGGTGGGAAAACTGATGTCAATTTTTGTGTATTTCCAAAAACATAGAAAATCGATATGTTTTGAAAGAAAGAGAAATTTTGAGTTGTTTTTGGACCTCAGAATGCGACCTTATCAGCTCCAAAAATTAGATAAGAAGAGCAAAATAGATGATGGCAAGCAACCTATAAACGTTAAATTCCTAAGAATAAATTTTAGAGTCGTGGTGGCTTATGCCTTAAAAGAATGTGTTTGGGAATTGGGCTTTTAGAACGGGTCCTAAAGAGGAAATCTATGGTTGGTTTTGGGTTATGTTTTGGTGCTCAAAAATTTGTGTTAGGTTTAGTACATGGCTTGGTTCTGGGGCTTGCTCCCTTCACTTCATGAACCCAGAGCCGAGCTAGGCTACTTAGCCAATATATACTTTGCCTATAGTTTATACTCTGCTAGAGAATAGAGTGGGTCCTCCCCTTGGTAATGAAGTCCAAGTAGGATCACCAGGAAGGGTAAGGTATCCGCTAGGTGATGAAATCCTAGATGAGCCTTGTCTCAAGTATGTTTAAATATTTAATTTGATGTGCTTGTGGTCTGGTTGTGTAACATTTGTGCACTATGATTTATTCATAATGTGTTTTTAATTACTAAGTGAGAGGGCTAAGTATGCATTCAAGCAAGAATGAAATGCAATTATTTTTTTAACCCAAATTGAAATGTTTTGTTTAGATGCAAACAAGTGGAGAAAAGGTTAAGAGTATGACTTTTCACTACTCTAAGATGCAAGCAAGAAGTGACAAGAAGAAGAAAAAAGATGTTCTTTTTAAACTTCTGCTTATGATTTCTTTTTGAAATAAAAAGATAGAAGAAGGATGCAAGAAGAGAATATTTCCCTAATGCAACTATATGAAAACTTGATTTTTAGAAGAAATTAACCCAAGGAAAACTCCAGGATCCCACCGGGCGTGCCATAATGTTTCTCTACATTTTTTGCTAATTACATTCAGAAGAAGAAGAAACTAAAGTTAAGGGTCAGGGGTTTGTACGTTACCTGGATTAAGTTGCGCATCATATCCAAGCATTGTAGGAGCTCCTCTTTGGCTGTGGAGGAGGACACCTATAGAAAGAATATTACTTAAACATAGAAGATGTTAGAATAAGATAAGGTGGACTGCCAAGCTACATGCTTGGTCCCAGAAGCGTAAATCTCTGTGAGGGATGACAATCCACTGTTTATGATTAAAAGTATCATAAATAAAGAAATGACAAATGACTAACAAAGAGGGAAATAGATAGTGCATACATTTACAGTCTGTATGTCACAGTCACCGATGTCGATAATTATGCCGAAGTCTATCTGTAGGTGATGCCGATGTCCGTCATATTGCCGATGTCGATCGGGGTTGTGGTCGATGTCATTTGGGGAAATGGGCCTTAGATGGGTTTTGGATTATGTCTATGGTCGACAGAGGAGTCTGGGAGTTTAAAAGTTTGTGCAGGGTTGCAGGGAAGTCAATAGGCTCTAAGGAAGGGCAAAGGTAGAGAGTAGGTGTGAGAATAGGGTAAGAGTCAGAGAAAGGCTTTTTAGCCCTTCCATAGAGGAAGTCGAGTTTCTTTTATAGTATTTAGAAATAGTAAATAGAAACAAATTATCAAGTTATTCTAGAACTTTGAAATGGAGACCAGAAGAATACTTAGCTTTTTGGTGAAGATCTAAGGGTGTCAGGATGCTTATTCCTGTTGTGGCCGATGTCAAGGTCCTCATACAATATTCCAGTTCAATCTGGAGTGACTTGCATAGAGTTTTTGTAGCCAAGGGAGTGTTAGTTGAATTTTGATGATTGGTCTTAGAGTGTGTGTATTGATGTCTCAGAGTCCCATCGTAAGAGAGAGAAAGAGAGCTAACTCAATATTAGAACGTGGTTTATGAAACCGACATCGGCGATCCCATCGGTGTCGGCCGACAGTTGACCGACATCGACAGATAGAGAATGGGTAAAAGGGCTATTTTTAGCCCTTTGCCCACTTCTCCATTCACTAGGTGAAATTGCCATTAGAGAACGGTCAAAAGACAAGTTTATTAGGCATGAGAGTTAGTTAGGAGGTTAGGATCTAATGAGAATAAGTCTTAGGTAGTTAGGATTAGATGACCTAGTCTCAGGGTGAGTCATAGGGTGAGAAATGATCTAAGGGTGAGGTGTCCAAGGTGAGGTGTCTAGGGTGATGTCATTAATTTAAAATAAGTAATTTATTTTAAATTAATAAAGTGTGTAAATGTTTAGAAAGGGACCAAGGGGGGGAGTTGACACAATATTGGTGTCCACACCTATGTCGACATTAGTGTCCTAACCAAATACAAGTTTACAGTGCCATATATTCATCCAATTTACAAATAAAATGTATCTTAATGGTCAGCTTGAGTGATTAAAATAGGTAATGATACAAATATAATATAAACCATCATTAATTACTAACCTATAAAACCTAGCATTCATTCAAAAATCATTTAATTTAATAAATATTCATTTTTTATTCCTATTTCCATACCAATCATAGGGACTACACATCTATAAATCTAAATTATTAAAGGAGCAACCCAAGAGCCTAATATATCAAGTTACAAACTAATTCACTATTTTAAGTGCTTTGCACATATTGTATAATTCACACATAAAACAACATATAGGGGATAAATACATTATTTTGAGGCCCTATTCATAGGATTATCTATGTAGGCAACATTAATTGATAGACGGGTCTTTTGGGTCAACTCAACACCATGTGCCCACTAACCCATTTTTCTCTAAGATCATTATGAAGATGAAAAACTAGGGTTTTAAAAATTCATGAGTAGTGAACAGTGCAGTACTTAGATATTATTACACTAGATTGAAGGTGAAATCAAACCCAAAATCATCCAAGTGGTTTCATCTTTTTCTAGTAGGTATTCTATAGAGGACATTTACATTGAGTTTATACATTAGTGTCGATGCAATCATCATAGGTTGATAATAGTGTCTATGGCTCCAAAAGTGTCAAATCTAAAATTTGATGACTATTCAAGAATCATGTTCTAGTCTGCTTCCTACTTGTTCTAGATCTAGGACTATATTAACATAAAAACTAGATAAGTACATTAGTTATTTTTTATTTATATACTTATAATAATTGTACTTACTATTTCTAACATATCTTGGTTAATAAATTCAGTGTGTGTTTATATTTGATTTTATCACTCAATTGGCCTATTGTAGATCTAATCATCACCCTTATGCATTGTCATTTCTATATTATTAATCATATATACTAAAAAAGGATTTATAAGATCTAATTTAAGGTTAAACACTTACACATTAATTACAAGAAACAAGTAATTAAAAATTATTTCATCAAAAAGGTTATTAGACTTTCCCACATGTATGTGTGCAATCTCAAGACTAAGTATATGTATGTTTGACATGAGAGGGATGATATGGTAAAGATGATAATCATAAGATATATGTGTATGTAATATATGGTAAAATGGTAAGTATGATTTGTAACTAATTGTAATAAAAGTAAGATATTTTTGGGTGTGGTTTAATATCCATGTCACATAAATAATTATACTATTTAAAAAATGATCTAGCACAAGTATAAATTTAAATAAAAATCATCTCAAAATAGGGTGAGTATAAGTGTTTGCAAATTATATAATGAAATCTAATTAAAAAGTCAAAATTGAATGTTTATAAAAATGAGATTTATAAAGAAACAATCATGGATGTAAAGGTAAAAGTGTAAAGATAGAGAAGAGAATCATAGAAACAAAAGATAAGCCATGCAACACAAACACTATAATTAAGGAAATAAAAAACCACTCAAGTAAAAATATGAGGCATAATGTGTCACTGTAAACTAATGTTCTCCCAATTGTTGATATATTTAATGACATGCATCATCAATAACATCTAATAAATCATGTTTTAATTATAATAGAACCTTAATCATAGTCTCATATATCTTTACTAAGAGTTGTGCAAGGACTTAATAACATCAATGGAGAATGTAGGTATGTGTAAATGATATTTTGTGATTATATAACACCTCAATTTTGTACACATGGAAAAATCAAACCATGGTTATTCCTCTTAGTTTTCTACTTTTCTTTCTTATGCAAGTTTCACATATACTCTATCCTTGTGCCACTTGGACTATATATCTTAGTCTAACCAATATGAAATTGATGACCCATGTCTTCTATTTTTCCCAAAGTGCTTAAAATATACTTATCTTTCATATCTTAAAATTCTAAAATTATACCTATTCTCCTCCTCCATGGACACTAACATTTGGGCCATACATTAGTATTGATTCTATTATCCTAACCCAAAATAAGTGTCCAGATCCCTATATTCATCTAATTTTCAAATTAAATGTATCCTAATGGTTGGCATAAGTGTTCTAATGTGATTTATTATTCCAAAGGGATTGATATAAATACCAGATTAACCCTTATTCATTATTCACCTAGAAAAGACCAAAAAGCCTAAAGAACTTATAAAAATCACTCTATTAAGAATTTAATTGATAAAATTTTCCTTGCTTCTATATTGGTCATAGGTACATCACATCCATAGGTCTAAACCCAAGAGCTTAATTTTCCAAGTTACAAGCTAGGTCACTATTGTACTTGCATTACAATCATACAAGCCAAAACATTTTAGATAATTGTTAATGATTTCATGGTGATGCTATGGAGTTGTCCAAGTGAGTGGTTGAAGTGCCTTGATAGTCTAAGTGATAATGATAAAGTGTGCAATGTGCTTGTCATAGTATGCTTGAAGTTGGCTTAGTTGATCTTATATTTTGGCATAGTTAGAGATGATTAAGGATGAATATGAAGTATTAATAATGTTTAATAGGTCCCATAATAAGTTTGTATGCTTTGATTGCTTATGTGCATGAGTGGATTTCATCTGGTTGATCATTGTTTTCATTTAGATAATTTGGGTCTAGTAGTTGAAAATTTGTATTTAGTTTATTAATGTAATAATTACCAAATATGGATGAATCAAGGGGATTTGGACACATTATTGTGGTCACATTAGTCCGTAGTTTCTATGCACTAAATCCCAAATCATGCGATCAAGTGTATCTAAATATATGTGTGTGTAAAGTTAGGCTCCTAGGTATATTGATAGTATTTTCTATTTTCAAACAAAGTCAAGTAAGTAGTTTAGTGACATCTTATCTCACACATATAAGCATTCTAAGATCATATTGACATAAATATGGATTATATTATATAAAGTTATCTTATTCACTAAATATTAGGTCATGGAATTAAGCACAACAAAATATATGCAAGTGCAAATTTGGGCTCTCAGTTAGTTTTGCAGTGTTTTCCCATAGCCAAATTTGCATGTGGCAAGAATAGTTGAGTAAGAACATTGATGAAGTTATAGTTTACATGTGTGGTATTTTTAGGATAATTTGATCATATGGGTTTGTTTAGTTTTGTGCCTAGTTCATTTATACTAAATTTGAGATCATGCGATAAAGCACATTAAAAGATATGCATGTGCAAAGTTGGCCTTCCAAGCACATCTTCACATAGTTGGCTCTATGGAAGAAAACTTGTAGTGGTTAGATTAATGGAATTATATCTCAAATGCATGAGGGTTCTAGGATAATATTGATATATGGTTGTATTCTCCTATGTGAAGAGATCATATGGTCCAAGTTTCAAATCATGCACTTGAGTGAAGCAAAAGATATGAAGATGAAAAGTTGACCCTACAAATAGATTGTAAAGGTTCCCATACTTAGTAAAATAGGAAAAAGGTAAAATTAAAGAAACCCTTGAGGACATTTATGGACTACATTTATACTAAGATTTTTGGAAGTAACAAGATGAGGATAAGTGTTCTAAGTTATAAAATCAAGAATAGATAAAGACTGAGATTATTTCAAGATCCAACAATGAGAATATGTTCATACATATACAGATCAATGGTGTGTATTGAGTGAGATGATTTTTAGGTATCTAATGTTTAACACAGATAAAGACCAAGCTATATATAATAGATCAATTATGTGAATGTGGTCAATATTGTAAGATTGAATGAGATAAGGTCAGTTGTTTGATGTTTAATAGTATAGCCAAGTTAAATTTCAAAGAAGATTGATGGTGCATGATTAATCTAAGAAGAAAGGACACAAGATGATAGCATGGTTTCTAAAGATTAACTATGAACATTTGAATTCAAATATTTGAATTTAACAAAGGAAATACTAGTTTTTAGTTTTTGAGACATAATTTTTGGTCTATGTAGAGTTTGATAATGTAGTAAAAAGAGAATTTGTAGAGGACTCTAAGGTGCATTTGGAAATATAAATTTGAAGATATGAAAGTGTGTATAGTTAAATATATTGATGTTCAAATTTGACTATTTATTCATTCATGTTATACAAAGAAATTGAGAAGGATATTTGAGCTTGTTCTAATGGCATTTTTATGTCTCATGTTGACTTAGCTATTTCAAAGTGTTTTAGACTCCATGAGGATGATCTGTGTGCATTATGAAAGTTTGACCAATCTTATGTAGTATGAAAAAAAGTTTAGAAGCTAAATGTATATTTGTTCTTTGTGACTATGTGTATAGAATGCTGTTTGAGTAATTTAAACTTAAAGAGAAGGGTATTATGATAGTTGTTAGCTCTTAAGGTGGACCTATAGAACATGTGGCATGGGTCCATGAGTTGGAAAGTGTTCTTGAATTCTTATTTTTCTTGGATAGGTGTCAAAGAGGTGAATGGGTCATCATAGGACCTAAAATGTGACTTAGGCCTATTTAAAAGTATGTTGTGCTTAAGTATGAACCATGTAATATGCCTTGAGGGTGAAGGCATGCGTTTTGGCCAACAAGAAATATTTTGATCTTGATAATTCATGAATTCTCTATAAATAGTGAAACCAAATGTGATGGTTTCTATATTTTTTAAAGATACTTAAGAGAGATACTTGTGCAAGACTTCTATGAGAGAAGTATGCATTAAAGCAAAAAAGAAAAGATAGGTAATGTGATTGGTGGATGAGTTAATGAGATGAATAGTTTGTTGATTAAAGGTCATATTTATAATGATATATTAGTGTTCTTACAATTTGAGGATATGTAGAGGTTTGACTGCGTATATGAGGATAGTTTGAGTGAACAAGGAGAGATATTGTGGCATGCCTATGTGAGAGGCTTGTATGAGATAGAGAGGGAGTTTGCATAGGGGTTAGATAATTAGAGATCCATCATCAAGTGATGAAGACATCAATTCTAAGGTGGAGGTGTTCACTTCAAAGGAGGGTCTAAAGGACTTGATCTTCTTTAGGGGTAGTTTATCCTTGTGAAATGGGTGTTTCACTAAAGGCCTTTAGTTATGAGGATTTGATCAAGGTTTTTTGGTCTAAAGGAGTTAACCAGTCTCTTGTTTGTAATTTATTATAGGAAAAGTAGTCCATGTGTTATAGGGTTGATAGTGGGTTTTATTCCCCATGAGGACTTCCCATAGAAACTATGTGTTATGTGTTTGATCTTGTGTATGCATTGAATAAATGAGCTCTCTTGGTAATGTTGCTTGATCAAGTTGATATATGTTAATTGTTTAATAGTTTGAAAGGATTGGAATTAAAATTGAAATATTTGGGCTAACTGATTCACCCCACCCCCTCTCAGTAATTATACCTCTAAAAGTTAGTATCAAATCAGGTCCTTTTGTAAAGGCTTGATAGCTTGAAGGTGATCCAAGTACAATACAAGTAGTTATCAAGGAGGTTTCTCTACTAAATAAGCACTAATGTTCAATATATCAAATTATGCTTTTAGGAGTGTAAAGATGAGGACATATATTATGTTCCTAGGGTTTGATGTATGGAAATATATTGTGGATGGTTATGTTGTTCCTACTAATCCTTCATCTAGTGCTATAGATAAGAAGTTAGTTGAGAATAATTATAAGGCAATGAGTGCCATTACTTGTGACATTACAAAATCTAAGTTCACCAAGGTAATCTATTATAAATCTGCTAAATAGATATGGGAAAAAATGAAGATCATTTTTGAAGGATATTCAAAGGTCAAGTTTTCTAAGTTGCAAACTCATAGAAGGTAATATGAAAGTCTCAAGATGAAGGAAGAAGATTCTATGGCATCCTTTCTACAAAGAGTAGATGAGATTATGAACACCATCAGAAGTCTTGAAGAGAACCTTTAAGAGGCTACTGTAGTTCAAAAATTATTAAGGTATTTATTCCTCAAGTTTGATCCAAAATTATCTTATATATGATAAATTCATGATCTTATTGTTAGTAATTTGACCTATCAAGGTCAAATTACTATTCCTATCATACAAAGCATTCCTAAATCTGATCATTAGCCCTTTGTAGCTAGTGAAACAAGAGAATTTTAGCCTAAAACTATAATTTTTGAGCAAAATATATAAAAAATTGATTTTAAATGGGTCATTATTATCTCAAAAGGGATTTTAACATGTTCAAAAGTGTGAAAATAGCCTATGTCTAAAGTTTCAAGTCATAAAAAAGTCATTTGATATGCTAATTAAGCTAAAAAGACCCCAAAATAGCCCACACATGCCAAATTTACAAGTTTTAAACATGGAAAAATCTAATTTTACATGAATAACACATGATACTTCTAAAAACTTCTAAACTTGGTGGTGGAAGATTTGTTTTGGCTTTTAAATTGGCAAAATAGGCTTATTTCCTTCATTTTGTAAGAGGAGTATAGATTTCATATGAATTATATACAATCTAGGGTAGGGGAGATCATTTTCAGGGAATATGCAAGCTTCCAAAAGAGTTTCATGGTAATTCATGGCCATATAGGCCTAAAACTAGTCTTCTATTAACTCTTGCCTAGTTTGCAAAAAGAGACATGCCTGTAGGTTTTCTAATGATATAGACTACTAAGAAAGAGTAAAACTATAAAATCTAGGGTGAATAAATTATACTTAGAGGTATTCATGGTGGTATAAGTGGATCCTCAATTATATTATCCAATATTATGAACCATTTAGTTGAAGATAGGTCAAATTTTGCTTCCCTACAACCAAAAAAGCAACTATTTTTCCTCAGTTTCTTCTCACCTATGTAGAGTTTCAACGAAAAATCAAGTTGTTACATAATAATAAAGACTTAATCTACTTCTCCATGGCCTTTTAAATCTATCCTTCATTCATTTCATGGTAAAAAAAAGATCACAAAGTTAGCTAATCAATTCTATAATATAACATGCTTGCAAAGGAAGGTTGTACGGTCATGGGATAAGGAGACAACTTCAAGTTTTCAATAAATTCATGTTTGAGGGATTTATATAATGTTTTTCATGTTTTCAATCATTTTATGAAATAAATCCTCCAATAAATCCATTTATTAGCCTATTTTCATGTTCTTATGTCTCTCAAAAGGGCTAGTTTAACATTCTTTAAGGATTTTTTTGCATATTTTAAGGTTTTTGAGGAAAACTATGTTTCAATTTCAGTCTCTTGCCCTCCTCCAATGGCCTTAAAATTTCACATTAAGTTATCATGATGAGTCCTTGTTTTCATATATCCTATCATCCTAGTCTTCTCATGTTCCCTCATGCTCCTTCCCACCTCTACCTCACTCACCTCCATCTCACTACCATAATCAACCTTATCATAGTGTTTTATGCCTTTTGTTCATCCTCTAACATGTTTCCATTATCCATTCATCATCTTTCCACTCCTATCACCCTCAACCCCAAATACATTCCATATTATCACCATCAAATAACCAAATGAAAGAAGGCCACCATAAGCATGCAAAAAGAGGTTATAGGCCAAACATAGAAGGGCATCATTCATGAGAAAAGAAAGACTACAACTAGTTCATTACAGTCATGGAGCATAATCAATGGCATCAATATTTGAGTGGTAAGGGGTTTTATACATCAAATCACATGAAAATGACCTCCTTAAGTATAATCAAGAAGAGGATCAAGGTTTAAATCAGGTGTTAGACCTTCTTTAAGGGTACACTCAACCATATTTCATACATGATGACATCATATGTTCATCTACTGTTATGAAGTATAGTCCATATGAGGTTGGCATGACATTAGGGTAATAAGAAGGATAGGTAATAAATAGAGGTTTCCTTAACCATATGAAGCTTCTATCCATCCATATCATCATGAAAGAAGGGTTTAAGAAACTAGATGACTCACTTACAAGCATGTGTCATAGCTAAAGGAAGGCCTACTTGCTAAGTAAAGGGTCTTTTAAGATCAAAAGGCTAATTGATCAAACCAAAGGCATGTAGAATCAAGATACAACTTCATAAAATGATAAAAAAGAAAGAGACATTTTTAGGCTTCCAAGGAAGAGCTAATGGAAAATAGTCACACCTACATCCAACCCTTAAGGGTAGTCATCTAAAGCCAAGAAGATATTTCATGAAGATAGGGGAGCTCAAGGAAAAATTCCTTCATTGGTGAGTGAAGGTTGTTAAGAAGTAGATTATGAGGTTAAAAGGACACCAAACACTTTTTTTTGAGGTTTCCAAATGCAAAATAACCTTTTTCTATTATGTACATTCCACATACTATGAAATTAAAGGACAAGATGGAATCCTACAAGCTTACGCTTGACGCCATCTATTGTTGGTGAGGGTGTTTGTCACCAAGGTTACAAAATAAAGTATAATGAAGAAGGATTACCCTCAGTAGATTGTAAAGGAGTAAATAATAAGGATATTTTTAATTGAAATATCACCCTACAGTCACTATCATAAAGACCTATAAGCATGCACCTTTCCAAACAAGACAATTTGGTTGCATGATGAGCTTTCCCAACTTTAGGAGGTTTGTTTATACACTAAGGTGTATGGGTTATTTGTCATTGAGGTCCTTAATATTAATGGACCTAAATGGGTAAAAGTATGAGGTCAAATTCACCTACAACCCTCTTAAAGGTACACTTATAGCCCTAAGGCAAGACCTATAGCCAGGTAGGTGGACTGGGAAATAGATGATATTGCAAGGGTTTGATCACTATCACTTCAAGGATAATATGGATCATGAACCATCAAATTTTATGATCAAGGCTCATTATCACCTGATGATTGAGTAAAAAATCAAGACCACCAAAGATAGTCTATACAAGGGCTAATAATCAAGGCTCATTATCACCTGATGATTGAGTAAAAAATCAAGACCACCAGAGACAGTCTATACAAGGGCTAATAAGCATGCAAATAATAGGCCTATATTCATGGTTCAAGATTAATAAAGAGCCAAGGCATAGAGTGAGATTTCTTGTTATAAGGATGTTGAAATGAAAGTTGTAATGTCCCCATTTTCATGAGCATCAATTCATCAAAGGATTAGCCTATTATGTGACCCTCGTAGGCTGCTAGGATGGATAAAGGGTCTTGATGGCGCTTGGCTTGGCTTCGACTAGAATAATTTTTCTAGTTGGCATTCATTCAGGCTTTTTCAGACACATTTGCCTGAGCTCCTATTTTTTAGGGATATTTGACATGTAGCGGAGCACCCCTATTTTGGTATGGTCATGTGTGGAATCACTCCCTTGTTTACTAGCTTTAGACATTCGAGAATCGGATATGTATTGAGGGAGATATTAATATTTAATTGATTTGATTAAATATTAATTATTTCACGTAATTTAATGACTTAGGCATTTTGACCCAAGGGGGTGCTCATTATGAAGGGGGCCATTTTAATTATATTTTATAATTAAAATTATCTCTTTAGACTATGGAAAAATTAAAAGAGAAGAAAACCCTAATTTTTAATTATGAAACCCTAATTAGGGCAAGTGCCCCTTTTTGAAGATTATAAGGTTTCTCATTGGAGAGCGCATTCATTCATGTTAAAGACAAAATTTTTGCTAGGTATTTTTTGAGAAGACTAAGCCAAGGGTTTCCAGTATTTTATTTGCATTGAAGAACATGCAATCTTCAGTGTGTGCAATTCAGAGGTTGTGAGATATCAGCTGATCTATTGCCAGGTTGAGAGATAACTTCACACAGAGGTTATCACAGGGGTTCACAAGTATTTATTATATTAGGGTTTAATCCAAAAATTATCCAAAACAAGATTCAAGGTTATGGCACAATTTTCTAGGGTTTTAGAGTACAGTCGTACCAGGTTGTACTATTTTTACTGCCACTATATGGAATTTGTACAGTACTATACCAAGTTGTACAGTCCTAGCAAGGGCATTTTCTCTCTCCTAGGGAAAAATGCCTTCTTTTTGGAAAAACTGAGGATACCCTCTTAAGTGCCTACAATTTTATCATCTTTATGTACCTTCAAAAGTGCAGAGAATGGGGTATTTATTGTAGCTATATTGACTATACCAAATCTAGGGTTTGCTAGAAAAATTACATTTTTAACAATATTTGTATTATTTATATATGCATGATAGAGATATTCTATTGTAATCATCTAAATGATATGTGTACAAGCTAAAGCATCTTGTTTGAATGTACTTAGATCGTAAAATAGACATGATCATAATTGGTGGATGGCATCCTATTAAGGCAAATTATACAGTTGGGTTTAAAACTAATGGAAAAATCACATCTTTGCATGTTGATTTATTAATCAATGTAGGATTTTCATCAGATATAAGCCCTGCCTTACCCCATTTTATGATCCCAACAATAAAAAAATACAACTGGGGAGCTTTTTCATTTGATCATAAATTATGTAAAACAAATCTACCAAGCAAGTCGACAATGAGAGGTCCTGGAGATACATAGGGAAGTTTCATTGTTGAATCCATTATTGAGCATGTTGCCTCATTTCTAAGTTTGGATTCAAATGGCGTGAGAGAGAAGAACCTACTCACACTTGAAAGTGCTGAGTTCTTCTATGGCTCTTTTGTTGAGAGTCCTATTGGCTTATACCATCTATTGTGGAATGAAGAGTTGCCATCTACAAAAGTTAGAAATAGAAACTGCAATTTAGCTATCCATCATGCTAATACAAATTTGCTAGGGATTGCTACTCCTATATCATAGGGATTTCATACAGATACATGGTTACATGATGGTTATGGTGTTAGTAGGTATGATGGCTTGATAAGTTATCACATCCAGGAGGATTTGGTAGATGAATGTGAATACATATTGTATTGGGATATAGGGATCATTTTCTATGCTAGATTGCTTTTCATCGTGATAGTGGTTCACAATAGTGCTGAGCATGATTCAATATATTTTCAGGAACTCTATAGAGTCATTTGGGACCAAGGTGAAGTAGAGTTTTCTTGGCATCTGAGATTGCTTGAGGACAAGCAATTTTAGGGAGGGCAGACTGTAATGTCCCCATTTTCATGAGCATCAATTCATTGAAGGATTAGCCTATTATGTGACCCTTGTAGGATAATAAGATGGATAGATGGTCTTGATGGAGCTTGGTTTGGCTTCGACTAGCAAAATTTTTCTAGTTGGCATTCGTTCAGGCTTTTTTAGACACATTTACCTGAGCTCCTATTTTTTAGGGATATTTGACATGCAGCAAAGCACCCCTATTTTGGTATGGTCATGTGCAGAATCACTCCCTTGTTCACCAAATTTAGACGGTTAGAGAATCGGATATGTATTGAGGGAGATATTAATATTTAATTGATTTGATTAAATATTAATTATTTCACATAATTTAATGACTTAGGCGTTTTGACCCCAGGGGGTGCTCATTATGAAGGGGGCCATTTTAATTATATTTTATAATTAAAATTGTGTCTTTAGACTATGGAAAAATTAAAAGAGAAGAAAACCCTAATTTTTAATTATGAAAACCTAATTAGGGCAAGTGCCCCTTTTTGAAGATTATAAGGGTTTCTCATTGGAGAGCGCATTCATTCATGTTAAAGACAAAACATTTGCTAGGTATTTTCTGAGAAGACTGAGCCAAGGGTTTCCAATATTCTATTTGCATTGAAGAACATGCAATCTTTAGTGTGTGCATCAGAGGTTGTGAGATATCAGCTGATCTATTGTTGGGTTGAGAGATAACTTCACACAGAGGTTATCACAGAGGTTCACAGGTATTTATTTCATTAGGGTTTGATCTTGAAATTATCCAGGACAAGATTTCTAGTTGTGGCACAATTTTCTAGGGTTTTGGAGTACAGCCATACCAGGCCATACTATTTTTATTGCCATCATATGGAATCTGTACGATATTGTACCAGGCCGTATAGTTACAGTAAAGGGTGTATTTCTATCTTAGGGAAAAATGCCTTCTTTCTGGCAAAACAACAGATACCTTTTTGAGCACCTATTCTTCTAACATCATTTTGGATCTTTAGAAGCATGGAGAAAAGGATATTTATTACATCAGTATTAGCTATACCAGATCTAGGGTTTGTAAGAAAAATCAAGTTTTTGAACAATATTTCATATTATTTTATATGCATGACAGAGATTTAATATTGTAATCATTTGGAAGAATAATAAGATCATTGATTAGCTAGTTAAGTGATTATACTACTATTTATTTATTTATTTGAATTTATCTTGTAAAATTGCATTTTTTATTTCATGCAAAAACACCAAAAAATTCAAAATACACAAAAATAGTCAAAAAATATACAGTTCTAGAATTCAGGGGAAATAGGGGTTTATACAAAAGTGATCTTTTGTTCATCTAAAACCATGATCTCCTAAATACAAACAAGTCTCAGTCAAGGGTTACATTAGACATTCATCTACAATCATGTTTTATGAAAGGCCTATAGTCAAACCAAGGGTTTCACCAAGAACAATACTTATGAGATTTTATTGTGTGTGGGAGTGATTCATATTTTTATGAGAATTAAAGGTTTTATGAATCAAGTTCTTATTGAGAAGGGTTCTTAAATTACTTCAGTTAACTACATCCACCTCAACACTCACCTATATCCTTCCAAATAGGCTCTTTTCCAATATAGTCTAGAGGTTTCAAGGCAATGATTGGGATATGATAGTTTGTATGAGATAATTCAAGGTTCATGAAAATCTATGAGAATATAATGGACATGGAGATGTGGAAAAGGGCCCTAGGCATAAGCAAAGTAAGGTCAAATAGTGGAAATTAATGAGAGCCTACAACCAAAGAGGTAAATTAGTACTTTGGAGTAATCACTAAGGTTTTTGACATCCTTCTAAGTGTATTTTGTGTTTAGGTGATACTTTATGGTTCAATGAAAGGTAAATATCTTAAAGAACATGAAATTTATTTTCAAGTACCATCCTAAACCACCTAAAAGGTAACTTAAACATGCACCTATAGCCATATTAGCTACTCATAGTCTTATAATAACATGCATAATTAAAGGTTTCTCTTGGACATAAGGTGGTTTAGTCTGGATTTTTTCCTCTCTCTTAAATCAATGCAAACTCACAATATTAAGACCCTAATCAAAACTACTAAGAAGCATTACCAAGTTCAAAAGGAGATAGTATAAACCTATTGTATAAAATTTTGGTAGTGTGAATCCTAAATTCCCTTTTTTTAACCTTGAAAACCTAAAAATACTATGAAAACACCTTAAAATATGCAAAACTTAGTCAAATATGCAAATAGTCCATGCACAAGGGCTCAATTTTAAAGGAAATTGAGGTTTTTGGGAGCTACACATGGTTTCAAGACCTAAAATTTTGTACACAAGGACATAATGAGTTGTGTAACATTTTTAAGGAATTTAATTTCCATTGTATGAGTGGATATACTTGTTATTTTGTCATAGTCATCAGCATGTCTGTTGAAGGTCACCATTGGAGCATGTAGTGTGATGGAGTGCCACAAAGCTTTCTAAGTCTAGGTAAACATTTTAAAATCATGGAATGATGTTTTTAAATCATAATAATACCTTTAAATCATGTTAAAACTCCAAATTTTAAGTAAACCATGCTCATATAAGCTTTTGCAAGCAAATAGGCATATAGGCCAAAAAGGGTTTTTTTTACTTTTCAAGAAAAATGTGATTTTAGTCATGTTAAAGGTACCATAAGTATTTTTTAATGATTTTTTAATAATGGAAAGATTCATTTTCATCTTGGTGAAGTTTTTCACTTTTTACAGTTTTAGACACCCTTCTAAGCCTCATGTTCAGATGCTTGTATTGTTCACCACATGTGGAGTTTGAATGAATGATATTAGTATGTTTTTATGAAAATTATTAATTATAATTAATTAAAAATTTATATAATTTTATGTGATATCATTTATGGATAATCATTAAGAGCGTAGGTAGCCCTGAATGTAAGCTAAACCCTACAGACAAATTTCCTTCATGTGGTAACTTTTCATATGTTTTACATGGGAACCCAATATTTTTAGGGATATTAGGGGGGTTATTTTGATACAAATAAATGGTATAAATTTATTATTTATAGTTTTTTACTTCATGAATCATCAGTTTGAATATTCAACTTTAAAACCCTCCTAAACCCTCAAAAAACTAGTTTTGAAAAAAGTTGATTTTATTGCCATCAAATCACCATGGATCAACCTGAAAAATTTTCAAAAATAAATAAAAATTATAGGATATTCCACAAATTCCAATTTTTTATATGTATCTATATGGATTAGGACAAAAATCATATTTTTTTGTGGAAAAAAGCATGTGAAATGAGATATAAGATAGTTCAATGCAATCCAATCAATGGAGATCGAAGCCTAAGACTTTTTATTCATAATAAAATATTAATTTGATTATAATTCATCCTATAATTTCTCTTACCAGCTCAATAAAAATGGACAATCTATAAGATAATGGAGCAAAATAGGCCTTGTCAACCCTATTGACTGAAAGGTGAGAGTTCTTCATCAAAATCATGTATTTTATGATGTGTAAAGTTATTACAAGTATAATTTCATTGTTTTTTTAGGTTTCATGGTGTAATTTTTTAGGTTTCATGGAGTCCAAGTGCATAAGTTTATCTTTTTGGCCTTTTTGGCCTAACAGGACTATTTGGCCTAATAGGCCTATTTGGCTTAGTTGGCCTAATTGTTCAAATGGTCATATTTGAGATTGGTATTTTAATTAGTCATCAAAGAGTTAAAAATGGATTTTAATGCCACTTATCTACTATTCCATGGAGCTTTCATGTAGTTCTCATTCTTCAATGATCCTTTTTATGCAAGGTGGAGTTAGTTTTGGGTTGACCAATTAAGCTTCAAGTTCACTTTTCACAAGTATCATGCATCTCTCCTAGGTGGACATGTCATTCACAATTTTAAATGCTTCAAGTCAAGTTTATTTTTGAATATTTTTGAAGCATCATGGATTAAGGAGGATTAGACTTGTCAAATGGGCCCACCATATCCCTTTTATGCCAAAGTTAAAGATCCATTCATGCTTCATGGATTTTGAAGATTTTTTGATGAATTATTTTAATATTGTAAAAGGAGTTAGTCTTGAGTCACCTAACCAAGACTAATCCTTCTCTAAAATTAGCACCACATTGATAGGTATGTTTTTAGACTTATATATTGGCTTTTTGAAGCTATTTTTCATAATTCCTAAGGCTAGAGAGAAATTGTAATTGACACCATTTATCAATTAAAGAAGATATTTTGCACATGAGTTTGATATCAGATCAGAGTGTATTTTGACTATGTACTAGCATACAAGTGAGATCTATGTTCCCTTTTTTTAGGTCCTTTCCACACTTACTATGGAAATCTCCCCCTCTACAGGTCATTTGAAGAGATAGGAATAAAATTTTACAATCCAAAATCCCCTCAATCCTTCATCTAAAATACTAATGTTTAGAGCCAATTTAAATAATTCTTATTGATTTATATGTGTTCCTTAATTTCAATAGCTTTTAGAAGATAAAAAACATTCGAGTGCATCACCCAAATAGGTATATTTTCTATTTTCATCTTCTTTCTTCCCCTTTTCATCCTAAAAGTTCAAAGTAGATTAGTTTTAGCATTAGATCTTAAGGGAACCAGCCCTATCTAGAGGTTCTTCTCACTTTAGAGTCACCCACACTCTGAGAAGATCTAATTTTATCATCTAGAGAGAATTTATGCTTTGCACATATTTAAATAGGGTGCACTCCAAATTGATAACACTCAATTAAATATGGATCAATTGTATGTCACCCTTACTGTCTATTATATGAGGAAGAATGATGATATACCACTAAAAAAGAAGCAACATTCAAGACAAATATGAATCCAAATATGAAGTTCTAAGGTAAGAAACCCAAGGAGGATGACATTTTTGATATAGATGAGGGTGAACTAATTCCTTTGATTTCAAGGAAATTAAAAATAGGTTCAAGAAAGTATAAGGGTAAACAACCCATCAAATGCTTTAATTGTGGAGAGGTAGGACATTTTACTAATAAGTGCCCCCATAAGTGTAATAATAATGATGATGAAGAGCATGATCAAGGTCATGATGATGGTAAGAGATCATTCAGTTTTGATAAAATCAAAAAGGGATTCAAAAGGTTTAACAACAAGAAGAAGTACTTCAAGGACAAGAAGAGTCTCTACACCAAATAAGATTATAGCTCATCAGATGAGAGTGAAGCTAGTGACTCTGATTATGATCATGAAGATGATGGTCCTACTGAAGATGAATCCATGTTCATGGCTAAGGAAGGTAGTTTCTCACATCAAAAGGAATCTACTTGGAGTGATTTAGATGATGATGATGATGATGATGATGATGATGATGATGATGAAGATGAGATGGAATATAAGATTGCATTGATAAATACTCTTAAAAAACTAACTATTGAGAATAATATCAATAAGAAGATGAAATATAAACTTAAGGACTATGAGAAACAATTCAATGTGTTTGAGGAAAGATTGGTTGAAGACTCTAGAAAGCATGAAGGTGTTGTCATGTTTCTTAATTCTAAGTTGGAATCTATGTCTGCAAGTCTAAGATCTAAATAAGAAGAATGATCAAGGTATTATTTTTAGATTATGTCTTTGATAGATAAGTTAGAGAATTATGTAAGCAAGGTGAATATAATTTGTCAAGTTTGATAAAAAAATTTAATGATCTGGATGATCTCCTAAAGAGTTAAAAGTTAGCTAGTGATAGATCTGGATTGGGTTTTAATGAAGAGCCCAAATTTTCTTCTCAAGTTGGCATAAATGTCAATGAGAGAAAGGTGGATCAACCTTTGAAGATAAATCATCAGATAAAGAATGAAGTTGCTAGTAAAATGAAGACAAATTATATTAGATAACCAAATGCCATGAGGTATGCAGATTTCAATGGTTATTGCTATAATTTTAATCAATTTGGAAATAGAGATAGAGAATGTAAGAGACCTATTAGAAATGAATTTGCATGGAACTATGAATAGAATCATTAGTCAAGTGGTGTGAGAAAGGTTGAGTGTTTAAATATTCATAATGTGGGACACTTTGAAAAACATTATCCATTTAAGGTAAGATAAGCTAAGTTCCCATCAAGAAGTATTGTTTGCTTCAATTGTGAACAGATAGGTCACATTGCTAGATTCTTTAAACAAATTTCTACAAGTTAGAATAGGTTTGATCAGGGTCCTAGAGTACAAGGAAGAAGGCAAGTCAACTCATTTAATCCAAAAGTAGTAAGTATGAGTCATGATGAGTCTATAGGTCTAATTAATCTATTTTCTATGGTGGAGAATTCTACATAAGTTGAAAAGTGCCAAGCGCTCTCATTATTTGCTCATATTGAGAATGAAGAAACCAAACTCAAGGAGAAGACCAAGGTGTTGGTTAAGGCAAGTTCTAAGATGTGTATGGATCCAAGTAAACATATTTATATTATTGAGAGAGTATCATTTAAAGAACATCAATTGTTAGTATCTAGTGATGAGGTTCCAAGTTACAAGGTTGATTCCTTAAATGAAAAGCTATGTCAAGATTTCATAGTTCCTCCATGTATTGTCAATTATATCTTAGAAGATAAGGAGAATGATATAGAAAAGGAACCAATTCTCATAGTTCAAACTAAGAAGAAGAATAACAAGAACAAGAAGTCTTATAGATGTAAGAGGATTCCAATGGTTATTGAGGAGATGTGGGCCACTCCTAGCTTCACTTTGTTTTAGAGCATTGTGGTGCAGAGGATGTCTCTATCTATTCTTCTTAAAAGATTCCTTCCAATGGAGAATCAAGTATTGTTTTGGTGTTCTTTAGATGGTCCTAGAAGGCTAGAGATGAGTTATTTTAGTTGGAGTAGGTATGTTTAGATGGAAGATATTATGTGGTGATGTCAGTGTGATATCATAATTATATATGGTCAGTCTATAGGGTCAAATTGAAGGTTTTCAAGTGGAAAAAGAGGATTTATGATTTCTTAAGATGTTATTTTTTCATAAAAAGGTCTTTTTAACTTATTCTAGCATGTTCTAGGTGTTTTTGTGGTTTGAAGGTATTTTGAAGTCAAATTGGAGATTTTTGAGTTCTCTCAGTTTTCTCAATTTTGGCTTAAGGACAAGTAAACCTAAAATGGGTTATAGGTTGTATGGGTTCCCAAAGATGTGGAAGCTCCAATATTGGTCCATAAGTGTGTGATGGGTGTCTCCAAATGTTAAATACGTTTTAGAGGTATACATTGACTATAAAGAGGTCTATTGACCTTGTTTGTTTTGAGTTTCTAAGGTTTTGGGCTATGTTAGAAAAGTGGTCTACCTTATGATTTGAGTTTTAAATATTATTAATAGGTTTAATGGGACAAATGGGTTATCAAATCATATTTCACATAAATTTGAAGGTTTGTCATTTTCAAATTATTCATGATTTTTTCAAGATGGAGGCCTAATTGGCAAGTTAGTTTGTGAAGGAAGTATGTTGTATAGGATGAGATAGGTAATGTGAATTATTTTGTTATATGGGACATATGAGAGTGATCTACATATGAATTTTTAGGTCTTGAAGATGTGTCTAATAAAATTTGTGGGATATACAAGTACCAAGTAGGGATATAAGGAGTCTAGACAAACCTAGTATGAAGATTTGAGGTTTTTCCTCAGTGTTTAAAAAATAAAAAGGTATGTATGTTTCAAGGATATTTATCAAGTTGTTTTAGATCATGTTTCCTATTTTGTGAGTGGAATAAAGTTTTGTTGGTGGCCCTTGAGGTGGCTTAAGAGAGAAGACTAGTAAGCCTATGTGGTGATTCCTCACAGTGTGTGAAGATCTAAATATAATCAAGAGGTGTAGTGCATCAAAAATATTAGGGGGAGTCCCTCTCAGATGTTACTTGGTGAGTTCCATCATATTTTAGTGTCTTGTGTTTTCTTTCTTCATTGGTTGCAATACTTATTTGAATAAGAGTGTTGGCATGTAACAAGAGGTAGGCTCATGGTAAGGGGGAGTTTGTACTATCTTTCCTAGACGGTATTCTACTATTTATAGTCTTTTCAGGTCATTGGGATCATTTGGTGCCCACTTTGTCATTGTTCCAAAAGGGGAGCAATTTTTTATTGTGGAGTGCTTGAATAAGAGAGAAGGAAGGTGAGTTGTATATTGCTATATGATGGTTTTTGACATCAATGAAAAAGGGGAAATTATTAGATAATTTTCAATGATGTCATGGTGATTTCATGGAGGTGTCCATGTGAGTGGATGAAGTGCCTTGATAGTCTAAGTGATAATGATAGAGTGTATAATGTGCCTGTCCTAGTATACTTGAAGTTGGTTTTGTTGATATTCTATTTTGGCATGGTTAGAGATGATTAGGGAAGAATATAAAATATTTATAATGTGAAAGAGGTCCCATAATAATTTTTAATGCTTTGATTTCTTTTTTACATGAGTGGATTTCATTTGGTTGATCATTGTTTTCATCTAGACATTTTAGGTCTAGTGGTTAAAAATATGAGTAGGTAGTTTACTAACATCATAATTTCCATGTGTGGATGAGTCAAGGAGAGTTATACATATGTTTTTTATCACATTATTCCATATTTTTTATGTGCTAAATCTCAATTCATGCAATGAAGTGTAGCTAATGATATTCATGTGTAAAGTTGGGCTCCTAGGCATTTTGATAGTGTTTTCTATATTCAAACAAAGTTGAGTAATTAGTTTGGTGATGTCATATCTCACATGTTTGAGGGTTATAGGATTAGATTGACATATGGATGTATTATCATATGTAAGATGATATTATACACTAAATCTTAGGTCACGTGCTTAAGCATGACTAAAGATATACAAGTGTAAAATTGGGCTTCCAGGTAGTTTGACATTGTTTTCCCATACTTAGCCAAATTTGCATGTGGAAAGAAGAGCTAAGTAAGCATATTGATGAAGTTACAATTTATACATGTGGTAGTATCAAGAGAATTTGATCATATAGGTTTGTTTATTTTTTTTCTTAGTTGATTTTTGCTAAATTTCATATCATGCAATGAAGTGTATCAAAAGATATGCATGTACAAAGTTGGCCTTCTAGGCACTTCTCGACATAGTTGGCTTTGTGGCAAAAAAAATTGAGTGGGAAGATTAATGGAATTATATCTCAAATTCATGAGGGTTCTAAGAGAATATTGATATATGGTTAGATTATTTTATGTGAGGAGATCATATGATCTAAGTTTCAGATCATGCACTTGAGTGAAGAAAAAGATATGAAGGTGTAAATTTGACCCTATAGACATATTGCAAAGGTTCCCATACTTAGTAAAATGTTCACAAGGTAAAATTTGAGCCACCCTTGAGGAGGTATATGGAGTGTGTTTACTCCAATATGTCTAGAAACAACAAGATGAGGGCAAGTGTTTAAAGTTTAACATCAAGTAGAGATAAGTACCAAGCTTCTTTTAAGATCCAATGGTATATTTTTACTTAAGTAGAAGGGTATTGTGATAATTTTTGGATCTTAAGGTGAACCTATAGAACATGTGGCATGGGTCCATGAGTTTTAAAGTTCTCCTATGTTCTTATTTTTCTTGGAGAAGTGTCAAAGAGGTGAATGGGTGATCATAGGACCTAAAAGGTGACTTAGGCCTATTTAAAAGTATGTTGTGCTTAAGTGTGACCCATGTAAGATGCCTTAAGGGTGAAGGCATGTGTTATGGATGATAAAAAATATTGTGATCTTGATAAATCATGAATTATATATAAATAGTGATACCAAATGTGATGGTTTATATATTTTTTAAAGAGTCTTGAGAGAGAGACATGTGCAAGGCTTTTATGAAATAAGTATGCATTGAAGAAAAGAAGAGAGGATAAGTAGTGTGCCTTTTGGATGAGTTATAAAGCATAATAATTTGTTGAATGTAGGTCATACTTATGATGACAAATTAGTTATCTTATAGTTTGAGGATATGTGAAGAGGTTTGAATGTGCATATGAGGATAGTTTGAGTGAAGAAGGAGAGAGATTATGGCATGCCTATGTGAGAGGCCTATATGAATAGAGAGGGAGTTTGTGTAGGGTTTAGATAATTAGAGATATATCATCAAGTGTTGAAGACATCAGTTTTAAGGTGGAGGTGTTCACTTCAAAGGAGGGTTTAAAGGACTTGATCTTCCTTAGGGGTAGTTATTCCTTATGAAATAGGTGTTTCACTAAAGGCCTTTGGTCAGGAGAATTTGATCAAGTTTTTTTTGGTCTAAAAGCATTGACCAGTCTCTTCTTTGTAATTTATTATCAGACAAGTAGTCCATGTGTTATAGGATTGAGAGTGGGTTTTATTCCCCATAAGGGTTTCCCATAGGAACTATGTGTTATTTTTTTGATCTTGTGTATGCATTGAATGAATGAGCTATCTTGTTAATGTTGTTTGATAAATTTTATATATGATGATTGTTTAATAGTTAAAAAAAATTAGAATTAAAATTGAAATATCTAGGATAACTAATTCAACCCCCACCCTTTCAGTGATTGTACCTCTAAAAACACATAAGATATAACTACATCATTATAAGACCCTCTTTAGATTATTAGATATGTAGGAGGTATCCTTTAACAATGGGATCATTGGGGTCCATTCAACACTGCTTTTCCACTAACCTATTTTTATTGAAGGTCACATTGAAGATGAAATTCTAGAGTTTTTCCATTTCATAATCAATGACTTCCATGACCCAAATTTAAATACACCAAAGTAAAGGTGAAGCAAAACCTAAAAATAACAAGGTGGTTGAATATTGTTTCAATAGTTATTCCATATAAGACACTAGCATCCAACTGAGACAGTAGTGTCAATGTAATTAACCCAATATAAATTTACTATCTAGAGATCCAAAGGCATTATATCATGAATATGATGACTTTTATATAATCTAATTTTGGCCTACTTTAAGCCTATTCCAAATCCAAAACTATATTAGCATCAAAATAAGCTAAGTACTTCACTTATTTGTCATTTCTATATCTAACATAGTTTTAATTTCCATATTTAAATTATCTTAGCATAATAAATTTAGTATATGCTTATATCTGAGTTAACATCTAATTGGATTGCTATATATCTGATTATCACCCTTATTCCATTTCATTTTTATATACCCCTTTAATTAAAATCTAAGGCTAACTCCAACACTTATATTTCACTTTAAGGTTAAACATTTGGTGAACTTGATCCATATGAATATAATTTTTTTTTATTCCTTTTGGTTTTAAACTAGCTAGGGTTTTAGATTGTTTTACTTTTTAATTTCCTAGTCTTACTTTTTTCATGCAACCTAGGCGCAACCCTATATTGGGAGGTGTTCCTATTGAACACATTGAGCCTCCCCTCCACCTATCCAAGATGTCTCAAACCAATAAGGGATCTCATACCTTGAATCATGATGATACCCATGTTGACTATGAAAAAAATGTTGATAGGTTTATCATAGAAGAAGATTTTGATAATGAAAACCCTAAAACAAATGAAAATGAGAAAGTAGACCATGATCAGATGGATGTAATTGCATTGTTTCATGATCACATTCAAAAAAACCTTGAGTATCTTGATGAGATCTTAAAAACTAAACTCAAAGAAATAGAATCCAAAAATATAGTGGAAGCATCCCTCCCTTTAAACACATTACAATTAAATAGATCTAGTGGGGGTGAAAATTATGTGTTTAAATCTATATTACATGAAACTAATATTGATACATCTATCATAAAATTACTCATTATTTCAACACAAATACTGATTTTAATGTCTATTATTGCTTAAAACATGTTTTCATCCCTTTTAGTGACTACTCAACTTGATAACCTAAATCCCACTAGGCTTATAGTTCAATCATTCCTTCAAGTTATAAAAACCTTGGAAGACAAGATTATAAACATTGAACAAATAACTTTAAAATATAATCATGCCATAGATTCATAAGATGTGTTTCATAACCCTCTTGCACTTGAAATCTCTTTACACCCTTTGAGAAGAATATTTATTGCACCTAAGCTCACATTATATGATGTCAAGGGTGATCCTAAACAACAACTTCAAACATTTTATGTGGCATGCCTTGATTATGATTCTAATGATAAACTTTTGACCTAATTATTTCGAAGAAGCCTAAAGGACTCTGCTTTGAGGTGGTTATATAATTTACCTCTCCAAGTAATCAAAGAATTCAAACATCTTGTATAATAGTTATTATCACACTTCTCCATTAACATTTTTAAAAATGTTTCCTATAGACAAATTGCAAAAGTTATACAAGGAACCAATGAACCTATCAATGAATATGTGTTGAGATATAAGATAATGCTAGCTAAAATGACTATCTTATGGTAGATAAAGATTTTCAATATGTATTTAAAAAAAGTTTTATCGTCCCTTTACATGAGCCCATAATTTTTAATATGTTCAAATCTTTTGATGACTTATGCCATGTTGTATGGGACCATGAAATGAAGCTTATACCATTAAATAAGATAAAGTATGTTGTAAACACATCGGCTACATATACATCTAGTACCAATTTCATAATTAAACTAATTTATAAAGTAAAGCATCTTGAACCTAAAAAGGAGATAACCATAATAGTTAACATAGTTTCATAGTAGCCTAGTTAGCTTGTCCTATCTAATGCAAAAAGGAGATAATTTAAAAATTTACCTTAGTCCCTATCTTCATTACTACCATGGTTACTAGAGAATTGGTTTATATCTCTCCCTCATCCTATTGAGATAGATATGAGTCGACCTCTACTTAAAGGATATGATTTGAATTCTTATTGTGATTATCATTAAGGATTAGGATATTCTAAAATAATATGCTTTACCTTCAAGCACAAGATCTAAGATCTTATTGATGACCAAAAGCTTATATTTGAGGATTTTCCAAAGAAATCAAGTTCACAACCTAGTGATCACTATAAATAGAAAAATTTAACAATCATTTGCAAGAACATTCTATAAAGGAACTATAAGTCAAAATGGCATATAATGCACATCCTCCTCCACCACATTATGGACACCAAATAGATGGGTTTATTGTTAATTACATGCAACATATACTTCTCATGGTTTAGAATTCTTCTATTTCCTTTGATGATAGTGAAAACTAAGGATGATGAATCTAATCTCCATTCTTGATTCATTTGAGCATACCTTGAAAAACAACCCATATGTAGTTTTATAGTTGATAATAGTGCATTAAAAAATGTTGGCACCATGACATTACTTATGCACTTGAGTTACACTCATAATGATTTACACCCTTCTACAAGATCGGTTAGAGAATTCAATAGGACCTCCTATAAGGTTCTTGGTGAGATTGACTTGCATTTATAGGTTGATCCCACACATGTGGTTATGATTTAATTTTTTTTGGAATATTGGAATTTTATTCTTAAATTAAAGGGTTGGAATAATAAATAAGTAAATAATATTTCAATAATTATAGTATTGATTTATATAATTTATTTCACTTTCGTAGCTTTTTATAAATAGTAATGAAAGAGGAGAAATGTAATGTTTAAAATTGGACTAATATGATTGAGACAGAAGCTAAAACTATTTGTGCAGTACTAGGATAGTGTTGTGAACCTAAATCTAACTTTCATTTAGTGAAAGGATAGGATTTCCAAAAATAAGACACTTTGAGGTTTGGTGTTATAGTCCAGGTCTTATGACTATTGTCCAAACTATTCATAAAGATCTTAGTTTTTTGAGTTTTGTCTGCTATCCCTATATGAGCCTACCAATGAAAATTTAGATCTTGAATGTTGAAGGATATCATTTTAGATCTAATTTAATAAAATTTTAGAAAAAGGGGGGTTAGTGTGTGTAATATACACTGAATATGTATCCACATCCCTTGTGTGGGGACATTGCCTATATACCAATAATCTAAAGAGGGATCAAGCCATATGTAGTTCTTCCACTTGATGTGATTTATGTAATAATTCTATGTGGATGCAAAAATTCCAAATTGAGAGTGCTTGAGGTGGCTAGGAATTGGTTTGAAGGTTTGAGTATGTTTGTAGCTATATTGGATGGTTGTATGCAGAGAAAAGGGAAATTTGCCTTAGAAGTTTTGCTTGTATTCTTCCTTGATTTGTAATATTTTCCAACCCCCTTGTAAATGATCTTTGTATAGATTTTTATAGAGATATATTAGTCATTAGTTAAATGTATTCATGTTAGGTTGACATAATGAAGAATAGGACTTGAAAGGAAATGGTCATTTGGGATCAAAATGTGATTGGAAAGGAGCACTAAAAATGGGACACCTTAGGGTTTTGTGATATAGTCCAACCTCAATACTCATATCCTACAAGATCAAGACCTAGGGGGATGGAATTACAATGGGAAATAGAGCCTGGTTGAGCTAGAATTAGGTCTTATATGTCTAAAAATGACTAGTTATAATAAAAAAATGTGTCTTTAAGGGTCATGAGAGCATATAAAAAGGTCCTACAGATTAGGTGTCATAAGCCACACTCAAGATACAAATTTGGACATTTTATATGACTAAAATTTCCCCCCTTTATTTTAATAATGTAGCAAAGTGAAATACTAAGATAAATAAAAATTAGAAAGTGTACCTAAACTTACTTACAACGGTGACTCCCATGAAGTTGTGTGATGTTGGGTGTGCATAGAGAGAGCACAATGTCAAGTGTAAATCTACAAGAGAAAAATAAATAATAGATCAATTCTTGTGAGACATGCTATATCTAAAATAAGAATGTATAAATTTGTCTAAGAGAGAGAGGAAGAGAAAGGAATGAATACACCTCACTGGATATGTGAACTAATACAAAACCTTTTGTTATGCTAAGTGATTTTGGATGATGTTGAATATGTGATATACCAAAAATAATATTGTAAAGGGAGTTGAATGCTCAATTCTCTAAGAGTGGACTAAGAATATAAAGGTTATCCATTTTTATCCATCATCACTTACTAAGTGAAGCTATGTAATCATGTGTGTGTTAATTGATATTTGGATTGTGTGTCTAATCCCTCTAAGTAGGTGGCTCAAGAATACAAAGTCTAATTAGACCTTTGGCTCCATCGTTGCCCACCAAGTGAAGCTATGAACTAATATTAGTATGAATGTGTGTCATATGAGATGGCTCTTTAATCCCATGAATTCTCTATAATCTAACTATATGGTGTGGATAGATGAATTTATACTAGAAACTAGGCCAATATTGGCCACTTTAGAAGGAGGAGATTAGGCTTGTATGAAATCCACTCTAAAACTAGAAACTAAGCTTATGTGGAAGCCACTCAGGATTATGGAGGTTAGGATTGTATTAAATCCACTCCAAAATGATACCAACCACCTTTATATGGAATAAGGCATGTAACTACTGAGAATACCTAGGTAATATAATAAACTCATAAAGAAAAGAAGTCAAATGTGTCATGTACATTACCCCTAATCACTAGTGTCTATAACATGGATTCTCATCTTGAAGTTATACCAATTGCCCAATCTAAAACTAGAAGTGAGAGCCATCATGTTGTACATGATGCCCTCTATATCAAGATTCTTTGAGAATAAGTGTACTAAAACTACTAAATCAAAACTAATCTATATCTGAGAAAACTATAGCTGAGTTTATCTTTTTGCTTATTTCTAGAAAATCTAGGTTTTTCATTGTTTAGATAGGAGCACCAAAAATAGGACACTCTATTATTTTTCACTATTATCCATGTTTAGTGTTGTTGTCCCTTTTTTATTATGATGACTATTATATAATTATCACTATTTTTTGGTCTATTCTATCTAGTTTGACCTCTGATTTTTGTTTTGAGTGTTCTAAAAACTATTTTTTCAACCAGTAGGAGCCTTGATCTCTCTGAAAAAACCCCTATTTATTGGCCCCTCTTTTGAGGGTAGGAATGGAGACCATGAAATGACTACCTTTAAAATTAAGAGCCTTGTAAGTGTGTTATGCTATAAAATACATGATATATCAATGATAAATGAAATGATGTCTTGTGATATAGCATACTTTGTATTAGAGATTGTTATAACAACAGGGGTATGCCTAGATAGAAATAACAATGTAATAGCATGTGTAGTATACTGAATTGAAACTTTATATGTTAATTTTTAGTTTACAAGGAGGCATCGAGCATGATGTCCACCGTGGCATCCAAACAAGAAATATAATGCATGATGTGGATCATGGCATTGTAAACAATTGAGAAACAAATAAGCAATAAGCACATAAGGCAAGAAGCAAGAAGCACATAAAAGTGTCCAAGGGGATAAACAAATAAGGGAAATGGGTATATGTTACTCAAACTAAAAAACAAGTGTACAAGTCATGTTCAAATGCCACATACACATAAAATTAGAAACAAGAAAGCTTGACATGAGGGCCACAATCACATAGAAGTGTACAGGCAAAGGACATTGGAAAATGTCTTAAGGTACACACAAGAATAGAAGCAAAGGACATTGACAAATTTCCTAAGACACACATAAGAGACAAAATAAGAACTGAGAAATGCAATCACATCTAGCTATTCAAAGCAAGAAATAAAGGCATGTAATATGTTGGAAATACTATCACATCTAACTAATCAAAACAAGAAGTGAAAGTATGTAAAACATGTAGTATAAGACTAGTTATATTCTAATAATTACACAAGTGCTATATAATAGTGAGTGTCAATAGAATAATCTATGTAAGTTAGTAAGTAATGTATATCAACATGATAACTAGAGTGTGTGGTGTAAGAATGACACAAACTAGATAGTGTAGT
This sequence comes from Torreya grandis, assembly GCA_037957365.1. Taxonomy (NCBI): domain Eukaryota; kingdom Viridiplantae; phylum Streptophyta; class Pinopsida; order Cupressales; family Taxaceae; genus Torreya; species Torreya grandis. The sequence goes on from JARHVA010009916.1 coordinate 228,438, forward strand.
TATGTAGAAGATGCCCCCAGTGGGTAGATATGTCAATGTGTGTCTCTAATGTATAAGTAGGATGCCCCCTCAATGGATAGATCAAAAAAATCATTGATCTAAATGTCACTACACACACTCAAAGAAGATCAATTGAAGCATGGTAATGTGGATAAATTGATAAACAATAGCATAGAACAATAAATGTAAGTTTAGCATGGTAGTAGAAATGTAAATCATGGATAATGCATATAATTGAAATGTTTTTGTGTTTTTGAATTATTTGAATGTTTTTAGATTTTGACATATTTGAATGTTTTTGGTGTTTTGACATATTTAATTTTTTTTATATTTTTGAATTATTTGAATGTTTTTGGTATTTTGGGTTATTCGAATGTTTTTGGTATTTTGGTATAATCTATGTACAATCAATCATAAGGAGACTATGTATAATAAATTGAAAATAATCTATGTATAATCAATCATAAGGAGATTATGTACAAGAAATTAAAAATAAAATATGTAAAACAAATCAAGATGAGAAATTATGTACATGTAAGCTAAGTAAAAATGATATTAACCCATGAGTCTCATAAGAGACTCCCTATCATGGTGTCCTATATCAAAAAAAAGAATCATGTGTGATTGTGAAACATGAGGGAATGGATATGAATATGACTATAAATATCTAGATTCATTGTTGGTATCTTAGAAATAATATTAACCTATATTGTTCCACTCATCATTATCATCTTGATTTTGAACTAATGGAATGTTAATGTTGAATTTTTTTGTATTTGGATCTTTTCTTTTGATAAATTGTGTCTATGAATGGTTTGCCTTAGGATGTCCAATAAATCTCAAACCTTGGTGACAAGCATTATCAACTATTAGAATAGGAGTAGTGATGCCTTGAACATGCTTGCCCAACCCTTAACCTTGATAATCAAATTGGTGTAGATATTTTTGACCAAACCCATACTGCTTTGAAAGTTGAGCATAATTGTATAGAGGTAAATTTGCATCTTTTTGTGCTTTACATGTGCTTTTGGTACTATTTCTTGCTCTAATTTTACTTTTTGATCCTTTTGGTGTTCTAAGTTATGCTTTGGTAACCACTTTTATACTTTTTCTAAATTTGACCCTTTTATGAATGTGTTCTTATGTCATTGTGGATTTCTTGACTGATTTACCTTGTATAGGGTCCTCATTATCAATTATCTATTGTATATGTTTTTTAAATGCCAAACATGAATCTATGTGATGCCCATGCATTATATGATATGTAGAATAATATATGGATCTTCTCATTGGTTGTAGAGGAGGTAGTTTGATCAACTTAGATTTAATAAACTCCTTTAGTACCTCACTTGAACTCTTATATGATTTTTAAATGCTTTTTGAATCACTTTTTGTATATTTACTTTGTTGTTATTTCTTGTTTTGATATGTAACATTGCTTGCAACCAATTGACTAGGTGAAGGTGCATATACATGATTGGCACTAGGGTGTATTTGAGGCTTTTGTATTATAATTTTATTTTTTCATGTTGTGATCTTTTCATGTAATATATGATTTTGTATTTGTAAATCTGGAATTAACTTGCTCATACTAGTGATTTGATCCCTTAGAGTCTCACAAGTGCAAACCCTAGTTGCTTTCGATTAAACATATAAGCACATATGTTGAAGAGGGATTGAAGAAGCTATAGGCTGAATGTGTGCATTAGGAACAATAATATAGGTTACCTCACCTTTTTTAGGGGTGATATAATGGACCTGGTTAGAGGGCAAGTAGCTATCACCCTCTTGGGAGAGAGGAGGAGAAGGAAGTTTTTTCCTGTGCATAAGATATGACACTAAAACTTGATAGGTGGTTGTTAGCATATGTAATAGATCCTCTAAGTATGTAGGTACTTTATTCTTAATTGAATTATACATAATAGAGAGATAGAATGTTCAAGAAGCAATGAAATCTTGTATTAAGGAAAAGTAAACATTGTTTTGAAGGAAATAGATATTAACATTTTTATCAATAAATTCTTTAATATCATCCCTTATTATAAAAATTAAGCATGAGAGGGAAATAATGAAGCTTTGAGTTAACATATAGTAAACTTCATCATTCATATACATGATAAAATCGAGTATGGACTCCTTATTATTTGCAAGAAATGTTTTGAAATGAGTGAAATCCCTTTTTGTTTTTATGTGAAATATGATTTGGATGTAAGGTGATACCTCAAAATCATTGGACCTAGTATATGAAACTAGGGTTTGAAAACTTATATTTAAAATTACTATGGAAATTTCAAAAAATTAAATGCATAATTTTGATTTAAATATTGAGGAAAAAAATAGAAAAATAATACTGAGACCTAGTATAGGTAACTAGGGTTTGAAGAAAACAATCTTTAAAATTACTAAGGTAAATTTTTAAAAATAAAATGTGAATTTCTAATTCAAATAAATAGGAAAAAATAAGAAGAATATTGGAAAATACCAGGACCTAGTATAGGCAACTAGGATTTGAATGAAATTATTTTTAAAATTACTAAGGTAAATTTAAAAAATTTAATGGAAATTCTGATTTAAATATATAGGAAAAATTAGAAAAATATTGGAAAAATCAGCAAGGAATTTTCCCTAGGATTTTTATGCGCAAACAAAGTTAGTCAAGTTCACCAAATTATTTAATAGTTTTGAGAATATTGGATTTTTATTCCTAATTTAGTTAAGGTCTAGAACAATAAATTGGTAAATAATATTTCAATAATTATGGTACTAATTTGTATAATTTATTTGACTTCTATATCTTTCTAAAAATAGTAATGAAAGAGGAGAAATGCAACTTAGCTTAAAACTAGACTAAGATGGCTAAGACAAAGGATGAAACTAGTTGTGCAAGACTAGGACAATGTTATGAAATTGAATTTGGATTTAATTTAGTGAAAGGATAGGAGCACCAAAAATAATACACTTTGAAGTCTAGTGCTATAGTATAGGTCCTTCCACTATTATCCAAACTAGCCATAGAGATCTAAGTTTTTTTGGGTAATGTCTGTTATCCCTATGTGAGCCTACATATGAAATTTTGTATCTTGAATATTGATGGATATCCTTGTAGATATGATTTAATCTCAAACTCTAGGCCTTCATTATGCTTGAATAAAACTTGAGAAAGGTTGGGGGGGGGTGAGGGTTCGTTTGTGTAAGATGCACTGAACATGTATCTATGCCTCTTGTGTGGGCACATTGTCTATATACCAATACTTTGAAGAGGGATAAATCTATATGCAGTTCTTTCACTTGATGCACTTTGTGAAATATTGTTATGTGGATGTAAAAATGACAAACTAAGAGTGCTTGAGGTGGCTAGGGATTGGTGTGAGGGTTTGAGTATACTTGTAATTGTATTGGATGGTTGTGTGTAGATTATAGGGAAATTTGCCTTAGTAGTTCTTATTGTATTCTTGCTTTATTTGTAATATTTGCCAACTACCTTGTAAATGACCTTTGGATGGGCCTTTATAGAGATCTATTGGTCATGGGTTAAATGCATTCACACTAAGATGACATAATGAATAATAGGAATAAGAAGGAAATGGTTATTTGGGCTCGAAATGTGATTGGATAAGAGCACTAAAAATAAGACACCCTAGGGCCCAGTGCTATAGTCCAACCCGAATGCTCCTATCTTATAGGCTTGGGAAATAGTAAGATATAATTATCATGAGAAATAGAGCCTATATGAGTTGGAATTAGGTCTCAAAAGTCTATGAATGACTAGTTATAAGTAAAAATGTGTCTGCAAGGGTCATGAGAGCATGCAAGAAGGTCATATGGATTGGGCATCACAATATACACTCAAGCTACTAATTTTGACATTTTATATGACTATAGGTTACTACATTTTTAGTTATCCATTTCATAGGCATCTTTGGCATGTTATTAGGAAGACCTTGGATACACACTCTTCAATTAATATCCTCTATAGTGCATGGGTGTGTAAAAAATATTCATTCCAATTAGGTAATTATAGTTTATATAATTCCATGTGAGCATACTATTGAATAAAATAAACTTATACCCAAACAAATAGACATCAATCCTACTAAGGCTGATTCACTATAAATAGGTAAGTAACAAGCAATACCCTTTAATAGGTAGCCAGTATTTGAGAGACCATTACATCAGAGACATATAGTGGATTCCACAAAATCTTAGTCTTTTACTACACACCATGCTCATATATCTAAAGTACCTCAAAATACACATATTGATTTTATATCAATAAATAAACAAGAAATCAATGATGGGTTTCATAAACCCATAATCCTACTATACCTATTATTACTTCATGACCATAGAGTCCTATTTTACATGCATAGAGCACCATTAATACCATAGTGATAGATATTACACAAATACATACTCTTTGGTAGCATAACCCAAGTATTTCACTAGATTAATAGTGAGGAGATAGATATGGTCATTTATTATATGGAATCACAGGATGATATTTATTATTCCAAAAATATCAAAAAAAGATAGAACATTCAAAACTCCAAAAACACTTTTGACACTTACATGTTTTATTATCTCCTTGGCATCCATGTGTTAGTTCCATGTTGATGAACAACATACTCAATTACTTATACATACACATATGTTTCAAACTTATACATGATTGTGATATAGGCATACATAAATACATGATAAATTCCTATTTTGGATGTTGGACCTTCCTTCTAATCATGTCATTTGGAAATTGGGAACATCCACTTCCTTGATATCGATACACAGGCTATATGATTTGATGATCACTCTACATTATCATGTTTGAGATTACATATGTGATTACACATGATTATTATCCATTATTATATCCTACATATGGTACTTGATATGCTATACATATGACACACTTTTCCTAACATATTCGATCCATACACTACTATGACATGTCTATACTATTTGCCTATACTTTACTTTACACACATCCTTAAGTACATTATATTCCTTTTTCAAGCATTTGAATATGCTTATTTACTTTTAGCTTCATTCCTATGTATTATTTAAATTAAATTTTCATATGTCATTATTTCCTCTATGGACAATTGACTAAGTCATGTCCCTTTAATTTTACAACACTTAAACATTCCCCTTGTTTACGATCTCTTTGGACCATTGCCTTTTGACTTGATTTTGATTGCTCTTGTGTGTGTGCTTGTTTTATTATTTATCTTTGACTATTACTATCTATATGTTTCCATAATATTTATCATTCATCTTAAGCTTACATGTGATTATATTTATTATATGCACTTCAATGATACATTTACCTAGTCATGCTTCGTTCTATATTCTACATGGTTGCATTCATAAAGCATACAATTATCTTATCTTTTTAAGGTGAGGTAACTCCCAATTCTTATATTTACCTCACCTCAAATTTTGGGGAAATGGGTATATTAGTGGGGGAATGTTGTAGAGACATATTTACCACACATTCACAATTTCTAGATTATAGTGGGGGCATGCTTTGGGAGCATTTCTCCACACTTAATCAATATATGGTACTTATATTAGTTTTTAGATTCAGTGGGGGAATGTCATATTGACATAGCTTCCACACATTCATAGTTTCCATATTATAGTGGGGGTGTGATTTAGAATCATGTTTTCCACTCTCATTCATTATATGGTACTTATATTAGTTCTTAGATTCAATGGGGCCATGTCATATGGGCATGCCTTCCACACATTCATAGTTTCTAGATTCAATAAAGAAATTATTTGAAAGCATGTTCTCCACATTCATTTATTGTTTTACTTATATCATTTTTCAGATTCAATGGGAGCATGCTTTGGAAGCATTTTTTCCAATCTATTTAGTATTCACCATCTCTATTTTATATTTGGGGCATGTTTTGGAAACATGTGCTACACATTGGTATTTATATTTGTTTTCATAATTCTCCCTATATAGTGTGGGAATTATTTGAAATCATGTCCTCCTCACTTACACAAAAATACAAATTGGAAAAACATATATTTATATGATTTAGATTCACAATTGTGGAATAATCCTATACATTGATACTATTATATACACAATTTAAACATGACACATATCTAAGGTGCATATGTTATGCAACATGTGATTAATATTACAAAATCTAGATAAGACTTAGATTCTAAAACTCTTTTATGGACTATTACCATATCATGAACTTTTTTATATTGATACCCTACATAGACTTTTATGGACTTTTATTAAGATAATATACTACATTAGTTGGTTCACCTTTTGGTATGATTAAGGTGATAAAATCACTCAATCTTTCCAATTTTTTAGGTTGAAATTTATCATCCATACTCGCCAAGTTATAAGTATCATTGAGTTGCATGGTTGAGCCAATCTCAACTACTAGGTGGCAACTCACTTTTACTCTAAAGTTGGGGGTATATACCTTATAGTCTCTTTCTCCCCCACCCCTAACTTAGATATATGCACTTTAACTATTTATCTATATTTATCTTAATCTCAGTTTTTAGAGCCTTACAATGGTATATATTTTGTAAAACAATTTACTAATAAGAAAGGTGGTTACATCAAGACGCAGGTGTACTCCTAAACCTTGATATTTAAATTTCAATCTATTTCAATTTATTTTAACCCATATTATATGAACTAATTTTATACTATAACATGCTCTTGGTTGTAGGTCAATCACCAACAAAGCACTCAATTTGGCAACACACAAAGATAAGGTGTGAATACACACCCAGGTATACATTCCTTTCATTTAAACTATTAATTTCATTACTATATTGAAATGGGGGAAATTTAGACAAATTTTTTTCATTATATAGCACCTTAGTCTTGCATACTTGGCAAATTTTGACCTTGGTATTCCTCTTAGTTCTCTACCTTTACCACTTATGCAAGTCTCACATCTTCTCTATATCTATGTCATTTGGTCTATATTTCTTAGTCTGATCATTCTTATATTGATGACCCAAGTATTTTATCTTGTCCATGGTACTTAAAATTTACTTATCTTTTATCTTTATGAGTTCTAGACATGTACTTGCTCTTCTATTCCATGGATACTAACATCCGAGATAGATAGTAACATTTATACTACTGTCCTAACCCAATGTAAGTTTATAATTCCCTAAAGTCATCCAATTTTCAGATGAAATGTATCTTAATGTTTATCTTAAGTTATTTAATGTGCTTTAATACCCCAAAGGGATTGATATAAATACAAGATCAACCATCATTCATTCCTCACCTAGAAAAGACCAAAGAGACCAAGGCATTTATCAAAAGCACTTTATTAAGTAGTCAATTGATTAAAGTTTCCTTTTTCCCATACCAATCATAGGTAAATCATATCTATAGGTTTAAATTACTAAAGGAGAAACCTAATAACTTAATTTTCCAAGTTACAAGTTAGGCCACTATTGTACTTGTTTTACATGAATTGTATGATTCACACATAAGCCACCATGTAGGGGAGAACTACATCAGTCTAAGTCACTATTCAAATTATTGTATATTTTGTAGTATAATTTGATATTGGGGTCATTAGGGTCATCCCAACACCATGTGCCCACTAACCAATTTTTCTCCAAGGCCACATTGAAGATGAAAATCTATGGTTTTTCCATTACACAAGTAATAATTAACCATGACCTAGATATAAATGCTCTAGAGTGAAGGTGAAGTATAAAATATAAGCATCAAGGTGGTTAAATCTTATTTCAATAGATATTTTGTATATGACACTAGTGTTGAACCTAGATAGTAGTATTGACACAACCATCCCAGGCTAATGTTATTGCCTAAAGACCTAGAGGCATAAAATCTAGAATCTCATAATTATTCTAGAATATAATTCTAACCCACTTTCAAAATTTTACATATATAGATCTAAATTAGCATCAGAACAAGCTAATTAATTAAATTATTTGTCATTTATATATCTATTATAGTTGTACTTTCCATAATTAGACTATCTTAACATAATAAATTCAATGTATGTTTATATCTAAGTTTAGCATCTAATTGGAATCCTATAAATTAAATCATCACCCTTATGACATTTCATTTCTATAAAAACCTTTAGCTATAATATAAGGATAAATCCAACTCTTAGATTTAATTTTAGGGTTAAATAATATGTTATAAGAATAATGATTGATATCTAGCATCTCTTATGATGGATAATCAATACAATAAACTGGTGTTATAGTGTGAGAAAAAGAATTTGATCTTTGAGAGGATGAAAGGGATTGGGAAGGATTATTCTTATCCTATGATTAACCATAGGTATTTTATTGATAAGGTGATAATGCAGGTTATGTAAAATTAAGTAAATACTACTATAATATTATACAGATATGTATGATGTGTATCACATTGATGCCAAATATAATAAACCTCCCCACATCTATGGATGTTCTATGGAACAATCTTAGGAGGATTTAGGTTCTTATCAATGGACTATGTCTTCTCTAGATGAATAACATCAAGGCATTTCCAAAGTTGTCAATAGTTTGTATATGTATACATGTTCTACCATGAAAATAATAAGTACATCAAGGAATAGCAGATTATGGAGGTTTATTATCTATAGTAGAGGTAGATATTGATTCTAATTATTTTAATAATATCCTATAATATGCATGATAATATTTGGACTAATGATTCCAACCTTATGAAATTCACAATATGGTTCATTTACCCATCATGTAGGTAAAAGATCAATCTTAGGAAAAGGTAATTCACCATCACAACTATTAGAATTAGTTGGAATGATACAAATATTAGGATCAACAACTATGAGATCTGATCTCTATTCTAGTCATCTTAATATGATCAATATCTTATGAGAGAAAAATATAAGGATTAGAAACCCTAGATGAACTAATTTTTTTTTCATGGTATGGTCTAGAAACATGCTCCAAATAGGCTCAGAAGTGATAATATGAGAATTAGTGTGTTTGTGATCTATATCAAACCTATGATCATCAAGTGAAGAAGAGATAATGTTAATTTTAGTAAAAGGAGAAGTAACTATAATGTGGTGATGTATAATGTGGGAAGCATTAGGTATTTTCACACCCCATTGAGTGGATTGAGGAAAAAATTTTAATTTCAAAAGTTGGTTTTACATTTGTATCATTTTATGTATTTTATTAGTTGAAAATTAGCTATTTGATTCATGTCTTGTAATATAATTTGATTAGTTTTCATAGTGGCTTGACTAGTAGAAGAAGCATGAGATGCATTAGTAGTAACATTGACTTGATATTAATGTGGGAACTTTGAGTAGGCCTACTCAAGCAAAGACCAACCATAATATTTGAGATACCTAAAAAGGTAAAAAAAAAAGTAGAGATAAATTTGAAGGCATGGAAGAAGAAGAATGCATGAAGGAAGAATAACTCAAGGAAGAATTCATAGTGAGACTGTCCCCAATACTTATATAAAGGTTATATGTGGTTAAAGGGGTATAATCAATGTAATGTGCCATCATGAAATTATAGATTATCATGGGATCCTTTCCCCGATGTTGAGGGTTTTTATTTATAAAAATTATCATTTTGGTAGTGTATTTGAGATTACTCTCATTCTTGATAATAGGAATTTTTGGAGGATAGTTAAGTGGATCCAAAGTCTTGGAAGGAGGTGACCCATACTTTTTGGTTTTAGTAGTCATATGAACATTTCTTACATCTATATTTTCTATGGAAGTATAAGGAAGGTGATAATGAGGGAATTTATATGGGTAAGTTATATTCATCCTATCATTTTGATTTCATGTGTAGCTTCATCAAAAATGTACTACATAATGAAAAGGTGAAGGTGTAACTAGAAGGAAAGAGGTTGAAAAAACCTATTAGGTTGATTTGGTTGACTTAGTTGGATAGATAGGAAAAATAATAGTCTAAAAAAATAACTAAGTCAATTTGGTCAATTTAGTTTAGTAAATAAGTAGAAATAGTAGTCTAGAAAATGAACTAAGTTTAGTTGGTTGAATTAGTGTGGCAGATAGCTAGAAACATCAGTCTGAAAAATGAACTAAATCAAGATTTTCAACTTAGTTGGTAAACAAGTAGAAACAATAGTCTATAAAATTAACTGAGTTGAGATGGTTGAATTAATTTTGGTAGATAAGAAAAATTACATCTAGAAATTAAACTAAGTTGAGTTGGTCTACTTATTTTGGTAAATAGTAAAAATGGCCATCTGAAAAGTGAAATAAGGTGAGTTGGTCAAATTAGTTTGGATAACAATTAGAAAAAACAATTTGGAAAATCAATTTAGTCAAGTTGATCAAATTTATTTGGTATTTAGGTAAAAACAATAGTCTATAAAATGAATTGAGCCAAGTTTTTTGACTTATGTTGGTAGACATGTAGAAATAGTGGGTTAAAAAACTATAGGGTCAACCCAATTATTTTAATTCAATCAAGAAAAAATTACTATAAATTGGGTGATGTTGTTTTTAAATAGAAGTAAATAAGCACAATATAAAATACTAAATCTATTTGGCTGACTTAGTCTATTAAAACACAATCAACTAGGTCAATGCTATACAATTTAGTTGATTCACACAACACATATCTTTGTTAATGTTATTCAACACAATTTACAATAAAAAATAGATAAGGAATTAGTAGGCAAAAATTAAAGTGTATAACTAACTAACTATTTAAAAAGAAGATCAAGTAGATATACTAAATGGATTTGATTTATTTTTAGGCTCCTAAAAATACTTATTTGTCCATTAGATAGTAACATCCCAATGTTTTAGAGTGATATCTATGGATGATTAGACCTTGTCCATAGCCCATTAAATATAGTTTCAAGGGTAAGCTAGAAGTAATTTCTTAGTGATAACCATTAACTAATGTATCACATGATCAAATGTATAGTTGGATTCCTAAGTTTTGATATAAAGGGAAATCCTAGGTGTTTCTTAAATATCATGAGGTACGTGAAAATTAAAGCCCATGTTTAGCTATGTACTATGGTTATGAGTATTCGTACAAGCTTATCATACCAAAATATCGATAAATGATAGATAAGGACCATAAATAGAGTATACTATGTATGTAATGAATTATCATGGATATGCAACTTATCCTACTTAGTAAATTTTAAGCTTGGAGAAGGTAATATTATCAAAATAACTCATTACATAGATATTTATATTGAGAAATGACCAGTTTGGATCCACTAAACCTAACCAAGGGTTTAATTACTACACATTACCAAAGGAGAGGGTTCTAAATCCTATAGTAAAATGATACTATGTAATAACTCTAGTTAGGAATATAATACATAAAATAAATCTAATATAGTGCTCACTAAAACTTGTGGCATAAAGGGGATAATTAAATAAACAAAAAAAACATACAAAGATAACTTTACTCAAGTCAATGTAGAGGTAAAATAAATAAGGATTAAAACATTCATCTTATTACTCTGTGAAATATCTATCTACGAAATGAAAAATTAAACTTTAGGAATGCTTACCATTAATGAACCTGTCATGCCTCAATATCTCCCTTGGTAAATAGTTTTTTACAATAGTTTTTCATGAATTTGTAAGTATCACACTATAAAAATCAGCTCTAGGCTAAAAGACTCATACTTTTCATCCAAGACTTTCACACAAGACAATGTTCTTTATTTCCAAGTTATAACCTAAGAAATGACTCCTTAAGTGTAGAAATAACAAAATTGTGAGTTATAATAATGAAAAAATAAATGTTCCTCTCTATTGGAATGAAGTGAAGGTGGTATTTATATCTGGGGATTGACCTTAAACCTTCTTAAAAATTTAGATGACAATATCAACCATCTTGATCTTGTTAGGTAGGAAATATAGTTGTTAGGTCTCAAACTAGGTCAGTTAGGCCAATGTTGTTCCATGACATGTACTTAGTCCCTAACAATATTGACCTAGATAACATAGTAGAAAAATGAAGAATAAGGGTGTTTACTTAATTAGGGGCTATTTTGGAAGTTTAATTACTTTTAAGAGTAAATGAATGGGTTTTAATTGCTTAGGGAGTTAGATAAAATAAACTTATAGTGGTTTTAGTAAATGACATAGGGACAAATAATCTTGTAAAGCACAAAAGGTTTGCCCATCCATTTCATAGTGCACCCTTTAAGTCATGTACTCAGAGATTAAAAATAGATAGGTTATTATAAGAAAGAAAGCATCAATAAATGACAAAGTTTAAAAATATTGTGTATATACATAGTTTATCCCTTCACGATAATAGTTAAGTAATTTTAGAAGTGTCAGTATATTGCTTTTAGTAAAATTGAGTCAAAGTGAAAATAAAGGTGAAAATAAAGTGGAAAAAACCAATTTATAGTTTTTTAAAGTAAATAATCAAGTAGCCAATCATTTTCAAAGAAAATGTGAAATTAATTACCATGAAATGAAAGTGAATTGACTTGTTTATGCTAAAAATGAAATGTACAAAACAAGGTTAGCCAAGTTCATCTAGTTAGGCAAGTAAAATAAAACAAGATCAAGCATATCAATCTAATTCATTGTAAAAATAGGCTAGAAACAAAAAAAGTCATCCAGGTTAACTTAGTTGACTGTGTGATACAATTTTAAGAGAGCTAAATAGAAATCACAACATAGAAATCTAAAGTATTGAATAAGTTTATTGAAAAATACAAACAAGAAGTTGACAAAATTAACAAAATTGAAGTACTAAGTTAGTTATAAGGAATTTAAACAAAGTCAACTAGGTTGACTTTGTTTGATTAAACTGAAGAGTGAAATCTAATATATGCAAAAATTGAATAGATTTAACTACCTCAAATTAGTTGAAATACAAAGGGTGAAGGAGATAAACAAAATCGACTAACTTGACCTTGTTTATTAAATTAAAGACTAAAATTTTCATGAAGATAAGAGTGACCAACTTGATCTTATTATAGGGGCATAAGACTAAAATTTATAGAAAGTGAGCAATATTGACCAACTTGATCTTATTAGCAAGGGCTAAAAACTAAAATTGACATAAAATAAATAGGATCGACTGGCTTGATCTTATTTTTTTGACTAAAAAACTATAGATAGAGAATAAAACTAGTTCAACCAATGAAACCTATTTGATTGTAGATCCATAATTTGCACACGGAGAATAAGACTAGGTCAACTAGGGTGACTTAATTGATTGCAAATGAAAATTTTAAAATGCAAGGGCTAGATTCATGTCAGATGCACCATAATGTATGAAAAAAAATTAAGATAGATATATAGCTTATCCTCCTTAGTAAATCCAAGATTGGATAAATTAATCAACATCTATTGCAATATTATTTATATCAGGAGAATGACCTAATTGGATCTACTAAACTTAACTAAAGGTAGCACTTATCACATAATGCTAAAGTAGAGGGTTCAAAATCTTATAGGAAAATAATACTATGTAATACCTAGTTAGTTATAAATACATGAAATAAAACTAATCTAGTGTTATCGAAACATATAACACAAATAAGGATGTTTAAAATAAATAAACAATCAAGGGATCAAGGTAGGCTAATGGGGGCTATATCACCTAAGGTGGAAGATGGAAAGAAAAGAAAACCCTATAGTTATACTAAGCTTAAGAATATAGGTAATATAATTAAGGAGTTAAACATTCAAACCTATTACCTTTGTGTAATATCTATCTATAAAATGAAATAGTAAACTTTAGAAATACTTACCTTTGAGTGAACCTGTCGAGTCTCAATCTTCCTTTAGTAAAGGTGATTTGTAAGATATTATTATGGATTTGTAAGGATCACATAATATAAATTATCTGTAGGCTAAAATACTCTACTTTCATCCAAGACTTCCCACAAGGTAAGTTATCTTCCATCCAAGACAAACCCTAAGTAATGCTTCCTTCAAATATAAATCTAAAAAAATAATGAGTTGTAATAATAAAAAAATCCAATGGTTCTTCTCTATTGGGTTGATATGAAAGTAGTATTTATAGAAATGGATAGGTCCAAACCCTTTTGTTGTATATCTAACAAAGCCATCCATCATGACCTTATTTTTTAAAAACTTATTGTTAGGCCTTGAACAAAGTTGGCCAAGCCAACTTTGTTCTATAACATGTGTTGTAACTTTAATAACAAGGTCAATCAAGCTGACTTAGTAGGAAAAATAGGTTTTTACTTATTTAGGGGATATTTTAAATGATAATTGTTTATGGAGTTAGATAAATGGGTTTTATTTACTTAGAAAGTTAAATAAATGGGATTCATAATGTGTTTAGGTATGATAGAGTTAACCAACAATCTTGTAAAGTAATAATGGTATGCCCACTCATTTCTTGATGCACCCTTTAAGGTTTGAACTTTGATATAGTGAAACTCAACAAGTTCCTGCAAGAGATAGTGTTAGTAAATGATAAAGTTTAAAAATATTATGTGTATACATATGCCCCACTTGAATCTCATCACGTGTCATGTAGGTAGAACATGGGATGGTGTTTCAAGAAATAAAAAATCAATACATAATGATGAGCTAATAAATTATAGTATAAAGTGGAAAATAAATAAAATTAAAATTATAAAGGTGTACATTCACTTATTATGTTGCTATTGAATATGGGTTGCATGAGAATTAGATAAAAATGGCATCTAGTGTGCAAAACAAAAGATGGACCTGAAAAATGAGATAAAATTAATTTTTTTTTTGTAAAAATATGTGGTTAATGATGAAAAATTCTCTATGTTTTCAAGATTATAGAGCTTATTTTGGTTTTTCAAAAGAGCATGCAAAAATAAATTTATGAATAAAATATGTAATATCGAAGTAAATAATTGAAGCTTTTGAATTTTTAAAATTTATTATAAAAATAATAAATCATTATTCATTTGTTGTTATCAACTATTATATCTCTAGATATTCTATTTAAACATAAAGAGATGATGGTGTGATCTCAAGGAGGTGGGCATGTTAGAGGATGGGTTGGATGACAAATTGTTACACAGTTGGTGTAGTCCAGGTATGAACTAAATTTTATTGAGTTTTAGCATTTTGGTATTAAAATAAATAAGTTTAGGAAAATTAAATGCCAAGGAAAATCTATGTAGTGAATTTTTCCCCAAAAAATAAGGATAAATAATGAGTACAATTAAAAAGTTGAAATATTATGCCTAGGGTATTAATTATGACCTAGTTAAAAATCACCACTAAACTTGATCAAAATTGGCCTAAATGACTTAGTTTAATGGGACATATTTGGAGAGGTGGTCAACTATGTAGTAATTGGCTAAAAATTTTATATAATAGATTGGCCAATGATATACAATATGGATGACTTTGTTAAAATACAAGGGTGGTTGATGGTGTTTTAGGTGGTTGACTTTGTTTTAAATTAAGTTGGTCAACTTAGTTTTAAACATGGCCAACAACATAGGAAAGTGGTTGGTTGTGTACATTTTGATGATGTATTCAAGATAAGTGTCTGAATACATTAAACATTACCAACTTACTAGAAAAGATAATAGGATGGTGTAGTAGGATACATGGCCAATTGTTAATAGATTTCATCGATGTAGTAGGATAAATGGTTGGATTACTATGAAAATAATGTAAGGGATGATTAATGAATCTAGTTTAGACCTTTATAAACTAGACACAACAATAATGAATCTGAACATAGAATAATAATATATTTATTCACACTATAAAATATATTTTATTACATATTCATTCAAGCATTACAATTATATAGGAATGTATTTCCTATAAAGAGGGTGAACCATATCACCAAAAAATCTCTCCTCATATCCCTATGAATAGCCAATCTACTATATGCATATTATTATTGTAACATAGAAAAATATATCTAACAAATAACCTATTTTAATAACTAACCAAATATAACTCTCAATGAATTATTGATCATGTAATAATTCACTTTAAAATATTCACAAATTAATTTGAGGACTAATCATTTCTTAACTTTCCCCCCTTATGCCTTACATGGTAATTTGTGTTTCATAGGACTTAATGAAAGTAAATAACGAACACATCAACTTCTTATCAATCATGCACTATCAAGAACACATCAATCAAATCAGTGTGGGAACTTCAAATAGTTACATCTATCATCAACCATTCACAGAAGGAATCATATCAACTTATACAGTGTGGAAACCATGAGTAGGAACCTTTTGTTCAATTCTCACTCCTTTATCTCCTAAACAACTTTTTTATGTAATATACCATGTAAGAAAATAGGAAATACACTTATTATTTGTCACACATATAAAAAAGTTCTAAAAATAATATATATATATATATATATATATATATATATATATATATATATATATATATATATATCCACCACTATAGTAGAATCACCCCTTAATTAATGGCTAATGAGAGGTGTAGAAAGCCTCCATCCTTGAGTTTCCTCCAACCTCCAATAGGTAAAATTACTCACTAGGAAAATGTGTCGATGGAGCTCAATTGTATAAATATTTTGAGGAGAAGAACAACCCCCCCATAATCTAGACATCGTGTACAAGAAAAGATGCTTTCATAGAATAAATATTTTACAATTTTGACAATGACTCAATATGACACCTAAGCCTAAATGACTTTAACTTTTTCTGAAATAAAAAGACCCTTGACATTATTTTATTAACTTTAATATTGGCATACATAGAGAAATGACTCAAAACCTATTTTTGATATAAAACTTAAAATTCTATGCATTTAACAAAATACCTAAAATATTTTAAGGCACTAATAATAACAAATTTCAACTTTCAATTAAAACTTAACATTAAACTACAAACCTACTATAACTGACACATCTAACTAATAGATATACCAATCAGTACATATATTAATAAAAATTAATACAAAACAAAGATTTAAAGTTGAGATAATTGTCTCATGTAGTGCTTCTCTTATTTTCCTAGTGGTCACCCCTAAAACTTTATTGTAACAGTCACCTTCAAATATGGATCTAGGAATGACTTTTCCCACTTATATTCAATTTTATCTTATTCCAATCAGGAAAAATAGTAACTATATATACATGTAAATGGATGAAAAAATAAGATAAGACACATATTCTTCACATTTGGAACATCAAATGGTAAGCCAATGACTGCATATCATAAAGATCTATTGGCAAACTTGAATTTTTACAACAATCGAGTTTAAAATCATACATACGTCAAATTTATATAATATGAAAAGATAGATATTATCTGATCATGTTGCACCCTTATTCTTATGATATCTGATAATATTTTATGCATATACATATTAAATCCATCAAAAGGATGGATTAATGGATACAATAACTAATAGTTCAAATCCCAGTGCATAGATGTCGATGTTGCTATAGAAAAGTTCATGGAAGCATGTCCATTAGTGAATGATCAAAATATAGATCTAAATTCACTAAGTGTTCAATAATCTAGTATTTTATTTATTTCTAATGCATGAATAAATCTACATGGAGTGAGACTTTTGATGTTGAAGAGAATATGATTTGGCTATATGAATACATAAGTGTATAAACTTCATAGGTGATTCAATATTTTTTGTAAGCCTATCCAATCTGATTTGGTGTAAATCTATTAATGAAGTCCACATAAGCACATGAGCATAATTATAACAAGAAATTTATTCTAAGCACCCAACTACCAAAACCATAACAATTATACACACAACTATAACACCTTAATCTACACAAAAAATACCTAAAAAACTAATATAGAGAGATTCATCAATACATAAATTCAATGCCATAGGTAACCAAAAAATAATAGTTTCCCATGCAATCATATTACTATTCCATCACAAAAAAAACTTGCTCTGATACCAAATAATGAGTATGGTTCAAATCTTCATAAACTAGACACAAAAATGATGAAGCTGAACACAACATAATAATATATTTCTTCACACTACAGAATATATTATATTACATATTCATTCAGGCATTATAATTATATAGGAATGTCTTTCCTATAAAGGGGGTAAACCATACACCAAAAATCTCTCCTCATATCCCTATGAATATATGATCTCCTATATGCATAATATTATTGTAACAAATAATAATATATCTAGCAAACAACCTATTTTAACAACTAACCAAATATAACTCTCAGTGAATTATTACTCATGTAATAATGCACTTCATTATATTCACAAATTAATGTGAGGAATAATCATTTCCTAACATATTATAGGTAGATACATGATAAATTTATTAGGAAATAATGGATAAAAATAAAAAAAGGTTGATAAAGTAATTAAATATATTAATTGATTGTGTTTTTTATGTTTTATTATTATTTTTTAAAGTGAAATGATAGATGTTTTGTTTTTTGATATTTTACAGAGATGATGAAAGTTATGTAGGTTAGTAAGA
>JARHVA010009917.1:0-246820 GCA_037957365.1 Torreya grandis
CAAAATTATAACAAGAAAGCTCCTAAAAAAAATCTCTCAATATCATTCATCAATAATCTCCCAACACACACACGCACGCGCACACACACACACCCACACACACATAGAGAGAGAGAGAGAGAGAGAGAGAGAGAGAGAGAGAGAGAGAGAGAGAGAGAGAGAGAGAGAGAGAGAGAGAGAGAGAGAGAATATCTAAAATTCTAACAAGAAAGCTCCTCACAAAAAATATCTCAATATCATTCCTCAATAATCTCCCAACAATGGATGTTCAACTTCCAAACAAGCCTTATATTGGAAATAAAATAGGAAAATTATCTACTAAATTTTCAATCAATTTCATTAATGGACTGAGTACTTTTTTAAAAATTCATTCATTCCTTATTATACACCCATGATTTTCCTTAAAATATTCTCACATTCCCATGTGGGTTTACTTGTATAAATAAATCCACCCTTACACACTTCTTACAAAGTAATTAAATTTACTTATAAGCCCCATACTTCTCCTTACATTCTTATTATATTATATTATATTACATGTATCATGTGAGTTTAATTGCACAAGTAAATATAATTTATTTAAAAAATAATTAATTACTTACATGCTCACATTGGATTATTAAAATTCAATTAATCTGATTAAAAATTTACTTACACACTCTACTCAATTGCATAATCCATCTACCTAGGCTAGAATCCTAGGTCCTATAAGCTATCCAACAAGCCTACAAGTTAGTGATAATAACCTTCCTATAGGGCCCATATACCCACTCAATTTGCATAGTTTAATTTTTAAAAATATAATTATAATTGTATTATTATAAATTATCTAAAATTGATCTTAATTGAATTAAATTTATTTAAAAAATCTTAGTATAAATGGAAATGTTTAATTACTTACTCAAAGAGGGAATGCAATTTGAGTTTAAACATACACTAGGGGTCATCAAACATGACAAATATATCAAGATAAACTAGGGAATAGTAGATTAATATGAGGGGTGTTGCAAGATCCATCATACCATCTTTTTATTTCCTATATTTCACTTGAGACCATATTTTCCTTTCCCTATTTGATTTGAGGCACACTTAGGTCAAATATGAGATTACACTCTCTTCTTAAGTATAGTTATATGAATACCTAAGAGTATTGGTCTCTAAGTTATATTTTCTAGTGTATAGTGTAAGCTCTCTTGTGTTATTCATCTTAAGACCTCATTGTTGGTATTATAAATCCATATGGAGGAGGAAAATATAAAATATAAAAGAGTTAAAATATAATATATCAAATAAAAAAGGATAAATTTATTTTTGAAGTAAAAATCACCATAAGATGTGATCATAACATTAGCATGGCCCCTATCCTAGTTGAATCTTAAACTCCATAGTTGGCCTCATAGATAATATTGTGGTCCATTTGAGTGTATTAGGCTGATAAATTAGGGTATGGTGCTTTGTATATATTATTAATGTAACTTGAATTTTTTTCCATGTATCTATTGAGGTTAACATACCCCAAATTTTTGAAAATTGGGACACTTAAGATATTTTGAAGCTTAGCCCTAAAAGCATGGTTTGTTTTGAATATTATTAGAATTTGAAGATCATCCACTTTGATAAAATTAGCTTACTGAGTTATGTTTTGCTTTAATCTTGCCTAACATTGCTAATAATTGGTATTCATGTCTTTAAGTTACATGTTTCATGGAGTCATTGCTAAAAGATTCCTATTTTGAAACCTTGGTATAAACCCTTAGTTAAAATTCAAATTTGGTGGGATTATTTTGTGGGAACATTTTAAATATGTTTTGGACTTAAGCCTAATATTTATGTTAAGGTCTGGTCATCTTTTTTAACATACCCAAACCTTATTTAAATTATGCTTGGTCCACTTTTATTTTCCCTTTGTTACTTTTTATTTTCAGTTTAAATCTATGCTAAGGGTCCTTTTTTGATTTTCCTAGTAGAATTCCTTTTATAAGCATGATCCTCTTTATTCTAGATCTAGCCTAAATCCTTAACCTTAAGACCCTATTTGTGTTTATTAACACAAACATGACCTTAGTCTTAATGCATTAGCCTAAGTTTTTATCTCATGAGCCTAATATTCATGTTTGTAGGATCCTCTTATGTTTAAACCTTGGTTCCATTTATTATTTTGTACTTAGACTAAAGCTTTAATGTTAAGTCCCTATTTGTATTTGTTAATACAAATTAAACCTTAGCCTAAAATTCCTTAGCATAAGTTTTATTTAGTCCCAAGGTCTAACTTAATTTACTTTCTTCTCATAGGATCTAATGACTCGTGCTTCATCATGGAGCATAATCCAATGGACAGAACAAGGCCCAGGTCTTAACTTAAAAAAAAACATATAAGTCACAAGATCCAATGATTCATGCTTCCTAATGGCCTTTTGATTAAATTATGCAAAGAAATATCAACAAAGTTAAGAACTTAGTCCTTCAAACCAATCATGTTCAAGAACTTAGATCATGATCAATGGTTTTCTCTTCATAACAAACCAAATATTGGATGGAGGGAAGACATCATTAAAATTTCAAAATCCTAGGAGCTCTACAGAGTTTCCATGTGGCACTCTCATGTTTTAATATTAAAAGTAAAGGGGCTTGCATGTTAGAAGGGACCAATCATGATTAAGCTCTTAAATCATGATCATATGGCTCTTATTTCATCATGATTCTTGATATAATAAAGAAAATTAGGTTCAAGATCTTGGGAGGCCCATAGAGGTGCCAAGTGGCACTCTCACATTGGGACATAGAAATTTGAGGAGATTAAATTTGACATTCATACAACCATCATTTGACACTCGTAAGGACATATTTTACATATACATGATCATCAAATTTAATCCCATCAAAACTAAAACCTTAAAGAGCCTAAATTCAAAATTCACATGACTGTGATTTGATGTTTATGAGGATGTATTTGATATCTTTAAGACCATCAAATTTAATTTGATTAATTATTTTTATTATGACTAAGATAGACTCCAAAGGCTTGTTAAAGGGCCTATAAACTACTTTTCAGATGATTGAGAACCTTTAGAGGATGTTCAAACACTTGAAATCTTAGAACTACAAATGTTGAAACAGTCTCATAGTCTAAATATATGCAATAATGAAATTAGTCTAAGTCTATACTGTAAGGTCCCCATTGCATTTTTTTGAATGTTGTGAACCTTAGGCTAGAGACTTATACTAAGTCTTATTTTAAAAGGATCTTTGTGACATGAAACTTGGCTCAAATGCTTTTAACAAAAGGTTTTTATTATGTTTATTAATACAATAAATGTTTATGTTAAAATTTATTATTTTTTCCTTATATCACATTCCCCCTTTGGGCATGCTCCATGAGATTAACATAATTATTTTGGCCACACTCCCCTTATGCATAATTCCTAGAAAACTTAGGTCTAAAAACTTTAACCTAAATTTAAATTCTTGATTAATAAACATAGAATGAACCTTAGCCTAAAAATGTTAACCCTATGTCCCCACCTAAGCCCTTTGGTTTAAAACTTGGCATAAAATGTTTTAACCTATGTTTATTTATGTTCATTAATATGAAATAGACATAGGTAAAAGCATTTTTGCCTAATTTCTATTTATATGTATGCATTGAGTTAAGGCCCATGCATCTTTGAAGATCCTATGGATTGTACTTCATCATGGAAGGATGATAAAACACTACAAGGGAGCTAATGACTTTTAAACAAAGCATCAAGATCCTATAGGTTTAATGTGTGGCCAATGTACATTCAACATATAACTAACAAAGGTGCTAGAGCTTGGAAGGCCCATAAAGGTGCCAAGTGGCACAACTATAGGAGTTAGTATAAAGGGAACCAATAATAATCAATAACCTATATCATAATCGATGGCTCACACTAATCTATGATCTTGATCTAATAATGCAAAACAAAATGGAATTTTTAAATGCTAATGGCTACTGATTCAAAAGGTATTTATGAAAAATTCCATGAAAGGTTCTAGATTAATGCCACATAAGTAAAAAGTGATAAAATAATATATCTTATGTGCCTAAGAATGCAAACATATAAAGGTAAAGGTCTAAATAAAATCTGAATCACGTAAGAGTTAAAATCCAAATGAGCTACCACCATTAAAGCTTCAAAGCCTTAACTTGTATAAAAAGACCCTAAGTAAACTTGGATTAATTACAAAGAATTTAAGATAAGTTCAATTATGTTTTGAGAATGAAAGAGCTAACTAGAGACCATTTGTAATATAGTTGTGAAAATTTTGTAATCTCATAAGTCATGGCATCTTAGATCCAACAATTGAGAGATGATATGGAGTTTTACCTATCTACAGACAATGAAGGAAAGGTTTTCAAAGATATTGAATTGGATGTTGCAGCCCTAAACAATGACAATAAGAATTGGTCTGAACTCTTCTAGACCATAGAGTAGATGAAGCCCATCAACAAAGAAGAAAAAAGGATTTCCATATTTAACATGAGATACTATGACCTAGTCATAGTTTAAATGGTTGGCCTCCACCATGCTACTGCCAGACCAGAGGTACTTCATTACATTGACATCCTTGCTCCAATTTTTATTGATTATAGAATTGATAATGATTAGATTATCCATGAGGAAAGCTCTATGAGAGTTGATTGCATTACCCCACTAGCCTTTGAGAAATACTACAAGCTCCTAAAACCCCATGTGGACCTACCCATAATAAAAGGATGGACAAGTTAGAATGACCTAGATATTATAATCAGGCCATTATTTCTCCAAGGGAACCATGTGCTCCATGAATTTGAGGGAATAATCCCAATTGTCCATTTTAGGGAGGGAATTAAGGTAATAATGACCCTATTATAATCCCTTATAACTACATATGTCAATAAGAGCTTGGTATATTATGTTTACTTTATGGCAGAGAAAGAGCTCATTCTTCTAATAAGGAATATGATAGGTGTCTTCCTAGGAGAAAAATTTACTACCATCAAGAGGAAGAAAAGTAAGTAGTTCTACATGATGTCTTATCTACTAGATGCCCTGCTAGCTTCCACCAAGGTCCCTAACATCAAAAATTGGTCTTCTAAGGGTAGAACCATAATTTCCCACCATTACTAAAAATTACATATCTTCAATTATAAATACCACATGAAATTAATATATGACCATGTCTATCCTACTTTGGTATAAGCCATCACTGGGATTACCATGGCTAGGATTCCCGCTTTGATCAATAAGTATGTGGAGCTGATGGGAGACATCTAGGTTTACCCATATTACATTATTATGAGAATTGAGGGAATTTTGGCTAAATAATATAAGTTTTCTATCTACTTTCCTCCCAAGATATTAGAATAAGAAATTGGATCTCAACTCCTTCATGGTGTTGATGGGGTCTGTAAAGAGAAAAGGAAGGGTTTCCTCCATCCCTTTACTTCTATAATTGGAAGAACAGTTCTATCAGATTGGAAGTAGGTATACACCATATATAGGCATAGGGATTATTTTGTGTTTCAATTGAATGATATCAGGTAGTGGGACCCTAATAAGATGGTAGGAAATAATTTAAAGAGAAAAAAACTACTAAAGATAATCTATGAGCATCAACTAGGCCCTCACAATAACCTATATATAAAGGCCAATTTTTTTTAAGAAGTGTTGGAAAGATTTAAGAAAACCAACCTTAAGCTTATGTATAGATTAATTAGTGATGAAAATATAGGGGACATATGGTAAATGCATCCCCTTCAGTACCATTTATTGCCCAGAACTTCTAGGCCACCTTAGAAACAACCCCAATAGAAGTACCATATCCCCCAATGCAAATCATACAAGTCACTAGTAAGGAGAAGTTAGAGGAGAGACCATCATCCTTAACTCCCCCTTAGAGACCATCATCCCTAGTGAAACACTTGAATATGATTTCCCTTGAGCCTAATTAAATAGTAGAGGATGCCCTCAAAGTCCTTATTGAAGCTTATGATTCCAGTGAAGAAGAAGCACAAGTTGAAGAAGCTTAGGTTCAAGTAGAATGAACTAAGCAAGGAGATAAGGGGGAGGAAGTTTCCCTGGACCTAGTCATAGTGGTAAAACTAAAGGAGAGAAAAGAAGAACTATAAATTGTCCCTATTAGATAAAATAAGCCAAATTTGACTCTTACTCATCCCATAAGTGAAATAAACTTATTCAGTGAAGAGTTCCCCATTCATAGACCAATCATTCCTAATTGGTTCATGTATGAAAGGGTGTAGAAGATCTCTTCATACTCCCACTCATGGGCCTTGACAAAGGCTATCAACATTGATGTTCATGAAGATATCAAGCCATGGATAAGGGCTTTAATGAAATAACAAGAGGAAATAAGAATAGTGACCACTACAGGGCCACAGAGAAAACAAGTGGATTCTCTAGGAGCATCAAGCAATATAAGAGTAGACATCCCAAAACCTCCAAAACACATATAATCATCTACTACTATGTAGTTTAATTTAGAGAAATCTAGATTAGAGAGGGTCACAACTAGAAATACCATGGTGGGAATTCAATAGTTCACATTCCAAAAGGTGGAACCCTTCATAGGGTTAACTCTAGTTGGAGGGCAATAGCTTGGTGAACTACCCATGCATGAAGAGGATATTGAGAGTCTATCTAAGGCTCACTTAGCTCAATTTAGATCTGGTATTAGAGGAATGAAATATAGGATTCACAATTTGAAAAAAGAAAAGGATAACTTAAAGACACAGGGCATTTTATCAGTGCCTACTACTATAATTTATATGTTTGAAGCATCCTTTTTTGATATGTATGATTCCTTAAAATCAGTTTTTTGAGACAAGATGCATTGAACCTATAGAGTGAGGTGGCTAAAGGAATAATAATAGGATGGTAGGATGTAGAGACCAAAGTAAGGGAGCTTGTTAATATATTGACTAGGAATAAGATTCTTAAGTTCATAACTATTAGCCTAGCCCACGTAAATGTTGTATTAGGGATATTGTTGGATAAGATCTAAATTTTAATTGCTTGGTCAGTAGGCTTGGATAGACTCTTTAAGGATGATGAAGAGTTGATTACCTAGATCAAGCAACTCCTTGGCACCATGTTGGAAAATCCCACCAATACTATAACCCTAGGGATTATTGATGATGTAGAATATAAACATAAAATCACTTTAGTGATGAAGGAAGTAAAGGGAAAAATCTAGAGAAAATCAAGCATTGACAATAAAAGGGTTTTGGGCATGATCTTCACTATTGAAGAAAATATTGTAGAATATAGAAGCATCAAAGAAATAATGGCAAGGGATGATAGATATTTTGAGGACTTAACAAACAAAGAAGATGCCTCCCTCATAAAACTAGTTGTGGACTTGAAGCTTGTCAAAAAACAACATCAAAAGGCTATGGAGATTTTGTAGGAGCAACAAGGGGACCTTTCAACAATGGGCCCACCTAATTTATATTTATTTTTTGTAAGAAAATTTTAATATTTGAATTGGGAATATTCTTTTGTAAAGGCATATGCTAGTCTATTAGAATATTTGCCTCTAGGTCAGTCTAGCGTAAAAAATCAAATGTATTATAAAACTTTCTAGAAAAGGATAGTTGTCCTTATCTTTTTGTATATTTTATATATTGTAGATGACTGGTATACTACCTAATCTTTATATAAAAGGCATGTATCACCATCTTGTAAAAGAGATATTTTTGAGAAAAATTTATATACTTGGATAAATTAATCCAGTCAAGAGATTCTACAAAGATTTTTCAAATTTGATGTGTCAATTATTAATATAAATTTCTCTTAATTGTTGGTTTTAAAGCTTGAATTTGAATAGTTTCTTTTAATTATGTATTTGCATTTGTGATACAAGGTTGCTAATTTATGTTTATAATAAATTGGTGGAAGGATCTTGAATTTGATTTGTTTCATTTGTTCTATATTCAGATGTGTTATGCCATTTGAGTTTAGTAATAATTATTTAAATAAAAATCTAGTTCTTACTTGTATAATTCCATATTACCCTTAAAAATCCCCCTAGTATGTGGTGAGATCTAAGCTTATGCTATTTTAAACCATATATTGGTTAAATGTAGGTTCATTTGTAATTGAAACTTTGTCATGATATTTGAGTCAAGGATAAAAAATCACTTGTTTATTTCTACCTTACCCTTCCCTTTTTATTATTTTTAACTAGATCATTATAGCTTAAATTTCATTATAAATAGTCTTTTAGATTAGTCTATAGCTTAAGTTCTGATCATAATTCACTAAATTATTAGCATAAGATACCTATAATTTACAAAGAATTAGACCATGATGGCTCTCAACCATCAATTAATATAAATTTGTGTGGATATTTAGACATTGCTTTGTTGCTATTTCACCATAGGTAATTTTAAGTTTCAAAACCTGATACTTATGCTCTAGATTCCTAGAATTCTAAAATGATAAGTATTCTTGAACACTAAGGACATTTGTGATACACATAAAGGCATCAATAGTACCTAATCATCGTAGTTGGTTGATGGATTTTTTGGGGTCTTGAAGAATAGGAAGAACATTTTGGGAAGGTAGGATTGATTAAATTTTCATGTATATAGACTTAATGAAATTACCTTTATACATCATATTTTTTCCCAAGCTTTATTATTTCTAGGTGTGGTTCTTTAGATCTTTGTTGTTGAAAACTTTGAGTCTTGATCATTTTATTAGAATATATTGCCCTTGTTAAGGAATTTTGCATCACTTTCACACTCTTTTGTTCCCTCCAAAAAGATATGCATGACAAAATGTTACAATAAACAAAGTGAAAAGGACATGGATTGATACTTGGACCCATTCTAAACACAAAACATGAGTCTATAATTTTCCATAAAGCTTTCAATAGATCCACACCACAATTCATCTGTATTTATATTCAATCCATTTACCTAAATAATTTTTGCATAATTAACATAAATACAACCATCAAAATTGACCTAGGCCTTTATAAACATATTAGGGTAACATGTGGTGACTTCAGGTCTTCACTAGACTAAGATACTAAGGGCTTTAAACATGCCATGTGTCAAAGTTATGGCCCATGGGTCTATTATAAACATTCTAAACCTTGAGATTATACCAAATGATAGCTCCTCAGATCTTTAGAGTGTGGAATAATTAGGGAATTAGCTCTAAATAACTCAATACTTATACAAATTTGAGATTCTATAACACTACCACTTGGCATTTCCTCATGACTCTAAGAAAAGCTCTATGTGGCAATAATTTGATAACTAACTGCCCTATCATTCTATAGGATAAAATGGATTCATTGGGGCTATGAGGTAGTGGGATTATGCCATATAATAGTATCCCACTATCCCATTAGACCATGAAATTCACTTTAATATAGATCCCCTGGGATAGTGGGTCATCAAGATGATGCCATGTGGTAACATTTCATGATCCCATTTGTCTAAAAACTTTACAAACTACACAAATACCTTCAATATAGTGGGTCATTGGGATGATTCCATATGGTAGCATCCCATTATTTTTTTGGCTTACATGCAATCATCATTAGTATTATGGGTTGTCAACATGTGTCTCCCTCCAAGCCACTCACAAAAATTTGTGAAAATGACTAAGGTAGAGAAGGAAGAACAAACTAAAACCTATATAAAACCACTCATCAAAGCTAAGATTATACACCTAAGGAAAATCACAATAAGAATATAAGGATGGATTGTGAAACTAATCAAATTAATTAAAATAAGACTAAGTCTAAATTGACATAGTCAAACCTAAAAGTCATCTTCTAAGAAAGCTCATCCTGGCCAAACACACTTTTCCTAACTAGATTTATTGTGAAATGTGAAACTACTTATACTACACAACTTGTGACTAACCTAATTATAACATGTGAACATATCGAATATGTATCTTTTTTCTATCTTTAGTTGAAGGACATGAAGGTTAAAAACTTTAAAACATTACATTAAGTCTTTTACAAAAGACTTAGTCCTTTTCTCAAACTAGGAAAGGAAACACAAGACTCCAAAAAATAAACATATGATGAAAGGTTGACTTGAATAAGCTAAGTCAAGAAGCCTTATACCAACCAAAGATTATAGATTGAATAAGATTAACATAGGTGATATATCTAAAATAAATTTCATCATTTTTATTAGCAATCTAGATGATGTAAAGACATAAAATAGGCAACAAACTCAATTAAAGAAGCTAATAAAATCTTTCATAGACATCTTATTAAAACACAACATCACCAACTAATTAAATGAATAATCTATATGGTTATTCTAAATAAAAATCCAAGACTCCATAATTACATTCAACTTAGTCTTTGCCTATGCTCAATCGAATTAAATTAACCTTGATAAATATAAAAGAGGCAAATGCATAAATGAGGAACTATTTTTAGCAAGATTAAATCAATTATTCCATTTATATTTTATAATAAAATCCATAAGGCTAAGAGAATATTTCCTCTATGTACAAATTCCTTCCCAAAGGTCTAAATCCACTCCAACATAACCTGAATACCTTAATGGTTAGTTCATTGACATGTTATACTATTATTACCAATAATAATATTATAACTCCTATTTAAGTTCCATTCTACTTAACTAAATTTAGTTTCAAGATTCCTTATATTCCATTTGATAGAGATGCAAAATAATTAAATATAATTTACTCATAACAAGGTTTTAAGCAAGAAAATCAAATTTTCAACTTTATTAGAAGAAGCCTCAAAGGTTATACACTTTTGATGAAAACATGACTCTTCCTAAGGTCCTATGAATAAAATATTGATATCATTTACATCTCAGTTTAATAGTGAGGATTCAATAAATAAATAAAGATGTCTTGACCCATATCAAAAAAATTATCAAGCCTTATCCTTTGAAATATTATAATAAGTAGGTAGGTTGTTATATCCTTAGCAATACATTAGCTTCAACTAAGTAAAAATTTAAGTTATCTTTAAATATTGATGGAGTGGGAAGACTACTTGTATGCCTTCATACTAAGATGTGTCCTCCAAAAATCAAAATTTCAACTTTATTAGAAGAAGCCTCAAAGGTTATACACTTTTGATGAAAACATGACTCTTCCTAAGGTCCTATGAATAAAATATTGATATCATTTACATCTTAGTTTAATAGTGAGGATTCAATAAATAGATAAAGATGTCTTGACCCATATCAAAAAAATTATCAAGCCCTATCCTTTGAAATATTATAATAAGTAGGCAGGTTGTTATATCCTTAGAAATACATTAGCTTCAAATAAGTAAAAATTTAAGTTATCTTTAAATATTTATGGAGTGGGAAGACTACTTGTATGCCTTCATACTAAGATGTGTCCTCCACAAATCAAATTTTCAACTTTATTAGAAGAAGCCTCAAAGGTTAAACACTTTTGATGAAAACATGACTCTTCCTAAGGTCCTATGAATAAAATATTGATATCATTTACATCTCAATTTAATAGTGAGGATTCAATAAATAGATAAAGAAGTCTTGACCCATATCAAAAAAATTATCAAGCCCTATCCTTTGAAATATTATAATAAGTAGGTAGGTTGTTATATCCTTAGCAATACGTTAGCTTCAAATAAGTCAAAATTTAAGTTATCTTTAAATATTGATGGAGTGGGAAGACTACTTGTATGCCTTCATACTAAGATGTGTCCTCCACCTTGAAATCAACTAGACTAGAGATATTAAACTAGCTCGAGATAAAATGCACAGAGTAACCATATAATATTCAACTAAATATGTAATATATGTATTAAGGCCATTAACTTGGTCAAACTTAGTCATGAATATGCAAGCCTACATAAGGATTCCATTTTCAACAAGGATCCATCCCAATGAGGTCTATTAATCCTATAAACTAGGTAAACTATAAAATAGTTATTTATAGTAATAATCAATACATTTAGCTAGAAAAATTAATAATAATAGTGGCTCACAATTGGCCCATAATCAATCATTAGAATAAAAATATAATAAGTTTAGCTGAGAAAAATTAATTCCTTGGCATTTAGCTACTTATTAAAAGTAATAAAGCATAAGTAGTCAATTTTTAAAGATAATATCCTCTTCAATCCAAGTGTAAATTCAACCAATAGAAGGTGGGCTCACCTCCTAAGATTCTACCATCATCAAGTGACTACTCTAGGCACCCCTGAGTAGGATTCCTAGCTCCAAGAATGTTCACATCATGTTGAAAATTAAATAATGCAAAAAAAAATCAATATATATTGGGGTCAAGGAGATATATAATCATAAGGTGACAACCAAGCATATCAAATTTAAGACGTTACCCACCCTATGATATTTTTACATATCATAAAATCATAATAAGGCACACTTATAGGTAGAAACAAATAGGCATATAACTAATGAGGTATAAATTCTATAAGTAGTCATGAGAGGGCTTAGTAAATGTGCCAACATGTCTTGCATGATAATCCTAACCCTTTATCCATCATGAATAATGTGACCTTTCAAGGCATCAAATTTTTTACATGATGAAATCATAATTTACATGTAAGCATAATTACCATAGTAAATTATATCATGCAGGAATATATCTACTCTAAACTCCCACACAAGGTTAATAACATTATGGAAAAAAAAAAGTAAAACCATAGAGAAATAAACAAAGAGAAGTAATAAAAATGCCCTTACTCCACTTAAACACAATAATAATTCTAGAATACCATAAACTTCATTTAGTTAGACAACATTATATTCTAGTTGATAGGGTACCTACCATACAATCTAGGCCCTTCCATGGATATTTTTTGTAGGTTGCTACCAATCAAGGCTCTCCCTCTCTCAGATCTCTTCTTGTTCTTCCTTCATCTTTTGAGTTGGTCCCCAAAATATCCTAATATTTAAAGTTTAGATAACATAACCATTTTATAATAGATCTACCTTCCTCAAATAGGTATTTTCCCCTTATTTAAACCTAATCAGAACATAAAATGTGTTTATTATTTCTTTAGATTCGTCCATCCACTTCTACTGGTTAGACCATGCCTTCTTAATGGCAATCTCTTGCATCAACCCATGAAGGTGCATGATAGATTTACTAGATATATACAATGTATTCTAAGACAATCCACCTCCCTATGTAAGCTCAAGGCAAAGGAAATCAAAGGACAAATCCATAATTTTGCCATAAGTCAATCTATATGTTGGTTTACTTTGTCCTCATGCATTAAAGTTGACAAGATCAAAGGTGGTTTGACCAACCTAATAAAGATTACAATTAAAGAATATAGAGAAAGCTTAAAGGCATATAAGTCATTTAATTTGAATCAAGCAAGTTTTAAGACAAGATTTGGGTTAGAATCACACATGATGTGATAATGCATAGTGTAATCATTTTTACCTTTATTGGCAATGACCTATTCCAGCTATATACACCCAAGTCTAGAGATAAATAGCTCTTGATTAGTCTTCAGAATGATACCTACCAAACATTTCAAATTAAGCCTAAGAATCACTAAACATACCAATTTTGTTTGTGTATCATTCATCAATTCTTATAATCATTTTGAGGCATCTCTATTTAGGGTATTATGCCATACATAGTAATAACCTAATAAGAAGGGAACTTTAACAATTATCAAAAGAGATAAAATGCTAATAAAAAATGAATCATCTAATTAAACAAGATTAAATTCTTAGTTTAATTATCCATTTATAATTAATGAGTATTTAAAAATGAAAATTCCAAAAATCAAAATATCAAGCCTTTTCATCATTACCTTTATGAGTTGTCAATCTCTTTCAAAATATCTCAATATATCTAATTCAAGATCCATGCTTAGAAATTGAAAATAATAATAATAATAATAATAATAATAATAATAATAATAATAATAATAATAATAATAATAATAATAATAATAATAATAATAATAATAATAAGCCATTTGAATCTCCAAGGAAGGTAAAATGATGATTTATTTTGTGTTCTAGTTGTGTTCTAATTTGTAAGTTTGTTAACCATGCTCTCCCTAGTTTTTAGGATATAAGTGTTAAGTGTTTAGTGTGTTATTTTTATTTTGTTTTATTGTAATAACACTAGACTAACCTCCTATTTATGTATTCCTTGTTTACATGATCACATGCTTGGTGGGAACCATACCATATAAAATTTATTCCCAAGGAATTTTAGGACATCCTCATAAAAAATTTCATGTCAAAATCCAAAATTATTAACCAAAAAAGTGTAAATTGAATGCTCACATACGTTTTAAAGGAAATCATAAATTTACTCTATGTAGTCATGCTTTTGATCTTTATAATCATGATATTGCATCAATATCATGACTTTGTAGTCACGATATCACCTTAATTTATGTGATATTATGGTAATTATGGTAATATAATCTTAAACCATAAAAGTTTTCTAGTTGATTATTTTATGTTACAGGTAAAATTACGATATTATAATATCATGACTTTGTAGTCTTGATATCATCTTTATAGTTGTAATATCACCCTAACTTCTACAATATTTCACAAACAACAATAGTATTACCTTTAATCATGATGGTTTGATACTAACCATGTTGTTTGTAGGAAAAGTTGTATTATTACAATGATTTATATGATATTCTCTATATTTATATGATATTTCTATAAAAGTCTCAATTTTGTTTTAACACTCTATTTTGTAAGAATAGTGATATTATGCTAATAGTTTTGTTTTTGAAAGTAAAGTGGTGATATTGCTTTGTTTCTATGGTTTTGCACTCTATGTAATTTTTTTGAAACCTGAGAGTTAAAACACAAAATTCATTACCAAATTATGTTTTTATTCTAAGAACAAAGACCCCCTAACATATTTTGTAAGAACCAAAGGCTAAGAAAAGACATTTTTAAACACTCTAAGTTTAAAAAATCACATTTAAATTTGGTGTTTTAAAATATTTTTTGTTTAGTTTTTTTTTTAAGTTTTCAAAATAACACCAAGGGGCTAAACTTCATAACATACTTCATTTGGTGTTATAAAAATGAACTCTCGATTTAGTTAAATACTCATAAGATTTTTGATTTTTATGTTTGTGGCTTGAGTGTTTCTTTCGTAGGTCAAGTGTCACATGTATGTTACCCCCCTATCTCCTTTAAGGAACTTGGGTGATAAAAAAAACTCACTTTTGTAAATTTTGTCCAAAAAAACATGGAAGGAAAGTCACTAAGGCCCTCCCAAAAATTTGGGTGATTTGGGTGACCTCAAATAACCCTAAAGTCCTTCCACTTTCTTTAATTCATGAATTTTAACTTGTGGGTAGGAGTTCATCACCTCCCCATGGGTTCTCTAGGAAGTGTTGACCTAGGAATTTATCTCTTAACATCACTTCAAACCCACTTCATGCTAGGGGTATAAAAATTAAATTCAACGTATTTGGATTTTTGTTTTAGTGGTTAATTAAGCTATATTAGTAAGATAATTCTTCATAATATATGATTAACATGGACATCAAAATACACTAAACAATTGATGGATGTAGTGGTTGTGAAAAGGACAAGACCTTTTCAAAAAAATCTAGTTAACACATGTCCAAATGGCATATTTATCCCTAGTGTTAGCCACACATATGGGACCATTTAGAAAAAATAAAAATTGATAGTTTAGACAACTTTACTTGTTATGGACATACTGTCAATGCAAGGTGATTATCCCAAAGTTCTAGGCCATCATATAAACTCTTGACAAAAGAGGGGGTTTAAAACCCTACTTTTCATGTGCTTTTAATTTTTTTATTAAAAACTTAAAATCTTCTCAAGAGTAAGTATATAGACAAAATTTGATAGTATGATGCTACCTTGTTAGTTTTAGGATTCATGATGTTACACTTAGGTGTTTTGTCATTTTTCCCTTTTAATTTCATGGTCTTGAGTCAAAACTATTTATTTTTCATACCACATCTAAAATGATTCATGTTTTCAAATAACTCATTTATTTTAAGATCCATCATGTTATTCATTTGTCTTATTTTTTTTGTAAAACTTTTTATGTGATTGTCACTTGTTTGAAAGTGGCATCGTTACATTGTCCATTTCAATCTAAGTATTATGCCTTAGAATATTTAAAACAAACCATTTTTCACACATTTATAGAAACATAAAATTATTACACTTCTATAATTATTTCTAAGACTTATTGACTTGTGTCTAATTATAGTTCTAAATCACATAAGCCATCTTGGTCTATAACTAATACCATTATGCCATTCATTATTATCTGACTTATTATCTATTTTAATAACCTAGCCTTCTAAATAAAATTTAAAAGTGGTCTTGATAATTTTATATTCAAACATTTATTGATTTATGCCTATGCCTCATGTAATTTTAGCCTAGACATTTATCTTTTGCTTTTGAATGGTGCAACTTAGACTAATTCCTTGCTCAATTTAAAAACTATTTTTATGCCTAAGTTTTGGAAGTGGTCTATATTCCATGTTCCTAAGGTTAAATGTATTTTTTAAAATGATCAAGTGTGTGTTTAAATATTAATTCCTAGTTTATGTCTAAGTGTTTCAAATTTTTTAGATTAAATATTTTGCCTTTTTAGACCTAGTGTTGTTTCAAAGTCTAGCTTTTGTGCCTTGTTCCCAAAAGACATAGCAATTTCCCTTTCATTTTGTTTCAAGTCTATATTTTGTGACTTGTTCTCAAAATGCCTAGCAATTTAATTTTTTTTTTCAAGTCTATATTTTTTGCATTATTTCCAAAAGTCCTAGCATCTTACCAATTTTTTTAGACCTAGTTGTTTTGATGCTAGCTTTTGTGCCTTATTCCCAAAAGACCTAACAACATTTTTCATCTTTTAGACCTAGTTTAAGATTATTTGAAACACTTTTTACCTAATTTTTGAATTTATTTTTACCCATCTTCTTGACCATTTGTATAATAAATTTGATATTAGACTATTTTAGCTCAAGTTTATTATTGACCAGTTTGGAAAAGCAGCTCCATCCCTAGACTAAGTTTTTTGACCACATTTCTAGACCAAATTAGACCAAGTTTAGACCATTTGTCCTTTGGACCTTATTTTTAAGATTTTATATAAATATATAACTATATTATTTAAATTTTAGTAATTAAGTTGGATATGTATCATTACACTCATAACATATCCATGTACAATTCAGGTTATGATAACATAGTCATGAATGATGAATTTGTTTAAGACCCCTATAGTGACAATGTAGTTTGTAAGATGGATGCTTATATTCCTTAAACTTTTAAATATAAGGAACAAAGTCAAGATCATTTATCCCATTATTTGGTTAACATACCTCCCTATTTAGAACAATACCAAGAGCAAACCATGTAATATCTTGTTAGCATACCATCAATTATAGAATAAGATCAATAACAACTATATTACATTACTATACCATCGGAATATGATCCTTACTTATTTCATCATCACCTTATTCAAAATAAGGACACAGTTTTATTTATATCTAAAAATGTAGGGACCATGTTTCTAATAGACTTCCCCTATGAAAATTTGCCTACCCTAGTTAGAGTGCCTCTCAACATACCTTATAACCAACCCATTGAGTAGGCCTCTACTAGCCATACTCAAATGCTTATCTCGATGTCGTATCAAGACCCTAGTATGATTGTAAAATGAAAGGGTCTCATGGAGGACCACTTTATACAAATGTACCAAGGATATCAAGCTTATTTAAAACTAGGATATAATTTTAATGCCATGGCTATGTCAAATGCTCTAATCATAGAGATAGACCCTTTAATATGAGTATTAATTAAAATTATAGGTCAAGATAATTTGGGTATAGACCCATTTGTGTAAATCACTTTAGTTAGTGACATGTATAATGTCCCATCTATTAAAGAGGTGACTATGGATTCTATGCCAAATAATGTGCCAAACATGGTGGATAACATGCCAATGTATTCCAACCTAATTGAAAGTGGTTTAACTACACCAATAAATAGTCTATAATAACAAGTGCCTTTAGTTAATACCATAAGTGGTTACCAATAGTAGGGGGCAATAAATCCTATGTTCAAACCATAACAAGTTACTTTTAATCCTCAACTAGCTACTTCATCAATCATGTAACCATAAGGATTAATTAATCAAGCATCGACTAATGCCTTATCTCAAAAACAAGTGATAAATGTTACTCCACCTCAATAAGTGATGACTAGCATTACATAAAAATAGGCACAGTATAATCTACCACTGTAATAGAGGAATAACATTCCACCACCTCAATAGGGGGGAACAAATGTTTCACCTCAATAGGTAATGGAAGTGTACCTCAATAGTCATAGACTAATATACATTTATGATTGCAAATAATTTCTAATCAATAATGTGTCTCCATTTGTGAAAGATAAATTTCAAACACCCAACAAGCATATACTTCACAACATGTGTTTAAAAAAAAGAGGTACCATTATCCAACAAGTATTTATTAGGTAGCAATTACCTTTTATTACACATGTGCCATAGAGTCAATGATAGGGCCATGGTTCAAAACAAATTACCCTTATTCATCTAGGTTTGACTAGTCAATATTAAGTCCCTACTTAGCCTCAATAATCATAGTACTTTACCCTAAGCCATATCCTTCCATCGTAGCCAAAATTTACTTAAACCCAAGGCTATATACTTAATCCAAACCAAAATATCACATCGTAATGCATTTAATTACAAAAACCTTATCCCAATATGAAAATTAATATTCTTAGTTGGTTCACTCATCAAACCAACATTCCATAACAACTATACCTCTATTATATCCTGGTTAAGGTAGTCCACGTTTGATTTCCCAACCACCACCTCGGCTAAATATTCCATCCAATTTCTTGGCCCAAGAACTATAGTAAATGAAGGATGAAATTATTTCCATTCACTTAGGTAAGAAGACCAAGAATTTGAAGTTATATGGTGTGTGTTCATACCCATTCAAGATGGAACATCTACAAATACTATTTCCTCAAGGGTATGAACCACCAAAATTTTATAAATACAAGGGTAAATGAGACCCTAAGGCACATTTCATAGAATTATTTATTACTTTCTGGATAGTGGCTTACAATGACATTTAATTACTCCTCTTATTTTCTCTAATTTTATCAGGATATGATTTGGAGTAAATACTCAAATTACCAAAGAATTCTATATCTAATTTTGATGACCTTTTAAACAAATTTGTGAAATATTTCTCTTATAATATCCACAACATGATATTTCATTGGTAGATTTTACTCAATCCAAGTATAAATTTGGTGAAATATTCACAAGATATCTACTAAGATAGAGAGTGCTTTCTAGTCACTTCACCCATAACTTACCAAACAAATAATTGGCCACTGTGTTTACTAAAAAATTACATAGTGAGATATCCTATCATCTAGAGTTTTAGTGTGTGCATACCTTCAAAGAGATCATTGATAAAGTATTTATAATAAAAATTCCCTTATTAACAAAGGGATTATCAAGTTAACCTCATCAAACCAATGTTAGAACCAAAACCAAGGAATGAGCAAAAAACTAGAACCAAAACCAAGTCCAAGCACAAGTGTCACCACTAGCCTAGGCTAATAACTATGAAAAATCCAAGAAATTCAACCATAATAAGATTTGTTTTGAAAATGGAGTCACTAAGTTACAAAATTTCCAAATGGTGAAAATACCATTTGCTTAGCCTATGTTGCAAATGCAACTTACTTCTCATCAAAAACCCATTCAACAAGCATAACCTTCACATCAATTTAGACCTACTACAAATACAACAACCACTACCTTTGAAAAACAACTCCTCCATTAATGAAACCCACTCCTTGAGCCTTAATCAACCTTGGAGAACATATTTAATTAGTGTTTTTCAAGCTAACATGATTAGTTAGCCAATACTAAATCATTATCATGTGGGTATTCTATAGTTGGACTAGTATAAAGAGAATTAGTTTTATGAATACCATCATGTTCATAGACATAATTTATGCCATTGTGTGTAGATAGAAAACCTTATTAAAAATATGTTTGAAAATGGGGAGATTACATTAGATAATAGAGCATCTACATCCAATAAAAACTTGAGTATCTACCAAAAACCCTTTCCATAATATAATAATAATCAACAACAATAACAACAACAACAAAGGCTAGAATAATAACAATACTATCAATAACCATGACAACAACAATAATATCCGTAGAAATAAAAACAACATCAAATGAATGGGAGGAACCAAGTCTAGAAATATTTTAATAACCAATAGACTTACTACATAGTTACACATGAATACACTAAATTTATATGTCATATTATGGGAAGTCACATTTCAGCCATCACTATCAGTTTTAGACCAAGTTATAATAAACTAGGACCATTTCCAAACAATTACAATCAATCAAATCATGCCAATAATCCTTATTTGACCTAGGATCATAAACAAGCACAACAACAAACATGGATTACTATTTTGGGACCTTATATTGATAAATGATCATTACCCATGACCATAACCGAGTGCACTGATAATCAAGACTTATCTTATCTATCCCATTCCCATCATCATTTTCTTGTAAAAATGGTCTTGCATCTAATCCCAATTGTGCAATCACAACTCAATGGTCAAATATTGTCATTCCAAGCCCACAAAATCCTATCAATGATCTAATCTAACCCACTATCTTGGCTAGGAACAAGCCATATATTGATGTTAAGGAAAATTCATATGACATTTTGAAACAACTCTAGAAGACACCAACATAAATATCTAATTTATATTTGCTACGAATGTCTATTATCCATAAGAACATCTTAACATAACTCCTAGGCCACTCTTAGTTATCAAGTGACATAACTCTAGACAAATTTCAATCTTTGGTTAGACATTTATCCCCATGCCAATAGTTTACCTTTAGCCAGATCAATATGCCATCCCTTATCCCTCTCCATAATAATCCCTTGTACATTAAATTTTTCATAACATGACACAAAGTTAAACATGTCTTTATAAACAATGGATTGGGCTTGAATATCGTGTCTTTGAAGCTCATCAAGCATCTCAGATATACAATAGTTGATCGATAACTAGAAATAATTACTATAAAATCATATGATAATAAGGAGTTAGAATCACAAGGCACCATAAGCTTATTATTTATCATTAGGCCCTTGACCATGATATAATTTTCCATGTGTTAGACCTAGACCTATCATATAATTTGCTTTTGGGTAGACCTTATATGCATGAAATATGTGCAATCTTATCAACATTACACTAGTTCCTCAACTTATCACCTTAGGCATGGAGGTCACCATCAATGGATATTTGTATCCTTATAAAAATTACAAACATTTGGGTGTTGAGTATAAAATTTACAACTATTGTTTTGGCCTAGACCCAGTTCCCAAAAATTATAAAGATAGAAATATTTGTCAAATTTCTAGAGGTCAATTATATAGACCCAAATATTCTTGATTCATATTCACATATGCCTCCTCTTGAAATGTCTAATCATTTTACCATCACATCTAATGGCCTATGATATTATTTGACTCATGACACATTTCACATTGCTAAGCTTCCACAAAACCCAAAGTCCTATGGAAGACCTAAAGCCAATATGGAATAAAAATTAAAGGGAAAGGGAAAATTTAATAGTCCATCTCTTGTAATTTTCACAGTAGATACTAACTAAAAAGATGACCCACTTTCCAATAATGAATATTGGTTGTACAATGACAAATTGGATGATTTTTACAAAAATGCCAAATATCGCATCCCTAACTAGATCATGGAGAATAAATACTATAAAGGAAGAGGCCTCAAGCTAAATCAATAGGGAAATATTGACCCAAACTCTATAACTCAATACAAAGGAACTTATGGTCTCAGATTTAAACTATCTGGGGGTGACCCCACATATATTATTCATGTTCCAATTCTAACATCTAGTGATGATGATACCAAAAGTGAAGTAGAGTCCAATCATAATATTTATGAATACCTTACCAATACCAATATGTTTGACACCCATGCCATTTCTACCATTACCTTAGTTGTTTGACATAATCCATTTCCTCTATATCACTCTCAACTTATACCCTAGGACCAAAAATAATCCATAGTGTTTGCAGATGAGTTTGATAATGATGAATCCATTTGTTATTTTTTAGGCCTATGAGCTAATGTTATATTGGGAGAGCACAAACAAGGTTTATCTATCAAAATATCTTGTAGCCTATTTTGGAGAGTGGGTCAACACCCTTAGCCACAAACAAAAGATTAAAACATTTAAGTCCCAATGTGAAAACCTCTTTAAGGTACTTTTAGATGAGGGTAAAAGTAAATAGAAAGGCTAATCATTTGGTGAAAACCTATTTTAGGTGCCATTATATGGGGGTGTTCACCTTTCCCTGAATGAAGTTAAGGAGACCACCAATGACAAACTTGATTTTGGGTCTAAGTTCAGTTCTACAAACTAACATTCCTTTGACCAAATTTCCCAAGAGTTTCCAATAATATTTTTGGCATGTCCATCCCTACCATTTGTAGATTTAGATTCATCTTGTTTAGGAGATCTTAAAGAACTAGTCCAACTAGAAGAATTTGTAGTTGATAGCTAATTCAAATCATTGCCAGCCATTCTAAAAGATGGTTTAACTCTCATAGTAGAAGATACCATGGGAGTCACCATTGGAACTCTGGATGATTCAAAATGGATCAAATTAGGTGCATCCCTCACTTAATAAGATCATGAAATATTTACATCCCTTTTGAGGGAATTTTTTGACATATTTTCTTGGTCCTATTAAGACATGTTAGGTTTGGACCCTGCCCTAGTTATACACCACCTTGTTGTACATCCTAATTCCAAACTTGTGAAGATAAAATTGTGCAAGATGCATCCTCATATTGTTATATTAGTAAATAAATAATTATAAAAACTCTTATAAGTGAGATGCATCTGATCAATCAACTATTTTGATT
Organism: Torreya grandis; assembly: GCA_037957365.1. Lineage (NCBI taxonomy): Eukaryota > Viridiplantae > Streptophyta > Pinopsida > Cupressales > Taxaceae > Torreya > Torreya grandis. The sequence continues at coordinate 23,045 of JARHVA010009917.1, forward strand.
AGATCTAAAATATTATGCCTATTAGTAAGAATCCTAAAAGAATCAAAATCTATACTAATTTTAGATATATAAATAAGGCCTACCCCAAGGATGACTTTATTCTACCAAATATTGACATGGTATTTGACTCTAAAATGGGGCATGAAATTCTTTCACTTATGGATGGATTTTTAGGATACAATCGGATCCTGATTACACTAGAAGACCAACACAAGATAATGTTCACCACTCCATGGGGAACATTTTGTTATCAGGTTATGCCATTTGGTCTCTTAAATGATAGGGCCACATACTAAATATCTGTGATCATCATACTCCATGATATGATGCATGATATTATTGAAGATTATGTTGATAACATATTGGGTAAATCAAAGACCTGTACTAATCATCTACACATATTATGATGAATATTTGAGAGGCTTCATGAATACAAGGTTATACTCAATCCCAAGAAGTGAATTTTTGGTGTTACTTTAGGTAAATTATTATGCTTCATCGTATCCCACTAAGTCATTGAATTTGATCCTATGAAAGTACAAGCCATTACCGAGATGCTACCACCTTCTAATTTGAAGTAGCTCTATAGTTTTTAGGGCAAGATCCAATATATTATGTGATTAATTTCATAATTAGATGACAAATGCCATCCTTTTACACACTTACTGCGAAAGGTGTCGCATTTCATTAGGATGAAGACTATCAAAATATTTTTAACATCTAAAGGAATATATTACCAATCTATATATTTTATTATTGCCAATGCTATGAAATCCATTTATACTATACCTATCTATTATAGACAAAGCCCTGGGGGTACTTTGAGCTCAACATGATGATAATGGAAAAGAACATGCCATGTATTATCTAACTCATACATTGTTTGCATATGAACATAATTATACACCCATATAAAAATCTTGTTTAGCTATGGTCTTTATAGCCTATAAGCTGTAACACTACATGCTTAACAACAAGACCATAGTTATTTCCAAAGTAGATCCACTCAAGTATTTACTATCCAAGATAGCTTTACAAGGTTGCATGGCTAAATTGATCATGATTCTAAGTGAGGTCAAGATAGACTACGTCAATATAAAATCTATCAAGGTATAATTACTTTCAAATCAACTTATTGAATATCCTTGCAAATATCAAACCCCTCACTTTTTAATTTCAAGATGAATCCATCATGACCACCATTGAAACACCTCCTGAGGATTAAAACTAGAATCTATATTTTGATGGATCATTTACATCAAATAGATTGGGGGAAGACTTATTATTTATTACACCATTGGGGAACTTATCCCTAAATCATTTTGTATCATCTTTCCTTTTACTAGTAATATGGTTAAATACAAAACACTCATCACAGGGCTTCATCAAGAAGTACAATGGAATATTTAGCATCGCATGGTTTATGGTGATTCTTAGTTAATCATTAATCAGGTTATAAACCAATTTGAGACCAAATATGACAATCTAGTACCATATAAGGCCATGGTCAACACTCTCAAATATATTATTGTTGACATATAGTTTGAACACATACTAAGGGTTAGTAATAGGCTAGTAGATACTATGGCCAGAATTGGCTCTTTGATCTATCACATATATAGGGAAAAAGAATATTAATTCCTCATTAAAAATATTTTAACACCTACTCATGAACCTTCAACCATCATAATGATCTATGATATTGATGGTCCTAGTTTTATATGGTATTTAGACCTCTTTACCTACCTTCATAGCCATATCATGTCACCAGACTTATCACATAAACAATAAAAGGCATTTACCCATCAAGACTCACATTATACCTTACTAGGACCAACCCTTTACCATCATAGATTTTATGTAACTCTGCTTCATTGTTTAAATTTGGTAGAAACAAAATTATCATTATAGGAATTTCATGGAGTATGTGGATCTGATACCATTGGGGTCATCCTAGCTAAAAAATCCTACTAACCACCTATTATTGGCCAACTATGGATGCAAATGTAACTACTTATGTTAAAAGGTATGACAAATGTCAGAAGCATGCTAATTTGATTCATGCCCAAGACAAAACACTAAAGGTAATACTTACACCATGTCCATTCGTAACATGGGGACTCAATATCATTGGGAAGATTAACCCTACTTAATCTAATGGCCATAAAAACATCCTTGCCACTTTTGAATATTTCACTAAGTGGGTTGAAGTTATACCCCTTATCTTTAACCATCTCATTTTTCATTATGGTATCCTATCTGACATTATATTTGATAATGTTAGATAATTTAAAAATAAGGCTATCAAAATGCTTTGTGTCGAGTACAATATCACCCAACATTTTTCCACTGCATATTACCAAAAAGGTAATGGCCAAGCAAAGTAATCTAGTAAAACCATTGTTAACATCCTTAAGAATATTTTCAATGATGTTGGTCATGATTGTTACCTCTAAATCTTTCATTCCCTCTAGGCATACCACAATAATTACCTTACTCTAACCAACACCACTCCATATTCCCTAGTTTATGGCATTATATCCATTCTTCCCATTGAGATTGAATTATCTTCTTTGTGCATTTTATTGAAGCATATCCTAAATGATGAAGATTATAGAGTAGCTCATTGACAAGATCTAGAGTTATTGGATGAAAAAATCATGGCCATTATCAGTAGACTTTAAGAATAACAAAATAGACCTTGTGTCCATTTTAACTGGTAGGTCCAACATAAAGAGTTCAAGATTAGTGATTTTGTACTAAAATAAAACCAAAAGAACACCATGATCGAGAAGAAAAAGAAATGAAAATTAAAACCCAATTAGATAGACCCATATATCATTTTTGTAAATTATGGATCCAAAGAATATAAGATTTTCTACACTACATAAAGATGAACTTGATGATCCAATGAACATCATACACCTCAATCATTACTTCACTTGAGAGACTTGAAGTATTGTCTATGAGGCATGTTTATAGGTACCATATCATCATATTATTTTTACCATACCATATATAATTATAACATACCTTCCCTATCAATTTTTTTTTAACCCTCCCTCCCAACCCCTATGGCCTTGGTTCCATTCCATTGGTTCTTTGGGCACCTTCAGCAAGGGCATTCAGATCAAGTTTCAGCAATTGATTTAGTGTTCTCTAAAGAGGTAGTATTTTGGACCAATATGATAGTGGTTTGGAAGTTGCATCCTTTATTTTTCATCTTGTTTATTATTTAATTCTAAGTGTCCCTGATTATAACCACCTTTGGGAAAATTAGTATCCCACTCCATGTTACTAATTATAACTGCCTTTGGGAAAATTAGTTTCATCGACCTATGTTGTTATTTCTTAATAATAAATTCTTATGGGAAATTTAGGAAAAACATATTTTTCATTCATTATCAATTCACCTTGCCATTCCTAATGACATAATGTGTCATTTACCTAATTTAATAACTTACTTCTACTTAGTCAGATTCCTTCTTTTTAATATAGAACTACAATGAGTTGAGTTGTTAATGGGACTATGTAAGTAGTTCTTGATTCATGTTGAGGTCAACTTAGTCACCCCTTTACCACACTCTCACCATTTTGTAGTCAATTTTTTCTTGAACACTCTTGTTATTTTATGAGTTGGACCATTAATATCTCATTATTTTAGATCAAGTTAAGATGCTTCAAAAATTCCAATTTTTTAAAAAAGATATAGAAAAAACTAAAAATCACAAAATCATATAAAATTGGTTTAGAATTTACACGTAAAATATAAAGTCATCAAATTTTTTGGGATCGGCCATCTTCTTTATTTTGTTTATTTTTAGACCACTTCGGTATTTTTCCTCCCATTTCTATGAGAACTACATCAGCTTGAGGTTTGCATATACACTTGGATACATGGGGTATCTTGGGTTAACTCAATCACACACCTTCCTTTTTTTTTTTACCACTTCTTTACCTTGAGGATCCTAGGAACCCTAACTATTTCACAAGTTACCACTTTTCCTTTGGTTTCCCCATCCTTATTTGGCCTAAGCCTTATGAAATCACCATTCTACAATTTTCTATTTTGCACATTATGTATTCAACTTTGATACATTAATGACTATTAGGCTTCATCTTACACTCTTTATATTTTGTAGTATTCTCTATTTTAAATTATCTCATCATTCTATGAGACCATTTCCATATCTCCCCTACAACATAATCATTTTTTATCGATCATAATTTTATTCCCTCCCACATCCTGAGAGAACTACAATTATCTTGAAGTTCATATTAGATCCTACATCTATGGAACTATGTTGGTATCATCCACTTACATAGTGCATCTGGAGTCAGCTCAGCTACCTCTTCCTTTTCTTATATTTCCTTATTTTGTTTATTTCATTGTATCCTATAGCCTGTGGGTAATGCTTATCATCTTGCATGTCTTTTTTTCCTTATATCCTAGTGGTAACCTTGTATCATTTGCTTTTATCTTCCATTTGTGCTAAAATTATGCTTAACCATTATTTATTTTTGTTTCATGTTGTTTTGATTATTTTATTTACTTTTTATTTAGTAGTGTTTTGTCTTTATAATTGTTTATTTATTTTTCTATTTGTTTAATTTTATTTTTGTGCCTTGACTTAGTATAATTGCATTCATTAGGTTATTCCTTGTGCATTATACTTAAGTCCATCCATATTCATACATTAACATTATCATTATGGTTTTTATCATTCATGTATTATTTTCAATTATTTTTTGGATCATTTTTCAATACTATGCAATTTTTAGCTAAGTTATCATGGTTCTTTATATCATGATGCCTACCATCATGTGCTACAACAAAAATTAGCTTGGGAAATATTACAAGCAATGATGTCATGGTAATTCTCCTTGATCACCTAAAAATTTCCTGATCTATCTAAATAATTTCCCAAATGTAGAGTAATTAAATCATGATAGAATTTTAATCCTTGTTAGTTAGGACATTCATCTCCATTCTATCAAGTTGCCCAAATTTATCTTTATCCTCTATACTAGCTTACTCTTACTTCATGAGTACATATTCAATATGTAATCCCTTGTTTTCCAAATTTTCCATATTATCCCACTCATAGTACTAGTGATTATAACCACCTTTGGAAAAATCATTATGTTTCAATAAAAACTATCATGCCATTGAATATAACCACCTTTAAGCAAATAATTATATTTCAATCTATTTGGATGTTAATGATTATAGTCTACTTTGGGCAAATCATTATCTCTATCTGCCCAATTGGATCATGTTTTCATTCTGCTAATGATTATAATCACCTTTGGTAAAATTATTATTTACATTTTTCAAATGATTATGACCACCTCTGGGAAAATCATTATCTTTTTACCTAGTTATGTCAATGATTATAACCACCTTTGGGAAAATTATCCTTTTTATCTACCCAATCGGGACATCTCACTATGCCACTGATTATAACTACTTATGGTCAAATAAGTCCTTTTCCACCCCCATTACCTTTTGGGTTCCATCATTTTCCTTATATTAAGAGATCGATCACCAAACTTTTTTGTAGACCACTACCTTGAGGGGGAATCTAGGGCTCATCCATCGCCTATCACCTATATAGGATATTTTTATTCTTTGAGAAGACATTATTGTGCCTATAGCTTATAATTCCTTTTCAAACATGGGTAAACTATAGACACCCAATTCTAGACATAATTGGATCCCAATCAGACTTTAGACTAATTCTTACCAAACTTTCCAAATTAATCTTAAGCATCACTAAATGTTCCAAATTTAGCCATGCATCATTCATCAATGCTCATAATTATGTTGAGGCATCCATATTTGGGTTATTATACCATATGAAACAATAATCTCTCATGGATTTATCTTTAGTCACCTTGCGACCTACCAAGTGAAAGTTTGGCCTATGTACTCATTAAGTGGGGCACTTGAACAATTATCAAAAGAACTAAAATTCTAATAAAAATGAATAATCTAACTAAACAAAGATTAAATTCTTAGTTAAATTATCCATTTTTAATTAATGAATATCTAAAAATGGAAATTCCAAAAATTAAGCCTTTTCATCATTGCCTTTATGAATTGTCAAGCTCTTCCAAAAATTATCAAAATTTATAATTTAAGAGCCATACCTAGTAATTTAAAATCATAATTACATGACAAATTTTAAAACAGCTAGAGTTAGCCTTAACTCACCTAGGGTTAGTTTGAACTCATTCCATGTTTAAAGTCAACCTTAACTCACCTTGGGTGAGAGTTAATTTTGGAGGCTATAAATACAAGGCCATACTTATTCATATCTAAGATTTTGTAGTGTACAATTATTATGTAGGATTTTCCCCATAAAATTCATTAGTGCAATGTTACCATGCCAAAATCATAAGCCAACCAGACAAGCTAGGGTGTTAAGGAAAGGTGAAGAAAATAAAGCTCTATTGATGAATTTTTATTGAGGCAAAAATTGAAATCCACTTCAACAAGTCATTTGAAGCTCCAAGGAAGGTAAAAGAATGATTTATTTTATGTTCTAGTTGTGATTTCATTTGTGTGTTTGTTACCCATGCTCTCCCTAGTGTCTAGGCTAGAGGTGTTAATTGTTTATTGTGTTATTTTGATTTTGTTTTATTGGAATAAAACTAGACTAACCTCCCCTCTAAGTATTCTTTATTCACACCTACACACTTATTACATCCATGAAATTTGATATACTAATAGTGAAAGCTTGCAATCATATCATGCTAGATCATTCAATTTAAACCAATGTAATTAGCTTATCAAGAAATTAACAAGGTCAAGAATTGATATTCATGTAGCATCTAATGCATGTATAATTTTAATTTCAACATAAATAAATAATTAAATAATTTCTTAGGTAATTCTTACCATTTTCATGATTTACCCACCTTGTAATCACCATCACCAAGGGAGCATCATCTTTGATTTACATAATCACCTTGTTTTCTCATGAGGAAGCTTAAAATCACCCTTTTGGAAACTACTAACCTTATATTCATATCTTATCATCTCCTAACATCCCATTTTATGTTTATTTATACTAGTTGATCAACTCCCTCTTCTTTGTATTCCTTTTTCTATCTTTTTGTTTCATATTTAACTCTTAAACCTCTTTATTACACCTCTTAGATTTTTTATTTGTGTGTTACATGGTAATAACTTGGAGAATACAACTAGGACCTCCTTATAAATTCACATTAACTTCACATAACAATCATATTTTTCTCATTATAGAGGATTTAAATGGTTGTGTTATCCTATGATCCATTCTAGTACAAGCATTTTCTTGATTTTAACTCATTTTCTTGCTTCCATTTTTATACATCTTATGTTCTCCCTAGATTTATGTTTTATGTATGATGATATTTTCACTTGTTTACATTTCATTTTTTTTAATTAAATCCATTTTTATTTATTTACATTGGATGATTTACAATAATTTACAATCTTTACAATCTCTTTTGCATTTATTACACATTTATTTTTTGTTACCTTTATTTTATATAATTGAATTTGAAGTCATTTTACAACCATTATCATTTATTACACATCTTATTTTGTGTCAAATTTATTTTATATACTTACATTCGATGTCATTTTATATCCTTTTTCTAACTTAGATTCTTTTTAATACTTACATTGGATGGTTTACTATCATTTATATTGTTTTAAACTTCTTGTGTTTTCTTTAGATTATTTTTAGCTACATATATTTGTTAAATTTTTAAAATATTATTTCATATTTTTTGTGATATTTATCTATATACTTGATTTATATTTAATTTTTACATAGTTTTACTTTGAGTATTTTTCGTATAAACATTCTCACATTTGTTAAAAATAATCAAACATAGAGACAACACATAAACCATGATACAATGTTATATCTACTCAACATCAACACATGAAATCATGTAGAAAAGAATATGTGATTCAATTTTACATATATATCAAATTATTTCTATACAAATACATCATATGTATATCATAAGACTATAAACCACCTTAATTCATAGGATGATGAGTGGATACACTCTATTTTCACCATACCTCTCTAAGAGATCACACTAAGGTCATAGTCCTAGACCATAATTCTCAAGTCTCTCCCTCTATTAAATCCTCTTGAATATACATCATCAAAAATTAGTCTCTAAAGTTCCACTCTATCCCTACACCTTTTAGCTTTTTATCCAAGTGTGTTTTTTTTCTCTCTATATAGTGTTTATTATGCTACTACCAATTGTTACCATTTTGAGAACTCTCATCTCATGGGTCATAAATTTAATTTGGAAGAACATAAATCCTATCATTATTGTTGTAATTGTTGACAAATTTTGACCTCCAAGTTTAAAATGTCAACCCCTATAGGTAAAAAATTTATTTTCTTGAAATGAATATGTGTTAGTCTTGTTAGTATTATTTAAGGTAGTGTCTTTTTCATGCATCTCAATGATTTCAAAGGTAGTATAGTGAGTGTTATGATTATATGATGATGTGTCAAGAGGGTACATGGTCCATTAGGTCAAGTTCTTACACTTGGTTCTTTGATTTAAAGCTTGTCTAGATTCTTTGGAGATATTAAGGTATTTTAGCATTTTTAAAGGTTTTTGGAGAAACCTAGGTTTTAATTGTGGCCAATTTAAGCTTTATAAAGGTCATATTTTTGCATGTATCATTAAATAAAATTGTGTAAATGTCATATAAATTTAAATGTGTATTTATAAATCTTTAAAAGTCATCTAACAAGGTGTTAGTCATTCACCATGCATTGTATGTACTCTAAACCCATTTAAATCACCTTTTTCACTTAGAATGAGGTAATGTATGGAATTTATTAAATTAAAAATAATTTAAAGAGGATTATAATGTGAATTTTTCTAGGATAAAGTCATAGAATTAGTTTGCATGTAGGAACAAGTCATTCATTTTAGTTCTAACTCTAAAAGGGTAGTTTAAACACATGTAAAAACCAAAAAGGATTCACTTTCAAGTGAAAATGGCTTAAAAGTGCATCTTAAAAATCTATAGGTCATATCAAAGTTTAGGGAGTCTTTACAGGCCTCAATAAGGTATAATATTCATTCTTTCTCCTATCAGTCTCTTTACAAGCTCATAAAGGTATTCTTCAAATTGATGGTACTAGCCATACATGTAGAGTTAGGGTCTAAGATATTGACCATATATATGGGTCCTAATGAAATTTAAAATACCTATCATTGGTTTTTATATTTAATCACCTAGATCTATGAATAATAATTAAGATTAAGGGGTAAAAAACTACTTGTAATCCCCACTACCTTAGTTTTGTGCAACTTTTCTTACATGAATGGACACATTGGATCATGATTGTAATTTTAAATGGTATGTATAAAGATGATAAAATATTTTATGCTTATTTTAAATAGGCTCACACATGTGAGCTTCATTTATGTCAATAAGGTCTCCATACAAGATGTGTTATAGTTTTATATTGAGGTTTTGGAAGATTTTAAATTATCATTACATAAAAGGGATGGAAAATATGTCTCCATTTCATCTTAATTTCATTCAAATATCTATATCATAACTAAATATTCCAACCAATCTTCCATGACATTCATATTCTATGTTTGATGACAATGTTTTAGAGGTTGCCTATAAGATGCTTTTAAAAGGTCATCTTATTGTATCATAAAATGTTTATGAGTGTCTTTACCTCATAAAAAATGTATATAATAATTAAAATATGATTTTAGAGATTTAAAAGGTCAAAATAGACATCAAAAAATGCTTCTTGCATTAAATGTAAGCCTACAAGTCTATTTGTGGGTTAAGGAGGACTAGACAGAGATGGTGATGAAAAATGGACCTAATGATATTCATAAAGTTGTTTGATAACTCAAAATATGAGTTAAAAGTTCTTAAGAGATATATGAAAAAAATATGAGCATTATAATTGTCAAAGATACTCAAATGCCTACTTGTAAGCTAGTGTTAATAAAGTAAACTATGGAGGGTATGAATGCACATGGCACTTAGGCTATGGGAAACCTTCATTAATATGTATAGGATCATGAAGAATGAAAATATGTCATTCACAGTTCCAACATTGGCTAGATAATCCCAAAGAAGCATAAACATCTCCAGGACCTAACTCAACCACCTACAGGTATACATGAGAGATAGAGGTATGTAAGTGAAGATATAAGGATTGGGAATGTTGTAGAGTTTAAAAGGAGAATAAATAAACCATAAATAAAATATTAAATAACTTTTAACTCTCATTTACTTATGGATGAACTCTAAATATCTAAGGTTACAGTTAAAACACCAATTAATCACCTACAAGCCTACTTGAATTGCTACTATTAGTCTACAAATTTATTAGGTAAATATAATGTATAATAGTATAAATAAGGTGTGAATGGATAGGAAAGATAAAATAGGTCATATTATATTAGATAATCCTAAATGTATTATTATAAAATAGTGATCAAGCCAAGATGTACTTGACCCTTTCATTTACTCAGTCTTGTACACTCTCAAGCCTATCTACCTAGTCAAGTATAATATTCTCATTTGCCTTGAGAGAAAATGAGGTTTAATGGAAATATGAATATTAAAATGGATGATTAATTTTTTAACCCATTAAATATCCCCAATACAATTATTTTATCCATTATAAATAAATATCTCAAATGCATACTTATAAGTAGATTGAGAAGTCAGGTGCCTTTCAATTTTTTAAGAAGGGAGACAATATGGATTGAGAGTGATGTCTTGGTTGGAAAATAGGATGGTTTAAGTGTTAATTTATTTATGGATAATGTTTTCAATATATTTTTATATTTTCAAGAAAATAAAAGAGTTGATAAGTGGATTGGCATCATGCAGGCCTATATAATACTTTTGAGCAAAATTAGGTACCCTTCTATGATGAAAATGTAATGAAAGGATTTGATACAGTTGTTTACACTCTTATTAAGGGTGAAAAAAGATTTTTGTAATCCTAAAATAATCAATCATACATTAAATCTCTTAAATAAGGACAAATCTAGGCCATTAGGGCTATGAAATCCGAATTACAATCACACCCCCATGATAAATAGGCCAAGATGAAGAGAATTTTAAAGGGAAATATTCATTAAATATCATGAAAATTCACATAATAGGTTTTATTAGACTTATTTAAGGTCACTATATTTAATATTAAACATCTAAATAAAATTTAGAGCTTAAGACCACTTTCTCCATCTCTCACATAGTTCACCATGCCTGAGAGACCACCTTTGAGAAGCTCACAACTCATTAGAGTAATTGAATGGGAAAATATTTACTCTAAATATGGTGAAGGGGGTATCCTACCCTAAACCAATGGTAATATTTCTTTTATTAAGCCCCACAACTTTATAAATAATATCTAAGATTGATGGCTAACCCAAAACCCTATTTTTCACTATGGATAAGTCAATAGGATTTAATTAGATGCTTAGAACCTGAAAGAAGATTTTAATGGGATATAAATCTATTGTACCTATAAGTGGAATTATATGGAATAAATAATTGTTTATTTTTTTCAAGTTTTCAAGTCCTTACCTTTATGAACCATTGTTAAGATGTTAGACATGTCTAAACCTGCCTACACCCTGTCAATGACCAGATGAGAGATAAAAGGAGATAAATGACTTCAAATTGAATTATTTATATACGAAATGACTAAAATTACCTTCATATTTCTCATGGTCACTAATAAAAATCTATTATTTGACAAATTTAAAGTATAAGATGTATGTATTAGGCCTTTGAAATGATTGTTATAGGCCTAGAAAGGGTAGTTTTGGGAGTTTTCTCTTAAATTTGAATTAGGTAAGGCATATTAAGGTATAATTAATCTATCATATAATTATTCATGTATAATATAATATTATATAGCTTAAATAATCTTGTTACATGTAAAAATACAAAATTTGTAACTCTAAAAGATTAAGTAGTGGTAGTCTCAAGTGAGATGAGTGACGTGTCTCCTTCCTACACTAGCTTCTCATAGGCTATCATATCAAAGATGAATTGACACATGTTTGAGGATTTATTATGACTATTTACAACCCATATATTATTTTAACTCACCTTGTAAAGAGTGGCGTGTGTTCTTTACTCCTCTCCAATGTACCTTCTCTCTCTTCTCACCTTCTTTATATGTATGGCCTAGTTTGGCTTTGAAAAGGATCCTAGTTTGAGTGATGGAAAATAATTGATCATATAAACACTTTTATTTTACCTTTTTACTTGAATAATATGGATTTTTACCTTATCATGGCTTGTTTCTAGTAGATATTCTTGGTTGGTTGATGATTGACTAGTGATAACAAATACTTCCTTTCATTTATCCTTTCTTAGTTATCTCTATGAAAGTAATAGTCATATTTATAGGTCATATAGTGTGAATATTATCTTGTATGATTTAAAAGTGAATAACTCCTCCTTATTATATTTAAAGACCTATTGATCATCTTTCTAACCTATGCACAATACACTAGCCTCTATGTGAAATACTAATGCCTAGAGACTTACTATTTGAGTAGTACAATTGAATTCATGTGGTAATTAATGTCTTTATGGTATGATATGTAGGTGTAGGACCACATTTTAGTGCATAACATCCAATTAGAGTAGGTTTATCTCTCTTTCCATTTCAATTTTATAGAGTAGCTTATGAGCTTAAGTAATTCATAAAAAGGAGCTAACCCTTTAATATAGATATTCACCTCTCAAATAGGTCACCCACAACCTTTAGGTGTTCCATGTTACATAAAATTTAGAAGCCTTAAACTACCTTGAAAATGGTGAAAATTTTATTTATAATAGTTTTGTCATGCCTAGTGGGACTAAGGTCTAAAGTTGTGGAATAATTATTGGTGTTTTTATTCTACCTATCATCCTTCAGAGGCATTCAATAAACATCAATGGTGACTCTCAATGAGCTATAGCTGGCATAAGTAGTCTAAGTGCCCAAAAATTATAAATTGTTATGTTCTCAATATTAATTTGGTGGAAATGCATATCCCACACTCTTAAATTATTCATATCAAAATGATCATGTTCATGTCTTCTCTTCAAGTATCCCTTTAATTATATACTATCCTTATGATATCATTTACTCCCCTCATCCTCTTATGCATAGTTTTAACTATCCTTGGTAAATTCATTATCTTCCTAATCAAACTAAAAAAAGTGATAGGAATATGATCCTTAACTTTGAGAAGTAAATGAAATAGAATCATAAGATGAGGTAAAACTATAAATAACAAGAAGAACTTGAATATCAAAAATTTGTCTATCAATAAGAGTTGAGGTTTGAGGAAGAGTCTATAGATAGGATAATTCAAGATAGAAGAGGACAAGACATTTATTTGCATTATAAAAATGAAAAATAATGAAATAGTGATAAAAAAGATGGATAGAAGAGTTGAACTTGGTAACCTTATTCCTATCATCCTCATTCAAAAGTTAAAATGCTCATTGCAATTTGCAAGAGGATAATGGGAATTGTTTGAAAAAGAAAATCAATATTTCCTAACAAGTGAAATGCTAAAAATAAGGGACATATTTAGTTTATGGAGAGTAGGATAGTCATATGGGAAAACCAAAATATCAAACCCAAGAAAGTCCAATCATGATCTCCTATTCCCAGTCCATCTCCTTTGATTCCAAGTCTTTCTCAAACCACACCTACCCTTCCTTAAGAACCCAAGATCACTCCATTTTGGAATCATTTTTAGACCATTATTCTTAGTTACACCATGCTAACTCTTGTGAATTAATCTTCTCTTATGCCTACCAAAGACCAATAAAGAGAGAAGATTCTAGAATTCAAACCAATTAATCCTTTTCCCTCTCTCTAAGAACCTTCCAATAGGATTAAATTGAAAACCTTGAGTTGGAAGGATACCTTGTCCTGTTTCAAACATAAAAAAGAGTCCTGTTGCCCTCCCACCCTCTCCTTTTGCCAACAAGATGCTATGGTTTTGAGAGTAGAAGATGAGGTTATAGATTCAAAAGAAAATTAAGGTAGAGGTGAGGAAGAGGTAAATATTTTCTTTAAATTTCCTTTTTTCATAAAATATGATGAGACCATCTGTTATGGTAAGAAATAATTGAATGATTTAAGTGTATTGGAACCATAAAATAGTATCCTTCAAGAAGATATTCATGAGGTTTTAGCTCCAAGAAAGCATGAAGAAGTGATGGAAATCCTTGATAAGTAGGATGAAGAGATCTCATGGTAGTAGTTGTACAATGACTTCATCAGAGAGATTGAAGTGTTCACTAGTAGTGGATCTCTTGCAGTGCAATACAAGGAAAATAATAGTATGAAGCATGAAGCACATCTTAAAGAAAATAATGATGAAATAGTAAATTTTAATGAATTTTCAATTGAGCTTGATGTGGGTTCTCATTAAAACACTCTGGTTACTATCCATGTTGAGTATCATGAGCAAGTGGTAGATATTGAAGAAGTTAAAACTTAGCTAGATCATGTTCAAATTAAAGAATTTGATGAGCCTGATACCACTAAAGATAATGACAAGAATTGGATCCAAATTAAAATCCTTTCAAGTGACTAAGAGGAGGTTGTATTTTGAGAAGAACTTGAAAACTTTTTCTTGAGTTTGGATGACCAACTTCTACCTTCAAGTAAAACACTCAATAAAAAGTTGATCAAAGTGTAAACATTGACAAACATGATCCTAAAGAGTCATCAGAATTTAAATTTGTAGTTGTGGTAACATTGGAGAGATATCCTATCATTGAAAATAATCATGAGGTAAAGGTTGAAGATAAATATGAATTTATATTCATAGGGAAGATGTTTATGCTAATAATTCACTTTAAAAACTACCAAGAGGATTGGAAATCAAGAAACAATTGATATCAACCAAGCAAAGGTCCAAGAAGATGCTTGTTTCACATACTTACTAATCATATGAAGAGGATGATCTCAAAATCTTTTGTTTTGATCTAAGAGGATCAATCTTGGTAGCTTAGTTTGTATATAGTAGTCTGCTTTGTTTTGTTGTTTTTCCTAAGTATTTGTAGAACAAGTGTGGTGTGTGTTTTATTGGTTTTTTATTCTATTATGTGTGTTGGTATTTTTATATGTGTGTAGGTAAATAAATCATCTTATCTAAGAGTCTTACATCTAAGGTCAAGGTTAAAATAGGTCTAAGGTAGAGTGAAAATGAGTCCATTACCTAATGAAAGGATAATGATCCTAGTTAATTAGCATAACAAACATGCTACCACTGTGAATTACCAATTTTTTAACCAATTTTGAACCCCAAATTAAAATTTTCAAACCCTATATGTAAAAAATTTATTGTCATGCTCCCATGCCTTATTCCTAACCCATCCCATTCCTTATGATGTCTTGAAATGAAGATTTGTTAGTCTTATTAGCATTGTTTAAGGTAGTATACTTTTAATGCACCCCAATGATTTCAAAGTCATTATAGTTAATCTTAGGAGTATGTCATGTGTAAAGAGGATACATGGTCCGTTAGGTCAAGTTATTTCACTTGGTTATTTGATTTAAAGTATGTGTAGATTCTTTAGAGATATTAAGATATTTTAGCATTTTTAAAAGTTTTTGGAAAAACCTGAGTTTTAACTATGGCCACTTTAAGATTTATCAAGGTCATATGTTTACATGGATCATTAAATAAAATGGTGGAAATGTCATCTAAAGTTAAAGGTGTATTTCTAAAGCTTCACAAGTTATCTAACCAGGTCTTAGTCTTTCACCATGCATATTATGTACTCTAAACCCATTTAAATTACCCGTTGGGATGAAAATGAGGTAATGTATAAACTTTATCAAATTTAAAACCATTTCAAAAGGATTTATAATGTGCATTTTGTTAGGATAAATTTATAGCTTCAATTTACATATCACAACATGTCATTCCCTTTAGTTCTAACTATAAAAGGGTAGTTTAAGCACTTATGCAGACCAAAAAGAATTTACTTTAAGGTGAAAGCATGTTATAAGTGACTTTTCAGCTTCTAAAAGTCATGTCCAAGTTCAGGGATTTTACACAGGTTTTAGAAAGGTAGAATATTCATTCTCCCTCATATTGATCTCTTTGAAAGCTCATAAAGGTAGACTTCAAATAGATGGTACAAGCCATACATGTAGATTCATGGTATACTCTCTTGACCATAGATACATGTCTTAATTGCCTTAAAATACCTAGCATTGGTTTTTAGATTGAATCCCCTAGCTCTATGAATAATTGTTAAGAGCTTGAGGGGCTAAAAAATGTTTACAATCCCCATTACCTCAGTTTAATGCAAATTTTGTTACATGAATGGAATTATTAGAGAATGAGTGGGATTTTATAGGGTTTTTATAAATATGATCAAATATTCCATGCTTATTTTCAACAAGCTCACACATGTGAGCTTCTTTTGGGTCAAGAGGGTCTCCATACAAGATGTGTTATAGTTTGTTGTTGAAGTTTGAGAGCATTTGGTATTATCATTGAATATAAGGGATGGTAAATGTGTCTCCATTCTCTACTATTTTCATTCAAATATCTCCATCTTAATTGAATATTCCATACCATATTCCATGACATTCATATTCCATGCTCGATGAATACATTTTGGAGGTTGTCTACTAGATGCTTTCAAAAGGTTTCTAGATGCCTCTAAATGTATCATAGGTGATATTAGTGTCTTAAGGATGATTAAAATTTTAGAATTTAGGTAATTCAAAGCATGAGTAGTAGGTTATGGTAATCTAGTTACCTATGGTGAAATAAGGGTAGAGCAATAAGTTGTTCCACAATATTTATATTAACTAGTGGATGGGATCCACCATGGCCAAACTTAGTGAAATATAATATATCTATGATATTATCAATGAATCTATGATCAACTTCCAAACTAAATATTAATCTAAATGAATATTTCTAGTTAATCTTAAACTAGAGTGATTTGGTCAAAAAAGGAGCAAAATGAAGGGTAGGGCAGAAAGAAGATGTTCTAATTTTTAGTCCAAATATTATGACAAAGTTTAGATATAATAAAGACATACAATCAAACTAATACATGAAATTAAATATCTCTATAAAATATCTAACCATGTACTAGGAAATTATCTATGGAAAGGATGAAACACTACAAATAGGAAACTAGATCTTATTTAAAGATATACTTGACAAGAAAATAACATTACCACATCTACAAGAGAATCAAGAGAAATTAAATGAATCTGAGATATTTCAATTAACCTAGCATAGGCACAAGTTAATAGATCCAAATTCACATATTCATATCAATAATCAATGAAAACTATTAAAATTTAGACATCTAAATAGATAAATGTGAAAGAAGCCATATAAAAATTAACACAAACAAATTCTAGACAAAATTTCTAGTATTCCTTGATTGTATTAATTTATTTGAGTAAACAAAATACTTTTATAATCCAAAAAATATCTCTCTACAAAAATGGTAATATTGTCTTTTATAGGAGACTAAGGTAGTACATCGATCAATCATGTGATTATAAAATATACAAAAGTAAGGATAATTGTCCTTTTACAAAGTTATAGAATACATTTCCTTTTCCAAAGTGGATTGACCTATAGGCAAATGTGCTAACAAACTAGCACATTCCTTTACAAAAATAAAATTCTAATTTTGAATATTACAAACTTTCTTACAAAGTAGAATATTGTTAATTAGCTAGTGGGGTCCTACATTGAAGATATCACTTATTATTCTTGAAGGATCTTCATGGCTTTGTGGTGTTACCCATTGACCAACCTTAAGTTGATAGCTAGTGTGCACTAAATTTGGGATTCAAGCAATATTATCAAAATTATAGTACAAACCCAAAACTAATGACACCAATAGAAATGGATAGAAAAGGAAAATCAGAATGATTAAATGACTCTTACCATCATTTTTACCTTCTCATAGATCCATTCCAAGATTCAAATGCATGTGATTAGACTTAGATTGAAAAAGTGATAGCTTGATGTTGGATACTTGATAATGGATGATTATGGATTTTTTCCTATAGGATTTATAGAATGATTTTGGCATGGTTTGGTATGGATTCAAAAGTTTCTATAATGATTTTGGCATGGTTTCCCTCAAAAATTTCTAGATAGTTTGGGGGTAGAGGTAGTGTTGTTTAAATAGGTCAATGGAGGGAAATTTATAAATATTTTTTAATTATTATAAGTCTCTTAGAATTGGAGACTTCTAGAGAGTTAGAGAAGCCTCTCCAATTCTAGAGGTTTCTAAATATATTTATGAGATAATGAGGGAGTTAGATAGGGATTAATGGGGATTAAGACTCATAGAGTTGTAGGAAAGGCTAGGGTGTAGGTTAGTAGGTGGTAGGTGGTGTTATGGGAATTTAAAATTCCCATATAATGGATAATTATAATTATGTTAGGATAATGTAAGATTAGGTGGAATTAATGGAGGAATGGGATAAAATAAGGTTTTTAAATGTATATAATATAGAGAAGAGAATATTAGATAAACGGACTAGGAAGAGGGATTAATTAGCAAAATAAAATAGATTAGAAAAATTAGTGTCAACTAATAAGGATATTAGTCAATAGTAATGGAGAGAGTGATTTTATGTGCATACATTTTTCCCCTATTTTAAATGGCATTGTGATTGGAGAAAAGTGGAAGGAGTAATGGTCTTTCATAGAAAAAACCATGTCATGGATGAATATTAGTAAATGATTTTGTCAGGGGATATGATGCCCCCTTGAGGGGACATGTAAGGAAGAATGCATTGGATGGCCACTTAAAAGAATAAAAAATGGGTGGGATTGGATGCAAACTATGGGATATAAGATGAATAATATGAGGCCAATGTTGATAAATGAGCTATAAATTGATAATTATGACCCTATTAAGGACACAAGCACAAGGAATATAGGTGATGAGTGTCATAGTTGTAGACACATCCCAAGAAAAGACACATGCATGGGAATCAACCATAACATGATGATGATATGATAGAATACCATAAGCTTTAGATGTATCCCAAAAAAGGATGTATGCAAGGGAGATATATAGGCCAAGATAATATGATTTGATAAGATATGATGGGTGTATCTCAAAGCTAAAGTTGATCAATATGATGATGATAAGAGAGTATAAATAATGTGATTGAGTGAAAAAAATATTGGAGGATTAGGATGGATGATAGAGATAGTGTTTAATTTATCCTTGTTCACTAAAACATGGCTAAGTGCTACCTATATAGTCTAAAAAGTCCTCAAGATGATGTAATTTTTATGAGAAGATAGAAGATAATGATGATGATGATTAGGGTTAATATGATGACATTAGTGATGATAGGATATGACTTAGATGAGGAGATGATGATAAAATATTGGATGTTATATGGTGGGTTATGATGGATAAAAGGAGGATTAGATCAAGCCATCATAAATGTCATAAAGCTCATCATAGTTTAAGTAATTAAAAAATATGGCACTTGGGAATATGCCCCATGTTATGGATATGAGCAAGAAGACATTGTGCCAAAGTGCATGGGTAGGTATTAAAATCTACATCCTTGAGGGCACTTGCGTATCCTCATAACATCCTTTTTAATTTCCTAATAGATAAAAAGAGACATGATGTAATCAAAACATATAAAATCATACAAACAAGACAAACAACAAACAAGCAACACATACAAATATATATACATGCAATACCCCAATGTCTTGCATAATGATAGGATGAGTGAGTGGGTGATGGGATTGTGGACTTAAGATGGAATTGGATTTGGATAGGATGATCATGATTAGTATTAGGCTAAGATGTTACCCCTAGTTGAGGATAGAAGGATGGATGATGTGATGGGGGTCTTTAAATGTTGATTTGGTCTTGAAACTAGATCAAAAAGTGGCCAAGGATGGTGATTAGATAAGTGATGACCAAGGATTACCAAGAGATAATGCCTTGAAAGGGTCTAATTAGCAAGTAGAGTAGGATATGATGATGGGATCAAATACCTTTCATGATAGTAAAAATTATTGGATGGGTACTAGATATGAAGAGACAATGATAAAGATAGTTATGGGATCAAGTACCTTCCACACTAGTAAAGAGATGATTTGATGGGTGCTAGGTGTGAGAAGGCACTGATAGGAAGTGATGGGTGCTAGATTAAAATATTGACAAGGTGATGTGTGTGAATAATACTTAGCCAAAAGGATGATGAAATGATGGGTGACCACTCAGATCAGGCTTCAAGACTAAATTTGGTATCCAAAGATGGGATGGATAGGAATATAGGAAATGGATATAAATGGATATGAATAAGGAGTTATGCATAAGATAAGACATGATGGATTATTTTGGCTTTTTCAAATTTTATAATTTTTAGGGTTTTTGACATTTTAAAAATTTTTAAGGATTTTTGGGATATGTATATACATTTTATAAATGGGGTTACTAGCAAAGGGAATACTAGGCATAGAAACTAGGAGAAGGATGGAGGGATGATAGATGGGATGACAAAATATGGCAATGATTAGGGATAGATAATGACCACATCATGAAGGAACTAGATGGTTACTTTCTTGAGTGTCTATTAGAGGATATACAAAGATGGTGTTTGGAATAATTATCAAGACACCTTCCACTTCATTATAAGGGTCAAGATAGGAATGATGAAAGGCATGATGGACATAATAGTATTGGGGATATGATTATAGACAATAGATAAGGATAATTTACAAAGGGATGGATAAGTTTGATGAGGGATATGACAAGTATGGATGGGTTGACAAGGGATATGAAATGGATGGATTTGCCCCCAAGTGTTGAGGAATAATACAGATAGTGGCTTATTATACCATGATGCCAAAAATTAGTTTTCATCATGGTACTTACCCAAGGTGATAGAATATTAGTTTTCACCATTGGATGAATGATTTTTTTTTTGAATTTTTACTAGGCATCTCAATTTATTAGATGATAGGGAAGATGCAAGGCATAGAAATTTGATGGATTATTTAGCCAAAACTATTTTTATTATGGATGATAAATGCCTAGATGTCCTAGTGGCCTTTAGTTATTCTTGATGGTGACCCCTTTAGATATCTAGACTAGGTATAATTTTCACCCCTAAGAGAGACAATGTTTCCCATGTTAGTGATGTGGGGTATGTATTTAATTAGAGCTTGATGGGGAGGTATGGGACTTGGATAGATAATAGTATTATGATATGATGGTATGATGGAGGATAATTAATCATAGGATCATGAGAGGATGGGATGATTGGTGATGTAGGAATAGTAATAAAAATCACATACACCATTGGAGGTATTGGACATTCTTCATTTGATTGGTGCCAAGTGATAAAAGACTTTAGAAGATCCAAGACACATTGAATTCATGGTTCATCTTTGATTTGATCATTTGAAATATGATCAGTCATATAATTTTGATCATTTTATTGGTTTTGATTTTGACTACCCCCTGATGCCTAATTTTGGGCTTCACCATGAGAGATTGTTTTATTATTTTATCTTTGATGGGTCCCTGTTCTAGTTTACAGGCTTCAGTAGGGAGAGATACTTTTAGATTAGGTTGATGATTTGATTCATCTTGATTTTTATTGAGGGGATAAAATATGTCTTTGTTATGATTTATTCCTTTTATAATATTGTCTTGGACTTTTAGATTTATGGCACATATTATATTACTCAAGGAAGGGTCCAATGATGCATGTTCCTATTCATCCTTATGGAGTGAAGTGATTAAATTATCATCAATGGTAAGAAATGGATCCATGATGGATGAAGGGGGTGGAGGTAGTATGATGAGGTCAATGAGTGGTGATGGGAAAACATAGTCTTTATAGGAGTTCCTTAGAGACCTAGTTTAGACTTTGAAGAAAATTTCCTCAAGATCAACAAAAGGGTCACTAGGACTAACTACATCCAAAAGAGGATTAGACTCATTCTGACAATCTTCAATAGATAAATCTTGTAAAAAATAAGTTATGATATCATCATCTTTATTGGGATCAAAATGGATGCCTTGTAATAGGTCAAGGGTATCTGGATAATAGGTATCCTCTAAAAGATAGGCATTATCATCATTAATGAGGGATGACATTCCCAATGAGGAACCTAATTTAGACACAAGTGTTGAACATGATCCCATAGAAGATAAGACTTGTGCTGACTCTAATGCTAACTTTGAAGTGGATTCTAATGCACATGATATAATGTTGATATTTATAAATTCATTGTCCACTATTGACCTCTCAATAAGAGGTATTTGAGGTGATGGGTGAGAGGGAGACGATAGATGGATGATAGGTTCATGGAGGGGTTCATGAGAGATGGAAGGACTAGGATCACGGGAGATGGACTTGGATTTGATGGAAGATTTTTCAAGGATGGGATTGGTATATTGACCTTGGATTAGAGAGGGAAGGGTTTGATCATGATTGGAAGGGAATCTTTGCATTCCTTTTTTTTTCACCTAGGGATGTGGAAACATATGGTTCATTATCAATTATTATGTCACCATGGTCAATTAGGTCTTGGAAAATATATTTAAAAGGTTGAAATCAATTAATGGTATGCTCCTAGGTTTTATAGTATAAACAATATTAGTTTTTACTATACCAAAATGGTATAGGCTTAATAGAATTAAGATGTCAGATAGGTGGATAAACCATCATGTTGGCAGTGACTAATTGTTTAAAAAGGGTTTCCAATGTTATGGGAAAGGGAGTATAAGAACCTTCTTCTCTTTTGGACTTGGATGTGGAAGCATTAGACCTATGATTAGATGGTTGTGGATATGACTAGGTAGATGGATTCAAGGTGGCCAAGACTGGATTTCGATTGCTAGTATGGGAATGAGAAGTTGATGGTTTATGACTAGCAGATGAAGGATTGGTACATTATTTACATGATGGGGCTTGGATATGAGGTGTAATGAGATAAAGTGGATTAACACCTTTGAGAACTAGTATACCCATCATAATGAGCCACAAAAGGATTTCATCTTTATTGTCATGTATGTATTGGTCAATGAAGGTGGGGTCTAGTTCCATGGTGATGGTTGATAGGTGATGGATGATGTAGGTAGGATAAGGATTAGATAAGGTTATTAAATAAAATAGATCAAAAGGACTAAGCTAGTAAGATAGGTAATAATGGAGATGAGATATGCTAACAAATTAAGGACTATGATCAAATCTCAAATCAATAGTATAATAGGTGATAATAACTTGTCAAAAATGCCTAGTCATTAGGCTTAAAAAAGGATTGGGGATATGATGGGTTCCTAGATTCAAACTAGAAAGAGGATGCTATGATGGGTGCTAGGTATGAATAAGGCAAAATTATTAGACTAGGGATGTTGATAGTTGACAGGTTTTCTAGATTGAGACTGCTAAAGTGATAAGATGCTAACAAGCTATTGACTAGGTATGAGATTTGACCAAGTAGATTAGGATGATTTAATGGTGATAAGATGATAAGATGATAGGGGGATTAAGATGATAGGATGATATATATGATAGGGCTAGCTCAAAATTGTAGACCAATTTTCTCAATATGGGATGGGTAAGGTTATGTGATGAAGGTGATTAGGATAAAGAAATAAGGATAGGTGGGATGATAGGTGATGATGATATCATAAAGGGGCAATTAAAGGTGGATGGTTTAGACCTTTATGTGACCTAGAAGCCAACTATGATAAGATGAGTTGATGACTAAATGGGTGTTGAAGGTAAGGTCAAGATGAGTGATTGGGTATAGATTTAAGATAATATGTAGATGACAAGGTATGATTAAGATGTGATTAGGGGATGATTAATGACATATGGGTCTAGTGATGTGATTAAAAAGATGTATAAGGTAAAAAATTATGTAAAATAAGGAAAAACAAGAATATACAAGGTGATGGGATAATGAGACAAGATGATATGGGGGTGATTAGGACTATAAATGAGGTAGACTTAGGATAGAATGTGGATGGTGAGACAAGATGGGATTAGGATAAGTTATGGTTTATGATTGGATATGTAAGGGGGTGGTGTCAATAAAAATATATGGAAATGGTTAAGATTATGGTGTTATTGATGGATAAGTCAAGATTAAAGTGAGGTGTGATTGATTATGGATGAGATGGTCTTATGACAAGGTGTGACTAGGATGATGGATGAATGTGACTACTATGGGAGTCTAGTAGAATTTACAAGAGAGTAAATGATGTACAAGAGGATGAGATTAGGATATAAAATATGTGATTAGGAAGTAGGGTGATTGACTAATGATGGTTTGACCAGGATGAAATGATAGATGGGATATAAATAATAGGTGATGGGATAATGAGGTGGATTTAGGACAAGGTGTAGTTAATGACATATGATTAGGAAATAATTAATATGTGACTAAAAGGATATTAAAGAGAACAAAGATATGTATAAGGGGATGAGACTAGGATTTACAATATGATGATTGATGAAAGGATGGCTATTGATGAGTGGGTTCATGTACAAGAGAATAATTATATTTTCAAGGTGAAGATAAGTAGTTAATGATGTGGAATTGGGTAAGGATGTAAGATGGATTGGGGTATATAGATGATGAGGGTATGACTAAAAATGGGATTGAGATAAGGTGATAATGGAGGATATGATAGGACAATAAAAGGATGCACAATGGTATGATATCAAAGATGCACTAGATGATAAGTACAAAGGATGATTGGATGAGGATGTATAAGATAAGATATAGGTGATATAAATTGGTGTAACTAGAGATGAATAGATTAGGTAAGAATCTACAAGAGAATACATTATGCACAAGAGGATGATATTAGGATATATAATTATGATGATTAGGATGATCAATGATAGGGGGATATGGTTAGGCTAAGATTGTGATGGAGATGATAGGATTAGATAATGGATATAATATGGTGATTAAGATGTGCGAGTAGATGTGGTGGTTAGTATATATGGTTAGATTAGGAGGGGATAGAAAAGATAGTGATTAGGCAAGGATTTAGAAGATTATGTGGTGATGACCAAGGCTAATGGGATATGGTGAGGCTAGAAAAGGATTGGTTGACTATGATGAGTGGGTGATGATTTATACTTAAGATAATGATGTAAGATGTAAATGGATAAGGGTGAGTGGTTATGACAAAGAGAAAGGTATACAAAGAGATTACATACAATGATGACTAGAATGTACAAAATGAGTTTTATGTGATGTAAGATGAGGATAATGACAAGGATGATGATTTAGAATGTACACAAAAAGGATAGTGTGATATGTATAAAATGATAAAATGATGAAGATATAATATAAAAGATGATATTCACAAAAATACCTAGATAAGATTAGATAGGTAAAGGTTGAATTGACTCATAAATAACATGGGTATAACACAACACACACCCAAATAAGCAAGCCAAAACCTATTATTAGTAAAATGATGGGTGTGTAACCTGATGTCCACACCATCTATTAGATACACAAATGAGGCTATAGGTCAGTGACCCATTACAAAATTGACCAAACCTTCTTGACCTTGCTTACACTTGATGGTCATTTGGGTGCTATTACTGATGCTAGTATTAGAACACCTATTATGGCTAAAAGGTCCTATGCTAATAAATGGGCTCTCTAAGGGTGTCCCCTATATACATGATGGTATATTGGAGCCCAAGTATATATAAAGTACAATCTAATTCTTGGTTTAGAGATTTAACTCTTCCCCTTCACAAATGACTTGTATGGGGTCAACCACTTAGCCTAATGATAGTTTTCCCTGATTATTATACTCCACTAGAACATAGAGTTTGGTTAGTGTATGGTGATAAAATACACAACACTAAACCCTCTATACTAAGCACGTGCATGGGGATTAATTCCACATCACATGTTATTTTAGAGGGGAGGGGTTAACAAATAAGAAAAAACATGACATGATTAATTAATCAATCTAATTACCTATGTGTGTTTTGGCATGATACAACAAATTAGTCTACAAGGAGAGATCAAATATATAAACACACAAGATTAAACATGTATTTACAAAATATTATAAAAATAATAATATATTTAATCAATGATCAAGAAAATTAAACTTAAGACAAAAAATTAGAAAATGGCACCCCTCCTTACAATCACAAAGGTTAGATATCTGATGGGAGTGCCTAAATATCCAAGGGACATACAAGAAGAAGGTTAAAAATCTAAATTTTTACAATATGGTAAGTATTTTCAGTCATGCAAGTGCATAGGGAAATCTCATGCCCATAATAAATAATCTTGTTATTGGAGGAACAGGAGGTCAATCCTGCTAATGCTTAGTCATGAAATTACAAGTTGGTGGAAAACCGTCATGGTTAAACATGGAAAACATGGCCATATGGAAACCCCATGACTAATAATGATAATTCTACTAGTGGGAATGTATTTATAGTTTTGGTTTTATCATGGACTAAAAAACCATGACTTAAATTGATAAAACATGATTGACAACAAAATTGAAAGTAACGATATTGTAGAGCTTAAGCAAAATAGTCTAGAGGTTCAACCTTAAGTAACAAGACTATTAAAAATATTTATAGGGCCTTAGTTATTAAATACAATTATTTCATAATAAGCAAAAAAACTCTATAAGACCTTAAGACTAACTTTGACTAGCCTTGACTACAAAACTGCTACTAGGAATGACAGTCCCACTATTTATAGGGCAAACCCATGACTGCCCCAATTGTGGTATTGTCAAATGATGGTGGACTAGTCTAGATAGTGGGTTCTTAGATAAGACTCTCCCCTCTTAGACACTTGGTGAACCCTTTAAAACAAAAACACCCTTTATCAATAGTTATTTTCAGATATGGAGGGTGAAATGTTGATATAGAAATATGTTAAAAATTTTATATAAAGAGACAAAAATTCTAGTTTACCACTTAAAAACCCTCAAAACCTTCCTAAAAAATTTTGGGAAATACTAAAATGATGGTTCAAAAGTGGTAGGGATAGTGTTTTACTAGTTTGAGATGAAAGACAATACCATGACTGAGAATGGTGATCTTGTTATTAATAGGGTAATACTACTACTAGGATAGTGGAGGGATTATCAAAAAGGTATGAGGAGTTTATTTCTAAAGGGATTATCTCTTTATCCTACATATAGAATCTAGAAAAACACATAAAATACCTACAAGAACAAAGAGATATTAAAAAATAAATAGTAATCTGAACCCTACTATAACTTTTGACAATATCACTACTCAAAATGATAATACCACTACTTATAGGGCAATCCTGCTACTAAGTGGTGGGATTGTAAGAAATAACTGTAGGACAAACCATTAGTGGTTTACAATATCACAACTAGGATTGACAATCCTGCCATTCATAGGGCAATCCCACCACTGAGAGAGTAGTGGGATTGTCGAAATGCTAAGGCCTTCTAAATCTTTAACCACTAACAACTAAGTCACAATATCATAACTTAGATTAATAATACCACTACTATAATATTGCTACTTGTAGATCAATATTGTAACTTTCTTGAAACATGTGAAAAATAGAAAATTTGGGCTTGGTTTAACTTCTAGTTGTTTTTCAATCACCTAAAAGGCTTCTAGCAAGAGTGTTAGCTTAGATAAGGGAGGTTGGTCCCATCGTGTTCACCAAAAATATGCACCAAATTTGGGTTTGAATAAATATTATCAAAATTAAAATACAAACCCAAAAGTAATGACACCAATAAAAATGGATAGAAAAGGCAAATCAGAATGATTAAAGGACTCTTACCATCATTTTTACTTTCCCATATCTCCATTCCAAGATTTAAATGCATGTGATTAGACTCAAATTGACAAAGTGATAACTTGATGTTGGATACTTGATAATGGATGATTATGGATTTTTGCTATAGGATTTATTGAATGATTTTGGCTTGGTTTGGTATGGATTCAAGAGTTCTTAGAATGATTTTGGCATGGTTTCCCTAAAAATTTTTGAGATAGTTTGAGGGTAGAGATAGTGTTGTTTAAATAGGCCAATGGAGGGAAATTTAGAAATACTTTTAAATTAGTAAAAGTCTATTAGAATTGGAGACTTCTAGAGAGTTATAGAAGATTCTCCAATTCTATAGGTTTCCATATAGGTTTATGAGATAATGAGGGAGGCTGATAGGGATTAAAGATCATAGGGTTGTAGGGAAGGCTAGGGTGTAGGTTAGTAGGTGGTAGGTGGGGTTATGGGAATTTAAAATTAACATATAATGGATAATTAGAATTAGATTAGGATAATGGAATATTAGGAGGAATTAATGGAAGATGGGATGAAATAAGGTTTATATATGTAGATAATATAGGGAGGAAAATATTAGATAAATGGATTAGGAAGAGGGGTTAATTAGCATAATAAAATAAATTGTCAAAATTAATATTGAATAATAAGGACATTTGTCAAAAATAATAGAGCAAGCAATTTTAGATGCATACATCTAGCTCCAAGAGATATTCATCCTCTTGGTCTATCAAGTCATCAAAATCTCTATCATTTTTTGAAATGGCCTCCTTAATACTCCTTGCCTCAATAATTTTATCCTCTATAGTCAAGATCATACCCATGAACCTGCTATTATCATTCCCAAATTGGACTTGAATTTTTCTCATGACCTCTTGCATAACTAGGGTGACCCTATGCTTATACTCATCATCTCTAATGATGCCCAGGGAGATAAGTGTGTTAATATTAGTAATCATTATACCAAGAAGTTGTTAAATCCTACCTATCAACTCTTCATCATCCCTCAGGAGCCTCTCCAAGTAATTTAACCATGCACTTAGGCCCTAAATTTTATCCATAATTATCCTTATAATTGAATTTAGATTGGCCAAGGTAATGGTCTTGAACCTAGGAATCTGGCCCTCAACTAGTATGATGATCAACTCCTTAAATTTTTCTCTTGAATTATACCATTGAGATAATAAACCCTTGGCTACTTCATAGTGGTAAGTTAATTGACTCTACCTTATCTTCATCTCCTTCAAGGATTTGAACATGTCATGGAAAGATGCCTCAAACATCTTTATCATTTCATCAGGAACTGACAAGATAGCCTATGTCTCAAGATTATTTTTTTACTTCAACAAGTTCTCAATATTTTTCTATAGGCCTTTGATGCTTGATTTTGGTAAGGATGAATGGGCATCAACTAGTCCAACTATGTCCTCATGAATTGGGTGTTCACCAAGTGCCTAGCGTCCCACTAGAGTTAATCCCATAAAAGGTTCAACTTTTGGAAAGGTAAAATCCTCACTCCCAACCATGGTTTTCTTCATTTTCACCCTCTCCAAGCCTATTGTTTCTAGATTAAATTACATACTGATTGATGACTCTATAACTTTTAGAGGTTATGGGATCTACATCTACATGTTGCTTGAGGCTCTATAAGTGTCTATCTTAATTCCACTTGACCCTCTTATGGTGGTAATTATCCTTTCCTCTTCTTCCTTAATTAAATCCATAATCCATGGCTTAAATTCATCATGGATAGAGATGTTGACTATTTGGGTTAAGGCCCATGAATACTACAATGCTGCAATCTTTTGCATTTACCCATAAATGAACCATTTAGGGATAATTGGCCCATGGATGGGATTCTCATCACTAAATAGGTTAAAATTACTCAAATAATGAGTGAAGTTTAACTATGGCTTCTTAATCTCAATTGGGACCAATTTCAACTCAACCTTCCTCTTTAGGGGTGTAATTAGAACTAGGTCCATTGTAATTTCTTTCCCCTTTTCTTGTTTTACTTCATTGGCATGGGCTTGAATTTATTCAACTTATTCTTCTTTATCTAATATATATGCCTTAGTAATCACCTTAAGTTCATCTTCCGCTATCTCATCAATATCTAGTGAAATCATGTCAATATACTCTATTAGGGACTCTAGTCTATTAGGCTAAACTGAGGATGATGGCCCTTTCCCAAGTCTCTCTTCCATTTTTCCTTTCCTAGGTCCTTATGCCACTTACACTTGGGTTTTCTATAGTGGTTTCTCTAGAAGGGGCATAGAAGATGGTCCAAAAAAAAAATTGGTATCACAAGGGTCCCATATACTAGATCTCTTTAGGTGGCTTATTATCTCTAGCTAGCATGACTTTAAGATTAATATTGTGTTTATTTAACCTAACTAATACCTCTATGAAATTAGTGGCCCTAATGTACATCATGTCATAAACACCTAACATATGCTCATAGGTGTAATTCAATTTTATTGATTTCAAATGTTTGGTGACCCTATTATGAGGTTCCCATTTCCTCAGTTCATCTAATTGTAAGTTGATGGAGTCCTTATGTTTGGAGATGACATTCACATGCTCCTAATTTTATAACGCAGTCATGTTGATGGTCAAAGGAAAAGGGTAAATGAGGCCCTTTATTTTATAGTTTCACACACCATCTATACCATTAAATATTTGGTATGCAATTTCATATTCTTATAATTTTGTTGGCACATGGACTGAAAATTTGAAGGGTTGAACTAGGGTCCCTTCTATTCTTATCAATATGAAGTTTAGATATAACCAAAGGTCCCCCATTAACTCTACATACTTATTAATCAGAGGGCTAAATATGCTAATAGGGATCCTTATAATAGATTATACCAAAGCTAGATATACACAATCATAAATGAATTATATGTTGTGTCTATATTTGATAATGTGTAACTTGGAATAGTAATGGGAGATAGTATATCTCCCACTAGGTGACCAATTCTTTATGTCTGGAATCTTGGTAGTGGATAAGATGTCATATAGGAGATAGGGAATCATGAAAAAGTGGTTGTATTTTTATTATTTATGGATATGAATTGTTGTTTCAAATAAATGTTAATCATCTCACCAATTAGGGGTGTAAGTCCCTTATCTACCATTAAGTATATATAGGGCACCCAAATATTATTAACATGTATGGTGGAAGGGGCCCCAAATTACCTATTCAATAAGGTCAATATTATTCTAATCCCTTCCCTAAATTAAGCAATTGGGATTTTTCCAATGGGGTCTTGGATTACATGGGTTCTAGTAGGCAACCATAGGGCAAAGTTAGCATTCAGGTCATTCTTACTAGTCCATGCTCTAATTGTGGGCAAGTCTACCTAGGGCTTGCCTATCTACATTAAACCAACTCCCAAAATTAAATCAGTTGCCATTGAGTCATGTTGCTCCCAATCAAAACTTACAATTTTTAAATCATCCTACTAATGGTTTTAGTACAAATGATCAAAAAGATTTAGTTCCAACTACTAGTGCTAATAATAACCAGGTACACAATTATGAAACTCATAAAAATGAGAATGAGTCTATCCTAAAAATGGTTCAAAAGTTGAGCACCAATTTTCTTCACCTACAAATATAAGTTGGAAATACTACTAAAATTTTAGGTAGAAACTTTTGATTTCAAAGGTACAACAGTCCAAATAATAGATTTTATAATGATAGTTTTCATAATAGTAGGAATAATGATCCATCTTCTAAAAAGAAGACCATGGACATTAACCTCATTGATATTGCATTACTTGATTATTTTAGAGTGAATTTCATAACAAATCATGTAAAGATTGATTGCATTGATTTTTGCAAAGCTTTTGAGGCTTTTAGGAAGAACTAGATACATTTGAGGTAGTCCCTAACAAGGAAAGTGGTGTAGGTGCTTCTCAATCCAAGTCATCTGATCAAGCCTTCATGGTGGAGACTTTTGATTTCCCCTTTCAATAGAAGAATGAACCTAATGAGCTTATTAAGGAGATTAATCCTTTCAATAGTTCTTGAAGAAGACATATCCCTTAAAGAATAGAGATCAGAGGCAACCCTTGAATACCTCAATGCCTCCAAATAATTTTGGAACTCCTCTAGATACTTTTTCAAACAATAATCAAGACCCACCTATAGGGATTACTTCTAAACAAAACATTAAAATTCCTAGTTCTTCTAATAAAACTAGATATAATATAGTTAAGGACATGAAGAAGATAAAGGCAAATATCATTTTTCATGAACAAACATAGATTATAGAGAAAATAGGCCTCCTACTAGAGTCTTTGTCAAAGAAGTCCAATAAGGCACCAAAATTGACCATGCTAACATGAATGCGCATAAAGCTAAAGATAAATCTCCTCCTTTCTTACTCACTACCAGGATTTTTGGTAAGAACTTACATAATTGATTATTCAACTTAGGTACTTTTACTAAAATCATGTTGGTAGGTATATGCAAACAACTTTCCCTTACTCTTATTAAGTCTGATAGAGTTGTAACTTAATTAGACAAGCCTAGAGTTAAGGTAATTAAGTAACTTTTAAATGTTCACATGCAACTAGATTCTGAGCCTAGGTTGAAACAATTAATTGATATTCTAGTTGTTGATATACCTGATGTTTATGTAATCTTGTTAAGCAAGGAGTGGACCAAGGCTTTTAATGGTTACATGTCCATATATTTCTCACATTTGTGGCTACCTTGGAAGGGAGTCCTTAATCAAATCAATATTGAGAGAGAACCAAGGATGAAACAAATGATAACAGAATACAATGTTGTGAATGAGAGGGTGAACATAATTGACTCAAACTTAGGTATTTTAACTCTAGACATTGATAAGTTATGTGATCCCAAGAGTGCTCATGTTGTTCTTATACTATGGAAATTACATTTTGATGGTGTTAGGTGTAATACTAGATCAGGTTTTGGTGTTGTCTTGATTGACACTACTAATAAAAAGTACCATGCTTCTTATAGGCTCTAATTCCCTTTCACTAAAAATATTATTTAATATGAAGCCCTTATCTTAGGTTTTCATTTTTATACAAAGAATAAGGTCAAATAAATACTAGTTTATGGGGACTCATAACTAGTGCCCAACCATGTAAGAAGCGAATAGAAATCCAAACTCTCATATCTTAAAAGGTATAAGTTTAGAGTTTGGGATTTGATTGAGTCCTTTGATACTTTTAGCATCACCTCCATCTAAAAAAAGGAAAACCAAGATGCTGATGAGTTGGCCTCTACTACAACCAACCTCATGCCCAACCAAGATTTCCCCAATTTTAGAATTGAGAAAATATATTGTCCTTCAGTAACTGATAATGTTAAAAAGTTTCTAGATTTTAGTGATGACTAATAGATATTGGATTTCATGACCAGTTTTTGAGCATTTTATGCTCATATTATTGATGAGACTAATGAAAATGCATCTAAGGATGACAAATTTGATGGTAAAGTCATTCAGTTGAATGACAACAAGATCCCCAAGGGGATGATTGCTTTAGAGAGACTATTTGATTAGGACAAGCTGGGTATAGTTTTTGAGGTTCCCAAGGTAAGTGGGAAGGATTATAATGTTTTTGATCTTGGCCCCCAAGATCAACCCTAGTTAGTAAACATTGGAAAAGCCTACAAAAACATTGAGAACATGAAGGCCAAAGAAATCCTCACCCAATATATGTATGTCATAGCATGTTCATATGATGACTTAAAGGACTTTGATCTAAGATCCAATACCCATACTATACCCCTTAAAGAAAGTTGCAAGCCCTTAAGATAAAAATAAAGAAAAATAGATCCTATCCTAAATCCAATGATCTTCAAAGAAGTTAAGAGATTATTAGATGTTAAGATAGTCTTCCCCATTAGGCATTCTACTTGGGTGGCTAACTTGGTGCTAATCAAGAATAATAATGGTGACATTAGACTTTGTATCAACTTTCAAAGCATAAACAAAGCATTATAAAAGGATAACTATCCCCTTCCCTCTATAGACCAGGTGATTCAAGTTGTTTCAAGTTTAGCTATGATGTCTTTTCTTGATGGATCTTCAACTTACAACCAGGTATTGGTTGATAGAGAGGATAGGATGAAAATAGCCTTCACCACCAAGTTGGGAACCTTTGCTTACAAGAGGATACCCTTTGGGCTAATCAATGTACGAGATAATTTCTAGAGTGATATAGACCATGGCTTCTAGGGCCTTATAGGTAAGTGTATTATTATATAAATGGATGATCTAATAGTTTTTTAAAAAAATAGGGAAGATCACTTCATACACTTATAACAAGTCTTTGAAAGATTCAAAAGGTATGAAATCTCCTTAAACCCTAAAAAGAGTATCTTTTGTGTTAATGAAGGAAAATTATTAAGTCATGTTATAAAAAAATATGGGTTCTCTATAGATGTTGAAAGAGTGGAGGCCATATCTAAAATATAACTTCCAAACATTAAAAAAATCTAAAGTCATTTTTTGGTAAGATAAATTTTGTAAGAAAGTTTATTTACTACTTTCCATAGATTATCAATCCACTAAATGACATGATAAAAAAGGATGCCATGGTCACATAGAATGAATAATCTAGAAAGGCATTTAATAATATCAAGGAGGCCATTAGCCAATCTCTATTCCTTATAAGTCCTAAATTTTCAAAGGAATTCTACCTCTATTCCTTTACATCTCACCACACTATGGTTGCAATGTTGATTCATAAGATTGAAGGGTGTGATCACCCAATAGATTTTATGAGCAATAATTTTAAGAATTATTAGTTAAATTATTCATTAATTGATAAGTAGGCATATCCATTAGTTAAGTAAATTAATAAATTCATGCATTACATCCTTAGAAACAAGGTGAATGCTATCTTATCTGACCCAACCACTAAAATTATGTTAAGTAAGAATGAATTGGGAAAATGTAGAGGTAAGTGGATGTTATTTTTTAGGAGTATGATTTGGAGATTAAAATAAAAAAATTGGTAAAGTTAAAAGTTTTGATCCAAATGATCAATAATGCTAACCCTAGCCTAAGTATTATGCAAGTGGATCAACAGAACTTTCAAGCTAGTGAGTGGTATGATTCAATCATACATTTGATAATTAATGGTAATTATCATGTAGGATTATCTAGGGATAAAAGGAGAGACCTAATATTGAAGGAAACCCATTACCTAATCAAGGATAGAGTATTTTATAGGAAATTGTTTGAAGGGGTTTACTTAAGATGTATCTCACAAGAAGAGGCCACCCAAATTATGAGCACCTTACATAAAAATTTGGGCAGTGGGTATCCATATAGAAGAACCATAACCCATAAAATTATTAGAGATAGAAATTATTGGCCAACTATTTTTAAGGATGATCATAAACATGTGATGTAATGTCACTCATGTCAAGTATTTAACACCAAGGAACCAGAGGTAGTAATGCCTCTACAACCAATAATGGTTGATAAACCCTTTACTCAATTAGGGTTATAATTTATTGGGGTAATCAACCCTAATTCATTTAAGCTCACAAATGTGTCATAACTACCATAAACTATTACACAAGGTGGACTAAATTTGTATCCACCAAAAAATATAGGACTGAAGAAGTGATCAACTTCTTGGAGGAAAACATTTGTACTAGGTCTAGAACTCTAGTCTCTCTAGTGTGTGACAATGGATCTACCTTCATATCTATATAGATGATTGAATGGGATTATGATAATGACATTACTCTCAAGTTTTCATCTAACCATTATCCCTAAGGAAATGCTCTCTCTGAATCTACAAATAAAATCCTAATGAAGGTGATCAAAATTTCTATTATAGACAAGCCAAATACATTGCATAAGCTCCTTAAATTTTCACTTTGGGCTGATAGGATAAGAATAAAGCAAGACCAAAAATCCTCACCATTTCTACTGGTATATGGATAATAACCTTTCTTTCCCATTACTCTCAAGTTGCCTACATATAGGTTCATACAGGAGTACATGAAATAAATCCAAGAACTTTAAAATTTTAGATTATTGGACATCATTTAGATGGAGGATGTAAGGGAGAAAGAAATTTATAATATTAGTAAACATTAGACCATAGTGAAAATATGGTTTGATAAAAGGTCAAACATTAAGGTGTTTAAATAAGGGGACCTAGTTCTCCTTTAGGAAAAAGCATCTAAGCCTAAGGGTAAACATGGCAAATTTACACCTTTGTGGATTGGTCCTTATCAAATAGAAGAGAAACTTGGGAATAACATCTTAAAGTTGAGAGACATTTAAGGGTTAGAGTTCACATTTCCCACGAATGGGTAGTATCTCAAGCACTACTTTGTTGTTGCTCCACTAGAGGTCTTCATGGAATAAAGTGTAAGATGTTAGAGTTAGTGTAGATAGTCTAGTTAGTTTATTTCAAGTTATTTAATTTTTATCCATTATTTTTATATAAGCATGTACATATTTAATTTATTTCATTTGATTTCTTTATTTCTTGCATTCTATTGTGTGTTTCTTTCTTGTTGCCTTTTCCCTTGGTTCTAATAAGTCTTCTTGGATGATCTTGAGCTCAAAGTTATGAAGCTTGATTTTAAATTAACAAAATTCAAAAATATTGGTGTGTACCCCATGCATATGATGACCGTGGTCCTGAGATGTAAACATAATGTTTTAATTTATAGAAAATGGTAAAGACCAATAGAAAAGGCCAATCATTCCATGATAACTTAACCATTGTATTGACCTCAAATTGGTTTTAAGAAGACTTGCACCTATAGGGTGAGAAATAAAAAAATCATGGTATAACCATAACATCACTTAATCAACATCCTTGCCTAGGATAATGGTTGTAGCCATAGGTGATTTTTCAAAAAATCAAACATTTGACCAAATCCTAAAACCTAACTACCCTAGTTTCTAACCTTATTGAAAGCATAAAGGTCTAAAGAAAATAAAAAAAGGAAGGATACACTATGAAATAAAGATCATTTAGACATAAGTGATTATGGTAATCTATAATAGGGTTATGGATGGCTGGTAGGCAATGGAGCAAGGCCTTGAGTGGAGCCAAAGACATCTTTTTCTGGGTTATGGATGGTTGGCTAGTCGCAAAGCAATGTCCAAGCATTCCCTAAGCCAAAATCATGGTTCTTAATGGATATCTAAACATGTTATAAGTTAGTGTTAGTGATTAAGGGCATGAAACCTAGAATTTATTTCAAAACCATGGAAAATAGTAAGTGGAATAAAAAGACACACATAGTTTGGTTGTGTCTTGGTATTTGGCCCTAATTCTACAAGTGTAAGGTTTTTTTCAACTATAATGTGATTTAGATGATGATATTGATCAAATGGAGTGTTATTTGTCTAAATTAGAGTCTCTAGGTTCTAACATATTGCTATGTTTCCACCATGTGCCACTATTTTTTGAGGTCAATATATCTACATTTTTTGAAAATTAAGACCCTTAAGAAACCTTAAAGATTAAAAATAAAAACATGGCATGTTAGGATCATTTATAAAGTTTTAATATCTTTCAATTTATCAAAATCAAGCATAATTAATTATGTTGTGCTTTAATTTTGACTAATAGTTCTAATAAATGGTCTTTAGGGTTTTTAGTTATAGGTTCCAAGGTGTTTTTTCCTAACAAATTCATGTTCAAAAACCTTGACAAAACCCTCAGTATGAATTTGAATACTATCAAGAACCAAATTGGTAGGAACCATTTAAAACCTATTCTGGACTTTAGTATAAGTTTCATATCCTAAACATACTCATGTTTTTTAACAAAGCTAAAACATAGCCTAAAAATGATTGGTCCCTTTTATTATTTTTGCTTTTGAATTTCCTTGAGTGCCTAGCTAATATTCATTTTGTAGGTTATTTTTTAATATTTCCTAGCTTGGTCTCTTTGATTCACAACTTAGCCTAAGGATTTAAACCTAAAGGCCCCATCATATTTATTAATAAAATTTAGACCCAAGCCTTAACACCTTAGCCTAAGTCTTTTATATCACCATGGGTCCTAGATTAACCTTCTTGCTTCTCATAAATCTAGAGATTGTCACTTTATCATGACATTTGATCTAACAAAGTAATAAAATCCCAAGATTTGACTTAAATAGTACACATATTAAAATATCTAATAGTTCATGCTTCATTACAGTAAGAGGATCCAAGAATGTGAATGTCTTGACAAAGTTGCATCCTTAACTTTCATCCAATGGTTGTCACTTCATCATGAAGACCCAATCGGATGGAGTGAAGCATAGTTGAAAGGTCAAAGGATTATAAAAGGCCCAAATGATCAACATACGACACTCTTAAATTTGAAGATTAAAAGTAAAGTGGCTCACTTGACAAAAAAATAATCATGAGTAAGCTCTTAGATCATGATCCTAGGGCTCTTGCTTCATATATATCTTGATCTGATGAAGTGGATTAGGTCTAAGATCTTAGGAAACCCTACAAAGGGGCCAATTGGAATTCCCACATTGGGTCACAAGAATTTAACAATATTATATTTGACATTCATATGACCATCATTTGATATCTATGAAGATGTATTTGATGTCCATGTCACCATCAACTTTAAGCCCATTAAATTAAAATTTTCACTAGCTTAAAATTGACACTCGTGTGACCATCATTCAATGTCTGTAAAGGCATATTTGACATTCATGAGACCATCAAATTTAAGCTAATAAATTATCTAGCACAGGATCAAAATGTACTCCAAAAATATTGTTAGGAAGCTCATGAATTACTATATGGACTAATGGAAGCCATCATAAGATACTCAAACATGGGAAACTTTCAATCTAAAAAAATGGAGATGGTCTTATGGTCTAAATATATGCAAAACTGAACCTAATCTAAGTCTATACTTTAATGTCCCCATTGTATTTTTGCACAATGAACCTTTAACTATAGACTTATCCTAAGTCTTATTTTAGAAAGTCTTTATAATGTAGAGCTTAAACCAAATGTTTCTAACTAAAGGTTTTAATGTGTTTATCAATATAATAAAATCTTTTTTTTTATCAGACAACTATGTCATTTTGAACCCCTTTGAGAATGTTTCATAGGCTTGAAATAAATATTTTAGCTGAAAGTATACATCATGTTTATTTAACATATTGTAAACTTTAGCCTAAGATATCTATCCATAGTCTCCTTTGTATGCATTCAAAAAACATAGGTATAAATTTCTTAGATATGTTTATTTCATTTTTAATAAACATGAAGTAAATCTTAACCTAAGTAATTTAAGCCTAAGTCCCACCTTAAATAATATGCTAACTTAAAGTGTGAGAATCCTTACAGATCAATAATTCATGCTTCATCATGGGAAGATGATCTAATGACATGAGGACCCCATAGAGTTTTAAATAGAATCATGAGAGTCCACAAACTTGACATGTGGTGAAAGTACATTCAAATCAAAAGTAACAGATGATCCAATGGTTCATGCTTCATCACACTCCATGATCCAATGATGTGAATGTACCAATGACTTTTCAAAGGGACTCAGAAGGCCCATGGAGATGCCAAGTGCCATAACCATAGGGCACTAGTGCCAAAGATCCAATAAAAAAATGAGGGCTCGGATCATAATCAATAGCTCATGCTAATCTATGATTTCAATCTAATGAAGTGAAATAAAGAGTGTATTTTTAAGTGCCAACAACTAGTGCTCAAAAGGCATTTATGAAAAATGCCATGAAAGGTCCAAACCAATGACACATAGGCACCATGTAAGTAAATAATGACAAAATATGAGATCTTTTAGGCTCTAAAATGCAAAGGTATAAAGGAAAAGGTCAAAATAAAATCCAAAGCATGTATGAACTAGATTCTAGATATATCCTACCATTAAATCTCTAAAACCCTAAACATTACATAGAATCAACCCAAGCAAACTCAATTTGTTATAATTTGATCCAAAGAAAGCTTGATTATGTTTTTGAGTGAAAAATAACTACCACAT
This sequence comes from Torreya grandis, assembly GCA_037957365.1. Taxonomy (NCBI): domain Eukaryota; kingdom Viridiplantae; phylum Streptophyta; class Pinopsida; order Cupressales; family Taxaceae; genus Torreya; species Torreya grandis. Next base: position 62,926 of record JARHVA010009917.1, read on the forward strand.
AGACTAATTTGCAATCTGGTGCAAGAAATTTCTATAAATAGAGACCATGATAGCTCACAAGTAATAGCTAAAGGAGGAGACCAGACTCTACCTATCAATAGATAATAAGGGGAAATTTTTCAAGGACATTGATTTAGATGTTATAGCCCTAAATTATCCAAGCATTAGGAATTGGTCTAAAATATTCTTCATGGTGGAGGATTTGAATACAATTAAAATGGAGGAGTAAATAACTACCATAGTAAGCTAAAGTCATTATGTCTTAGTCACTTCTTGCCTTCACTATGTTGCTACAAAACCTAAGGATAGATAATGATTAGATCATCAAGAAGGGAAATTCTAAGAGGTTATATTACATTTACCTTGTATATTTTTAAAAACACTATAATATCCCAATGCCCCATATATAATTTTCAAAATTCAATGTATGGAAAAACAAACATAACCTAGACACCATCCTTAGACCCTAGTTACACCAAAGAAACCATATCTTTAGGAAATTTGGGGGTAAGATCCCAATATTTTAATTCAAGGAGGGCATTAGGGTAATCATAACCCTATTAAATTAATAAATGGGGGCCCCCTTGACCACCTATGTGAACAAAATTTAGTTTCCATATGTGCATTTCATGGTGGAAGAAAATCTTGCCCCTTCAATTAGAGATTTTATGAATGTCTTCCTTGACAAGTAGTTCAATGCCATCAAAATGAAGATAGATTAGTAGTTTTATATTATGGCATACCTAATAGATCGCATAATTTCCTTTATAAACTTCATAAAGATTATAAATTGATCTCTTGAGGGAAAAACTATTTCCCACCATTACTCCAAATTGTACATCTTTAAGTATAAGAACCATATGCAATTTATTAGTGACTTTGTCTACCTAGCCATAATAGAGGATATTAAAGGTATTACCATGATTAGATTCCATCCAATAATCAATAATTATTTCAAGATGATGGGAGACATCTAGTTCTATCTAGAGTGTAGAGTCATCAGAATTGAGGGGATCATATCCAAGCCTTATAGATTTCCAGTGTATGTTCCTAACAAGTTGGCTGAGAAAGAAATTACTTCCCATATCATCCATTGCATTGATGTAATTTTTAAAGAAAAAATTAAGTGTATTCTCTACACCTTCCTTCTAATTTTATAAGGACTATACTAAAATATTGGAAACAAGTTGATAATATGTCCAACCATAGAGACTCATTTGGGTTTCAATTAGATGAGCTCAAAATATGGGACCCAAAGAGTATAGTGAGTAACCATTCAAAAGAGAAGAAGCTTAACTATCCTAATTATGTGCATAATCTCAGTGTTCATGACACCATTTGCATTAAGACCAAGAATTATGAAGAGGTGCTAGCTAGGATCAAAGGGAACAACATCAAACTTGAACACAAATTGACATAATATGACAATCCATATAGAGAGGCATGGAAAATGCATCATATATAGTATACTTTATTTATTAGACCATTTAGGGCATCCCATGAATAAACCCAAGTGGAATAGTCATAGCCTCAAGGGTAGATTATGCAAAGGCAAGTTGAATAAGGCTATGATAAGGATAAATTAGGAGAGAAGAATTTAGAAGAGATACCCAAGGAAGGGCCCTCATCTTTAGAAATGCCCCAAAGGCCACCTTCCCCTTTTAAACATATAGATATGATTACCTTGGAGTTGGATGAGACACTTAAGGGTACTCTCAAGGAACTTTTAAAGGCATATGACTTAGAAGGAAAAGGGGAGTAGATGGAAGAAGCTCAATTCCAAGTAAGAGAGCCTAGGGAGGGTAAAGGAAGCTTGCTCTTGGCATGGTCCCAATAGCTCCTAAAGAGAAGAGGAAATTGAAAACGGCATTGGTCCCTATTAGACCCAAAATCCCAAGGTTGAGTTTCACACATCTAACTAGTGAGATCAACCTATTTAGTAACAAATTCCCAATTTATGGACCAATCATTCTTGACTAGTTTATTTATGGTAAATTGCAAAAGATCCCATGTCTCTCCCATTTATGGGTCATGACAAAGGTTTCCAATATTGAAGTACATGATGACATCAAGCCATAGATTATGGATATGCTAAATGAATAACAATAAAGAATATTTATGGTCACTCCAAGACCAAAGAGTGTGAAAATGGATACTCTAAGAGAATCAAGAAGCATAGGTGTAGAAGTCCCATAGCCTCTAAAATTCATAGGCTCATTCACCACCATGTAGTTTAATCCAAAGATAATTGGATTGGAAAGGGTCACCACCAAGACAACGATGGTGAGAGTTGAAGAATTTATCTTCCAAAAGGTAAAACCCTTTTTAGGTCTAACCTCGGTGGGAGGACAACTCATTGAGGCTACTATACACGAAGATGAAGTTGAGATATTGATTGAGGCTCAGTTAGCTCAAGCAAAGGCTGAGGTCCAAGGGATGAAAAAAAGGACTTGAAACTTGGAAAGAGAGAAGGAAAATATAGAAACCTAGGCCATTTTATCAATCCCTGACACCGTGATGGACATGTTTGAGGCATCATTATTTTATATGTTCAATTATTTTAATTTAATAAAACTAAGGTAGGATGCCCTAAGCTAGTAGGGTGAAGAAACCAAGGAGTTAATAACAAAGTGGTAAAAGGTAGAGACCCATGTTAGGGATTTCATTGACATTTTTATTAGGAATAATATTCCTATGTTTAGGACTATCAGCTTAACACATTTAAGAAACATATTTGGAATAATAGTAGATAAATTTGAAGGTCTAAGTACTTAGACAAAAAATTTAAATAGGATTTTGGTAGATGATAAAGGATTGATCATTATAATTGAGTAGATCCTAGGAATAATGTTGTTAAATCCTACCAAGACTATTGCAATTGGAATCATTGATGATGTTGAATTCAAACACATGGTAACTTTGGTCATGTAGTGAGTTAGGAGCAAGGGCCAGAGCCAATATAGAAGGGACAACAGAAGAATATTGGACATGATCTTCACTACTAAAGAGAAAATTTTAGAGGTAAGGAGCATAAAGGAAGCCATTGATAGGGATGATAGGTAATTGGATGACATGGCTGATTACGAAAAGGTTTTCTTGATGAAGCTAACCATGGAAATGGATCTCATCAAAGACCAACACCAAAAGGTAATGAAACTTCTACAAAATCAATAAGGGTAACCTTCATCAATGGTCCCATCCATCAGCTAATATTCATTTTGTATAAACATTGTAATATCTAGAATAGGAATATTATTTTATAAGGCATATTCTAGTATATTAACATATCTCCCATAGGTCAGTCTAATTATGAAGAACAAGTGTATTTTAATATTTTAAAGGATAATTATCTTTATCTTTTGTATACTTGTGTATTGTAATTGATCGATGCACTACCTTGTCTTTCTATAAAGTCCATGTATCACAATCTTGTTAAGGAAGATAATTTTTACATGAATTTTTTACACTTAAATCAATTAATATTATAAAATATTTCTATAAAAAATATCCACATTTGATGTCAATTTTTAATATAGCTTTTATCTTTATTTCTAGTTTTATGTCTTGAATTTGAATAGTTTCTTTGAATTTAGGGTTTCATTTTCTAATCATAGTGTTTCTAATTTGTAAATATGCTAGATTAGTTAGAGGATCTTTGGTTTTGCTTCATTTCATTTTTCTATGTATTTAGATGTACAAATGTTATTGATTATAGTAGTAAATATTTAAAATTAGACCTTCTTACATATGATTCTTTAAATTATCCTTTTATGTTTGCCTGGTATATAGTGAGATTTGAGCTTAGGATATTTTGCATTATATATTTTTTTAATGCATACTCAATTGTAATCGATGCTTTTTCATGATATTTAGGACTAAAATTGGTAATCACTCACTCTCTTTTTTGCCTTACCCTTCTCTTTTCTCCCTTTTCTACACTATAGCACTTTAGTTTAAACTTCATTATAAATATCCACTTAGATTATTTTTTACCTTAAGTTTGGGTCATAAATCACTAAGCATTAACATAGATTTTCTGTAATTTACAAAGAATAGATCATGATGGCTCCCAACCATCACTCATTATAAATTTTTGGAACACTAATACATATCTCTACCACTATTTCACCATAGGTGACATCAAGTTGCCCCAACCTACTACTCATGCTCTAAATTCCTTGAATTCCAAAATGATAAGTGTTCTTTAATCACTAAGAAACCCTATGGTATAGTTAGAGGCATCAACACTACCCAAATTGGCTAAAATGTACAATAGGTATAGTACATGTTTGCATAGATTCATTTATATATTTATTAGTTATACTCAAATTACTCAAATTCATATTAGTTAAACTTAGATATATATTATTTTGATTAGATTTATGGAATAATGCATGTCATGACCATTCCCATATTTAATTTAAATATCAAGATATATATTATTAAAACTCAGTCCAAAATCTATATACTCAGATGTTAGATTTAGGGGTATGTGTATAACACATTATTTTTGTATGCTGATTTAGACACAAATTGATTAGATGGAATGACAAATTTTATGTATTATATACAATTTGTACACCCAAAATCATGATGTAGGTTACACACCAATTTCATTCCTTTATCTTTAGAGGTTGGCATTCCTTAGAGGCCCATAGCTACCTAATGTACCTGAGTGGCCATAGAGCCAAACATACTTAGATATTTCTAGTTACATCACATAATATCAGTTTTAGATGAATTTACTCCATATGGGTGGGAAATGATGGACTCATAGCCTAATTGAGTTCTTGAATCACCTAAATTATAGGATTGGAAACACTATAAGTCCAATCCAAGTTATTCATAGGTCATGATCTACCAATAAAGGGTGGATAATGATGAAATCAAAACCACATTTAGTTATTGAGTCACCCAAACATGAGAATTGAGAAATATATCCAATTATACCAAGTTATTCATGGATTTATCACTATATACATACACACATATATGTTTTCATAAGGTTTATGCATTGGTTGACATACCTATTATGGTGTAATCATTCCTTTTCTCTTTCCTATCTCTTTACTCAGTTACTCAATTTTACTTCTTTACTCAATTTAGTCTTTTGATTTCATCTCTTAAGTAATCATTGATTTATTCATGTTTCATTTGTAGGATACACATTCAATCATGCTTCACATAGTTAGACCCAACTTCATAGGATTCACCTGCTAGGTAAGTTTAGGCATGCTTCCTTTTCCTTTATCCTAGTCATTTCACTTTCTTGTATTTCTAGAATAAAAGGGGTGGGGGGGAATGTTTTCACCCAAAATTAGTATTTAAGTGATAAGAGTGATAATTGAAACTACCTATCCCTAATTTATCCCTATACATATCCTAAAGACTTTGTCACATTTACCTAGTCTTCATGTAGGCCACAAGTGTCCCTAGTTAGCCCCAAAATAGTCCTCAACACTCATTTCATGATTATGGCCCTTCGTGTTTAGTGTTATACTAGCTAAACACTAGTGCCATAATAAGGAAACTAGCACCACCTAGTGTTAATGTCCGCAAAATGGATCTAATGTCTTTTTCCTAATTTTTTCCCAAATAGATATCTTTTCAAAACTAATACTTCTTAGGGTCAACATAGACCTATTTTATCACCCACACAAGCATATAAAAATATATATATACATGAATTTTATCCCTCTACCATATTATATAAAAATCATATGAAAAATACACATTCAAATTAAGAACATATTGAGAACAATTATGTTTATCAATTCTTATTTTTCCCTACTTATTTATATTACTGTCTACAACATCCCTAAGCTCACATTTTTGAGATTTTTAGTCTCAAGTATATTCAAAGAAATCAAGGCCAATATCATACTAGCATCACTTACACTTGCACCAACACTTAGGTGGGTATAAATACATTAGACTTGATCCATCCTCAGAGTATTGGTATGTAGGCAAATATATTTATAATGGGGTGTTGAGGATGTCCATCCTACCCTATTAATAAAGACACTTTCCATTTCATGCCAAAAATATTCCCTTGACAAATGGAGTATTATGGTTTTCACACTAAATAAGTCATTATAATAAAAATATAGGGTTTAAGGACTCATGCACATAGGAACTAAACTTAGAGATCTAGACATAGGTGTACCTAGAAGCTCAGGAGAATCTTACATACAAGGCACTACCACAAATATTAGGACACTACTAGTACTTTTTCAATAATGTCACTATTATTTAAGTATGCCTCTACTATTTAGAATGGGTTATGACATTGGGATCTAGTCACCACACTCAAAATAGCTTGTATATTATTTTTTAACACCTAGATCATCCATATCATGTATTTTATAGCAAATTTATTATTTGCAATATTTATTATTTACAATATTTATTATTCTTTTTGGAAAATTTAAATATAGTCAATCCTATAACAAATTAATGGTCATATTTATTGCATATTATTTCCCTGATTTAGTCTACTTAGCTCTTTAACAAATGTAAGATTTATACTTGCTATGTATTAAAAGGTTAAAAAAAATTCAAAGGTATAATTTTTTAAGTGAATGAAGAACTTGGATCAAATTCTTTTAATATACCCAAACATTCTCTATGATTATCAACAAGTCTCTAAAAGGATTCTTGTATTCCTCCAGAGGTTTAAAACAAGGGGAACCCATATTAGCCTACTTTTTTATTCTTATGGATGAGTTTTTTGGTATAATATTCAAAGCTTTGAAATATTGTTCTAGAATTAAAAGTATCAAAACTACCTCATTAAGAATGACCCACACTTTTAGTAATTTATGGATTGCACCATGATCTTTTCCTCCCTTATTTTCATAAAATCTAGGAGAATAGAGATATTTTATCAAACTATTAGAACTTCCGAGGAAAAATAATCAATATGATAAAATAAAATAAAATATTCATTAATGTTAGTCCTAGGCACCATAATTTTCTCTGCATAATATTGGATATGGAAAAGACACCCTCCCAAAATATTATCTTGGATTTAATCTTTCTAAATTAATATGGAAACTAAACACATGGAATATGTTAGTTGATAATATTATAAGTAAGATAAATGATTATAATGGTAATCTCTTGTCCTTAATAAGAATACTAAGTCTTATAAAAATTTTCCTTCAAGCCATACATATATATTGCCTTTATCTAATAGTTTCACCAAATGGAATAATCAGATAAACTAATAAAACTCCTACAATGTTATTATAGGAAGGAGAAAATGAGAATTTAAAGTTCCCTTTATGGTTCAAAGGATGGTTTTCAAGCCAACTTGACTAGGAAGTGGAGCCATCAAAATGTTTTGATATAGAACTTATTACTAAAATAGATTAGAGACTTTGGAATAAGTATCTATAAACATTGAAAAAATATTATAAGGTATAAGTATCTTGATAGTTTAAATATTTAAATAATCTTAAATACAAAATATTTTCCTCATGGATCAAAAATTTGGAGTAGAATCAAGGGGGTAAGGGATTTCTTACTTAAAGATATGTTCAAAAAAGTGCACCAAGGGGAAAATACAATTTTTTTGAAAGATTCATGGATGTGTGAACACCCACTTCGAGTGAAGGAGGAATTTAAAATAATTATTAGGGAAAGAAATACATGTGTGGACATAATGTTAGGGACTACTGGGCTGAAATTATCTCACAAGGATATAATACTATAAGTTTGAAGATATTTTAGAATTATAATGGCTTATAAAATAATGCTCACAAAGAACTAAATAATCTCCTTCAAGTCTTTTGTATTCCTTGGAATATGGGTACTGATATTCTTATCTTGAATATTAAAATTTTAGGTCTTTGAATGGCTAAATATGGATATAATCATAAAAATTCTAACTCTAACAGTGACACTTAATATTATCAATGGGAGAAGATATGGGCATCTAATTAATGGAAAATATCCAACATTTTTTTGGTTAAATATTCATGGGAATATTTTAACAAGGGATAATATTAAGAATAAAGGATACTTAGGTCTCATAATATGTGCTTTATGTTTTAATAACATCGAAGAGGTGAATCACTTGATCTTAAAATATGGTTATGAATCTAAGATTTGGTATGAATTCCTAAATAATTTTAACATTATTCAGGTATTAAATAATTACCTCTCAACACAAATTCAAGCATGAGAGCATGATACTAATTTGAACCTCCTTAAATATCTATGCAATATGGATCTTATTATTATCATATGGAAATTGTGGTTAGATAGAAATGCAAGATTTTTTTTTTAGTGCCATGTTCATAGAACTCAGGAGCAACTCTAAATAGAAATAAAAATGACAATAATTAATAGAATTTATAATTATTAAAGGTATAAGAATAAAGATATTAATCCAAGTGAATTTAATATTATTCATAATTTCTCCCTAATAAGACATTATGGATGAAACCATCAAATAAAAAGATTAAGAAATCAAATAGAATCACTTCTGGTAGGGAGCTTTTGCTAAATGGCTGGTATAAGTTTAATTTTGATGGATATTCTAAATCAAACACAAGATAATTAGGAGAAAGATCAATCATAAGAAATGATAAAGGGGAAGTAAAAACTTTCAAGAGTTTTTACATGTGTATCAATACCATTAATATAATAGAGACATAATGGCTAATTTTGGGATTAAAAATGGATATAAAAAATAACATTAAAAATATAATTGTTGAGGGAAATTAATTATATTTTTTGGATAAACTCAAGAGAAGAAAACATGGAACTAAAAGGTTAAAAGTCTCATTAAAGAATTTAATAACCTTGTGAATTGACTGAAAGAAAAAAAAAATTAGCATGCATATAAAGAAGGTAATAGGGTTGTGGATTAGGTGGAAAATTTATGTGTGAACTCAAACACAATATCCATGAATAGAAGATATCATCCAATGTCCTAGTCTTCATGGAATTAAAAATATTATTGATGAATAATGGGAGAACAAATAATCAATTTAGCAAGTGTGTTAATTTTCAATGCATATTACATGCAATCTAATTTTAGAAAGTATGTTTAGTTAGTAATCATGCATTCAAATTCTATGAACATGCTAAATAGCACATGTTCATTTTTTAAACCTTGTATATGTTATATTTTCAAGGTGTAAGTTTTGAAAGTTAGATTTAAAAAAGCTAACATCTTGGTGTATTTGTTATCTATTATTTTAATGATTTTTGATATCATTTTAAAAAAAATTGTCAATAATAAAATAATATAAAATAATTATTAATAATTAATATTAAATCATGTTAATTATTAATAAAATAATATATTACCTTGGAGCTCACAAAACTGAAAAAAAAACTAAATTTTATTTCAAAAGAGTTAGACTCATTACAAAAAAATTGGAATTATTATATTTAAGTGGGGCTTACAAAAAGGGGACTGGTAAAAAGATAAATGAGACTTACAATATTAAAAAAAAATAACACTATAATCTAAAAAAAAATTACTTAATTAAACTAATGATTAATATATATAATAAACTAATATTAATAATTAATAATATATAATAATTAAATTATATTAATTAAATTTTAATTTTTAATAATAATAATAAAATAATGGGTCTTGATGATAGGGATCTTCCACCTTCTAGCATTGCTATGGTAGCTTAATAATTTCTCTTATGATGTCATTATGACTTGTTCCTAGGTGGGGTCTAATTGTTTTTGTTGATGTTTCTTGTTCCTAAGCTTTGTCTAGTTTGATGTTTGGGGCATGCTTTCATACCGCCTATTTTTTGTGAATTATTTGTATATTTATTTTGTTTATATATATATATATATATATATCATAAAATAAATACTAATTAGTTAATAATTAATGATGAAATTACATTAATAAATTATTAAAATAAAAAATAATATTACTTAATTACTAAATATTATAAGAACAATATAATATAATTATTGATAATGAATCATTAAATAATTTAAATTGATTTTTATAATTATTACTTATTAATAATATTTTCAATAATTAATAGCATTTGATATTTTAATTAATCCTATTGTTTTGAAGCAACATTTTATTTTTGGGGTACTTTGATCATAAGTATTTCAATAAGAAATGACATTGTAAGTTTATTAAATTTAATCATTAATTAATTAAATTAATTATTAATGATTAATGTTTTATAATAAACTAATAATAATTAATTAATAATTTAAAAATAATAATAAATTTATATTAAATAATTACTAATAATTAAGAATTGAAACTATTAATTATTTCTAAATTATTAAGAATAAAATAATAATACTAATAATTAATTATTAATAATTAATCATAAAAAATATTATTAATTGTAAATAAAATAATTTTGAATATAATATTATTCTATTAATTTTATGAGGTAAACATTTTTAAAATTAAAGCTATGAACTAGACAAGTGAAGGTTTTGATAACTGGACCCACATCCAGGTAGAGGGTTTTACACAATAGACCCACAAGAAAAATGGAACTAACCACAACAAATAGGTTTATAAGGATCCTTTTAACAACCAAGAACAACAAAGAGGGTTTGGAGGCTCCCCCAACCTTTAACAAACATAGCTATTGGATTAAAGGTGCCCACAGCCTTGGTAAAACATGAGGGTTTTAAGGATCCTGCAACCTAATGAAGTACTAGAAATAACTAAAGGGTTTGGAGGCTCTCATAAAATTTTAAATCAAGATTGTTTTAAGGTTCCCATAATCATAACAGGGGGTTTTAAAGGGTCACACAAACTACAACACATAATGATGTTAAAAAATAGTGAATCTCAAAGGGTTGATACTATTCATCATGTCTTCCCTAAGGACACTACAAAATAAAAGTCTATCTCAATAAGGATCTATATTGACACCTAGGTCTTCTACACAACCTCTACACAGTTAAGTTGCAATAAGTGGACTATTCCTCTCACTAAGCTCCAAAAAGTGGATTCCTCTTTTATCCTTTCTAATAAAATAATATTTGGTTGGGATCCCTCTATCTAACCTAAATCCAAACACCTTAAATTGAGTATGAACCTCTATAGATAAGATCTTTAGCATAATTTTTTCCCATCCTCTATATTCCTTAAGTACTTTAGGAGTGCAGGCCTATCTAAATGGAATAACCCCTAAAAAATCCATATCCATGTCAAATCTTATTCCATTAAGTCTTGAGAGGGAGCAAAGGAATCCCAAAACTTATAATATGCAAAAGTGGACTCCTCTATAATCATCTCTAATACATCAAAGAGTGACTTTAGTAAAGAAGAGCCCTTTCAGGCCTAAGAGTGACCTTCCCTCAAAAATCACCTTAGAATTGGACCATGTGCTTATGGTGTATATGTAAAATATATGGATTAATCCTTTAACCAAGTAAACAAGAGGAACTATGGCAAAGACTCCTCTAATATCCATACCATTCAAAGTACCGAGAAGGTGGGTTCCTCTAATACCCAACCTATCCTGATAAGATTTCAAAGGGTGAGATCCACCATCTTCTACCCCCATAAAGGTCCATAGAAGGGAGGTCATGTTGTGAATAGCACATACAGCAAGGGAAGGTCAATAATGTCTACTACATTATTTGATCCCCTGCCCACCCAAGATGCAAATCATAATCCAACTATGGGTATTGGCACCCACACCCCACCACTAGATAAATATAAGATATGAGTGGAACTCTGAACAACATTCATTATACCAATCATTACCTGAACAACACCCTCTGTTCCATGTATATTAGAAACTCCATAGTTCATGGCTAGTAATTAATTATCAATAGCAACACAAATACCAACCTAACCCAATAAATTTTTAATCCTCTCTATTTTCTCCATGAGCCATAGGTGAAGGAGATCTACTAGCTAAGGGGTGATACCTACACATTTTTTTTGTCTACACTTTTTGCATCTCCTCTTCTCCATCCCTAGTCTAGTCTCCTTCATCCCTAGTCTTTATCCTCCTCATCATATCCACCTCCTTCCTCCTTTCCTATATTTTCTCACCCACTCCCTAATTAAAAAATTACTTTCATTCCCATCGCCATCATTTTTATGCTTTTCTTAATATAGGGATTAATTTCATGTTTTTGATTGAATAATATTAATATAATAAAATTTTAATAACTTTAAATAAATAAATGTGCAAATAAACATTTCAAAAGCATTCACTCAACAAAGTCCACATTATTTTGGCCTCCTTAAGGTTAGGTAAAATATTCTCTCCCCATTAGGAGGATAGATGACAAAACCATTTAGTCTTCCCATGGTCGAGAACTAATGAACACAAAACTAACAAGAATGAGAAAATTACCAAAATGCTAAGATCCTAAAAAAATACTCATAATTGATTCATATTGATTGATTTAATAATTACAAACCCAAACCATGCTTAAATAAGCCTCAACTTATAAATTAGAGTTTACATGCAAAACTCAAAAGAAACTAAAATCAAAAAAAATTCCTATTTTTAAAAACTCCTAAAATAGCCAAAAATATGAAATAATATACTACACACTATAATTACACTATGGGATAAAATTCAACTAAAGTTGATGTCTAGTTATAAAAATATACAATTTCTAAAAATAGAAAAAACTTGAAAAATCAATAAATCATAATTTCAGACCCTCAGATGATCATGTATGGCCTTCAAAAAATATCAAAAACATTCATAGGTAGGTCTAACTACCTATGGAAAACAACATAATATTTGATATGATTTTTTTGACATGTGGAAGAGCTCAAACGGAGATACAGGTCAAAACTTATGGCCTCTAGAAGGTAGGCCTATTTTTTTTGCATCATTCTCCTCTGGTTGAAAACAACTCATCTCTTGCAAGTTGCCCTAATTGAACTACTAAAATTTTTCCTTATCAATCATTTTTAGTTCCCATTTTTTAATCCAAGTGTTGCCTTCTTGTTATGATCTTTCCCACTATACCAAATACCTATTGTAATTCCCTTGCCTTGTGCTCACTGTCTTCATATCAAAAACTTGCACTATTTTTTTCTTCTTCTTTGGAACATGCTGCTCCTAATTTAACTCTTCATCTTCATCACCTTCATAATCTTCTCCATGTAAATTATATAAATATGAAACATTAAATACTAGAGATATATCAAAATTATGTTGTAAACTTACCTTATATGCATTATCATTAATTTTCTTCACAATTCTCCATGGCCCAATTTTATTTAACTTTAATTTATTTTATGTTCCTTTAGGAAATATTTATTTCCACAAGTAAACCATTACCAACTCTCCTTCTTCAAATACCTTGGATCTTGTTCTGACATCTACTATTACTTTATATTTCTCATTACTTTCCTGCAACATTCTTCTTACTCCTTGAAACTACTACATATGCTCTGAAAATACTTCTGCATCATCACTAATTCAATATGTAATTGGTAATTTTACCAAATATAAAAAACCCATAGGATTATACCATAAACAATTTGAAAATGTGACTTTCCTATTGATCTATTCACTAAACTATTATATGCAAACTCAGCTTGTGGTAAAGCCAAGTCCCATTGCTTTGGCTTCTCTCCCACTATGCATCTCAATAAATTTCCCATGATCCTATTCACAAATTCTATATGTCGATATGTTTATTGGTGATATTCACTACTAAATTATATCTTAGTACCCATCTTCTTCCATAAAGTCCTCCAAAAATGACTTAAATTTTTTGTATCCCTATCTAAAGTAATAGTTTTTGAAACACCGTGCAATCTCACAATATCCATAAAAAATAATTATGCAACTCTAATGGCATCATTGGTTTTCTTACATGCAATGAAATGAACCATTTTACAAAATATGTCTACAACAAAAAAATTGAATCATTACCTCTATGTGTGTTTGGCAATCCCAACACAAAATCCATACTTAAATCTATCCATGATCCTTTTGGAACTAGTAATGGCATGTACAATCCAATATTTTGTGCATGTACTTTAGCCACCTAACATATTATACACCTTGAAACATACCTTTTCACATCTCTATTCATATTTGGCCAAAAATATGTTTCTTCCACCAAAGCTATTGTATTCATCTTACCAAAATGTCCATCTAAACCACCACTATGTAATTCTCTTATTATATTGTCTCATAGAGACGCAAATATAATGCATAATTTTTTACCTTTCAATAGATAACCTTGATGTGTAATATACTCATCATGAATAATATCTATCCCACCTGTTAATGGATTCTTTCACTATTCAACTATCTTGCCAAAATATGGATCAGTATCATATATATTTTTCATAGCTTAAAATCCAACTACTTCACTCACCATAGTAGTTAATAATGCTACCCTTATGATCAATGCATCAGCTACCTAATTTTATTTTCTTGATTTATGCTTCAACACAAAATTATACCCCTACAAGAAAGAAACCCACTTTGTATGCCTACTATTCAACCTCTTTTGTGTATTCACATACTTCAAAGGCTCATGATCTGTAAATAGTATAAACTCCTTAGGCACTAGATAATTCCTCCAATGTCTTAATGATTATATAATTGCATAAATTTAAACATCATAAGTGGAATACCTTTTTCTTACCTCATTCAATTTTTCACTAAAATATGCTATTGGCTTCCCTTCTTGACTCAAAATAGCACTATTTCCCACAAATGAAGTATCAAAATCACCCTCAAACACTTTGTTCAAATATGGTAATGATAAAATTGGCCTTTCTATAATCTTATTATTCAAAATTTTAAAGCTTTCTATGGTTTCTCTAGTCCATACAAATTCCTTCCCTCTCATGCAATATGTTATTGGTGCCACAATACTACTAAAATTTTTAATATTTTTTTTTGTAAAAGCTGATAAACCATGGAAACTTCTTATCTCTATAATGATTTTTATAAAATTCCACTCAATAATTTCCTTTATATTTTATTCATCCATTTTCACACCATCTTCTAAAACTACAAATCCCAAAAATACTAAACTATTCTGCATAAACCTGTATTTTTTCAAATTTGCATACAACTACTCTTTTCTTAACAAATCCATTACCATTATCAAATGTTATAAGTGTTATTATTTAGTCCTATTTAATATCAAAATATCATCAAAATAAACAACCACAAACTTACCAATATATTCTCTTAGCATTGTATTCATCACCCACATAAGTGTGCTATGTACATTAGATAATCTGAATGGCATTACCATCTACTCATATAAGCCATACCTAGTCTTGAATGTATTTTTCCACTCATCTCCTTCATGAATTTGAATCTAATAATATCCATTCCTGATATCAGTCTTGGTAAAATATTTTTCTCTTATAAGCACATCCATCATATCATTTAAACGAGGTATAGGAAACCTATACTTTATTGTACTATTATTAATTGTTCTACTATCTACACACATTCTCCATCCAACATCTTTGGTTAGAGTCATAAATTATGGCGTTTCACGTGGACTCATACTCTCCCTTATCACTTTCTTCCTTAGCAATTTAGTAACTTATTTATTTAATTGTTCATGTTCTATTGGACTCATCCTATAAGCTGCTTGATTGGGTAGAGCTGATCTTAGAATCAAATTAATGTGATGTTGAGTATATATTTTCAATGGTAAACCATTTGGTAACTCATTAGGCATAACATCAACATATTATTTAAACACTCTTGCTTCTTTTGTTGGTATTGGAACCATTTCTATTTTCTCTTTCTTTGTTACTAGTGCATAACAATAACCTGTTACCTTCATATCTTAGATAAAATCTTTAGTACATAGCATGTTTTATATCTTCTCTTCCTCTTTAAGAGGTAAAAAAACTAACTTTGTACCACCTTTACAAAAAGTGTATGTATTCTTTTCTCCATCATGAACTACTTTCCTATCAAATTACCATGGTCTCCCCAATAACACATGACATGCATCCATCAGAATAACATCACACCATATTTCATCATTATAAGTTTTTCCCATAGAAAAACTTGATTAAGCACCTTTTATATAATTTAACCTCATTTCATTTATTAAACCCTGAAATCCAATAAGGATTAGGATGCTTTTCACATTACATATTTAGTTTCTCAATAATTTCCTTAGAAACCATATTTTTACAACTACCACCATCTATAATTATTTTACATACCTTTCTACCTATAGTGCATCTTGTTAGAAAAATATTTGATCATAGACATGCATCACAACCTTATTTATTTTTTACTTTTTCCTTCCTTGGAATGATCATGGTTCTTCTCATCATGAGATTATCTCCAACATCTATTGGTGTAATTTCAATATTCTGCTCTTTTATTTCAGCCTCAACTAGATTTACTCTTGGGTGATATTCTTACCTCTTTTCCTAATATTGATAGTTTGGACACTCAAATTTTATATGCCCTTCTTCTCCACATCTATAATAGACATAATATCTATGTTTATTTATAAACCATCCTTTAACACCACCTTAACCTCATCCTCTCTTAAACCCTCTTCCTCTTTATTGGTATTGAAACCCTTGCCTATTATTATCTTGTCTTTTTGTACCACATGATGATTTACCTTAATTGGAATTAAATCCACCTCTATTGGTATTAAACCCACCTCTTCCCCTTATTGGAGTGGATCCACCTCTTCTTGGACCATTAGATGTCCTTCTAAAATTTTGTATATTTTGTTTTTCTTCTACCTTCAAAGCTAATTGATAAGGATCCTCCATGTTAAGTACTTTATGCATGCTTAATTCATCTTTAATATAAAATTTAAAACCATTTTCATACCTTAAATCCATTTTCTCTTCTATTTCATCATGCTCCACTCATATGGAAGGCTTGTAAAATTCATCTATATAGCCTTGTATACTATGATCTTTTGCCTTAAATTTTGAAATCGTCTATATAAGGTTTATGCATAATCCACAAGAAGAAATTTCTCCCTTAGCTTCTTTTCCATCTTTTTCCACGAATTGATATTCTCTTTACATTTTCTCTATCTCTCTCTTTTTAGGTTATCTCACCAAATCATTGCATGACCTTTCAATTTCATGCATGCAAACTTTACCTTCTTGTCATCTCTTATAGTCTTCCACTCGAAGAACTTCTCCATGCTATACATCCAATATATCAACTCCTCTAGTTTTAAAATTCCTCCATAATTTGGAACATCAACCTTGATTCCTTCATTTCTTCCTTCTAAAACCTGAACCATCCTCTCTTCCATTGATGGTGGATGTTCTTGTTGTTCTTCTTCTTGATAAATTTCTTCATCATGATTTGTGTCTTCTTCATCACCACCTTCTCTTCTCTGCTAGATGGTGATAACTTTTTTTAATTATTTATCTTACCTCTGTAGTTCTTGTTTAAGCTAGTTCATCTATGCTATACCTCCTCAGCCTCTCACCATTCTTCTCTCTTCTAAGATTTGAACTTGCTCTGATACTAGATAATGAACCTCAAAACTAACAAGAAAAATAAAGTTACCAATAGGCCAAGATCTTGAAAAAATACTTTGAATTTATTTGTATTGACTGCTTGAACAATTACAAACCCAAACCATGGTTAAATAAGTCTGAACTCATGAATTATAGTTTAGATGCAAAATTCAAAAAAAAAATCTTAAAAAATGCCTATTTTTAAAAACTCCTAAAATAGCCCAAAAATCTCTTTAAATATCCTAAACACTATAATTATACTATGGGATGAAATTAAACTAAATTTGATGTTCACTTTTGAAAAATATATAATTTCTAAAATAGAAAAAACTCAAAAAAATCATTAAATCATAATTTTGGACCCTCAAATGTCATTTATGGCCTCCAAATAATATTGAAAACATTCTTATGCAAGTTGAACTACCTAAGGATAGAAATTTACTTTTTGATACGGTCGTTTTGGCATGTGGAAGAGCTCAAACAGAGCTACAGGTCAAAAGTTATGGCCTTCGGAAGGTTGGTCTATTATTTTTGCATCAAGAACCCACCAAACCATGGGGATGAGAACATTTTACCTCCAATATATATATATATATATATATTCACAATACAAGGGATATATATATATATATATATATATATATATATATATATATATATATATATATATATATATATATATATATATATATATATATATATATATATATATTCACAATACAAGGGAGCATAACGGGTTAAAATAATGACTATATTCATAATAGAATAAGTATATACATGTGTGTGAACACACCCACATAGAAAAATAAAACCATAGTTATATTTATAACTAGTTATATAAACCATGTAATATGTGAAATCATATTCAATTATTCTATTCATATGCATATACATGTTGGATATCTATGTCTATTAAGGTATCATACCTAAACTAGTATAGGTTTAAGATCTAAGATATGAAGATATCTTTATTTTTCATAACATAATACAATTTTTGAATTACTATATAGGCTTAGAAATAAGCATAATGGTTATTCAAAAAATTACCTTCCTCCATTTTTTCAATGACCCATATTGGTTGAGTAAAGTAAGTGTGTAGATCAAGTGTTCACAATGAAGGTCAAACATCCAATATTTGAACTTATTGTAGAGCTTGATGAGATAAACCCTAGTTAAGTACTATTAGCACCCTGATATTTCTAAGGTGAAGGGTAGGATTAAGAATGTATGTAGTTACCATTTAGGTTAATTAGTTTGAGAATAAAACATTATAATAACATAATAACAAATCTATATAAATTAAAATACAACATTGTATATCATATCATACCATGATATATCTAATAAAATATATATATTAATTAAGATCCATCACATGGGATATAGACATGCTCAACCAAGCTATAGGTCTATCATGTAAGATTAATTTTTTTATTGATGTATTTCATACTAATTTGAACTCTTTCTAGTCCATGCATAGTGTTATCAAATTATATAATAATAATAATAATAATAATAATAATAATAATGGTTCTAAAACATCCATTCTATAAATTATTAGTGCACAAGTCATCAAATATCATTAATAAAAAGTATGGATCATATATATGACTATTTATTTCAATAAAAGTGATGATTTAGATTATATATGAAGAAATAAATAAGGAAAATTTATAATCTATCTTATTAACTCTTATTATTTTCATTTGATAGCCTTAGTTCCCAAAAACATAGTTTTTGGAGATAAAATGTTAGATATTTAGTGTAAATAATATGTTAACATCTCACAAAGGTCATAAAGTTATGTATACCAGACTTCCCCCCCCCCCCACCCCCCATACAAGCATTGAGTAGTTTAAAATTCCTCCTCATAAAGATATGAATGTTAAAATAAAGGGAGTCAAGGTTTAATACAGATGGCAAGGTCATATTTATATCCTATTTTGAGTCATGGTTAACACATATAGGTAAAGTAAAATTCCAAAACTTATGCATGCTAAAATCATGTCAGACTTGTATAATATATTGTACTTTACTTTATGAGGCATAAATACCTTTATATCTCTTCTAATTTCCATTGACTATCTTCACAAGATAGTTACTAATACATATTGAGATGTCAATATAATGTAAGTCAAGGTAATACTTAAGATAAGATTAAACATGGGATTACATACAATGTTTTCTTATATATGCTTAACACACATAACATGATTAAGGGAAGATTCAAATACATATTTGTATTGGATTAAATGGAGCTTAATTAGTTTTACATGGTATTTCATCAAATAAATTCCTTAAACAACATGGAATTAAGATTATGATAGTAACCAAAACAAATTATAGTTAATATCCTTTGAAAAATGATATTTAGGGAAACAAATTAAAATAATAACCATTTATATTTTTAATCCTTATAATAACTTCAAATTCAAGATGTAATTCAATAGATAGCCTAGTTTTCAAGTAATTATCATTACTTCATAATCAAATTTACTTAAATATGAATGCAATTATTCTCATGACAAGGAGAGGGAAAAAATTTTCCTTTATCAAATTGGGAACCCTCTAAATCATGGAGAAGGAAAAAATTCCCTAACCATGGGTAGAATTAAGTTTTTACAAACATCATATAGTATAATTACATGGTAGTTGGTAATTCCATGCTAGATATGTATGAAAACTATAGAATCATAATGAGTGCACATTAAATTATCAAAAACTCTATCAAAAACTTATGTGCCTTTAATATGATTCAAAAGAATTCATAAATTTATAACATAACATTATATTTTTGACTTATAATAACAAAATTTTCTTATAGCTATCACATTACCTAAGGAAACCTTTATTTGATGCATTTTTTCAAACAATTAAAAATTATGACACAATTTATGTGCCATAAATGTGGAAAATATATCATAAACCATAATTTCATTAAATATAGACATAAAACCCTAAAAATAGACTTATAATATATCTATTTCTATTATTATAATTAAGGAAAATAGTTCCCAATATTACTATTATTGGTTTATAATAAGTGTGATATTAGATTCCAATATTTGTATTATTGGTTTTAAATTATTATGGTACAATATTGATTTCCAATCTCACTATTATTGGTTCTAAGTAGTGTGATATTAGATTCCAATGTTTCTATTATTATATCCTAACTGGTGTGAAATTAGGTTCCAATTATAGTATTAGACACATAATGCCCCAAAGTTGTCTTAGTACTACCTATTAATAGTTTTCATAGTGACACCCCCCATTTTAGAAAGGTAACTAAACATGAAAACATAATTAAGGTTTAAAAATTAATACATAATTAGGTAAAATAAAATATACCTTAATGTAACTTAGTTTTAAAACACTTTTCCCTCCAAAAGTGGAGAAATAAATCTCTATCCTTAGATTATATCAAAACCATTGGATTGGGAGAACCCTAATTTTTTTTGTCATCCATATTAAAGATGCATCACACAAAATTAAACCCAAGATTTGTAGGCTCATTTTCATAACAATAAAATATGAATGGGGAGAGTGAGAAATAGGAAAGGATTGTCTGTGCCTAGTCCATCTTCCCCTAATTTAACTCTAACAAAGCCTCCATAGTCCCTTTTGCCATGATTGACTAGATGCATCATAGTTTTAGTGTAGATATATTTTAAACGTATGTAATTTTTTTTTCATATTGTTTTTATGATTCATACATTATTTAAAATGAGAATAAATATTTTATATAAATATTAATTCCAATAATAATAAATCCATCATCCATGTTCTAGGCCTATTTTTTTCCTTTTATATTTTATAACATATTTTGTAGGTTAACAAAGAAATCAAAAAAAATTTGGTAGTAGTTGTATTTCATCATATGAATGTCCAATCTATGTCAAAAATAAAACAATCACATGATGTATGTGATTATTGCTCAACAACACAAACTTTTCAAAATTTTCTACATAGAAACATGGTTTCCTTACTAGCCTTTTTTCCATTTACCCTGCATAACAGAAACAAAATAAATAGGGTTGGATGTTTTAATGGGTTTTGTTTTTTTAGACACAAGATGTATTTATTTTAACTTCACAAAACAATTTATACAATTCATAAAAATACCCTCAGTTGATTTTGGTCCCTCCTTTCACCTTTTTTTAAAATTAAAGACCATAATAAAATTATTAAAATACCCTTTGAAATGAACTAGATAAGTGTAGTTGGTTTACACTTACCTAGTTTAGGTTCGACCAAACATGATAACTATGGAATAGATTCACTTAATTTTTTTAGACTCATGAAAATGAAGATAGTGATAATAGTAAAAAATTTATAATTGACAAATAATTCTATGAAATAAATATCAATATTCTATTCATATTAAACATTGATAGTAAATCAATTGTATGGTTTTATTTGACCATGAGTTTTAATAATAAACCCAAATCTCATACCAAGATGATATTACATGTTAATTTATGATTTTCAATAATTTCACTGACTTAACATTCATTACCATGTTCATCAAGTTTAAGGTATACTTTAATAGATGCATGTCCTATATCATGTATCTTAATCAATCCTCATTTCCATTTTTTTGGCATCAATGCCTAAATGATACTATCAACATAAATATCTTACTTAATTTCATCTAATTTGGTCCATGAGTTTTTATCCTTAAATAATATTGATATAGTGTTGCACCTTTTGTTATCCTTGCAGGTTTTGAATATTTAACCCTCACATTTTTAGCTACATTATAACCATTCAATTTAAGTTAAATATCCTCATCTATCCTTTCTATCTATATATTCTTATTTTCATTTACTGGTCTTACTAAAATCATTTGTCCCACACAAATGTGTTTTAATGGATTGAATTCTTATTTAGGTATTTCAAAAGTAAGCCCAACATAAATATCATTATTACTTGGGATATTTTATTAACGTAGTCCTCCCTATGAAAATTTATAGCTCCTATTAATATTTTGTCATATAAATCCTTTTATTTGATTTTTTATTGAAAAAAAACCTTTGACATGATACTACAATTTAAATATGGTTTATCTAAAGAACATAACACATTTTTTGAATATGTTATTTTTCAAATCCATTATTATCTATCTCCCCCAGATGATTTTTTTCCTTAATGTTTAATGTATGATTTTATTTCCTTTTCCATATATTCCATCTATTTAACTTCTCTTAAAGATGATAGAGGAGTTTTCCCTTCCAAAAATTCTACAACAACATTATATTATATATCCCATATTAGATGAGACCATTACAAATCCATTATTGTTGTTATATATTCCATAAATGGTATGCCATTCATGACATGGAACATGGACATATTTGGTTTGAAATACCCATTTACTTCTAGTTTCTATATAGCAAGTTTGGATCCAGAAGGGCCTTGAAGTCATACACCTCCTCAATAATGTAAGGAGTGAATGTACTTGATCCCTCTTGGCATGTTTAATTTCCATAATGATGTTGTTAATATGCCAAAATTCCCATATATATCCACATTAGTATGTCTCACTTAAAGGAATATTACATAGATAATCTTTAATACCCTTCTTTATATCAACATCAATGAAATTGAAAATTGGGTGTGATTCTTATTGTCACTTAAGGAATTATCTAGTTAAAATTAGAGGATTGGTGGATTTTTTTCAATGATGTATTTTTAGTAGCAATACTAATTTCTCTAGAGTGGAAATTTTATCTTTATATCCTTTGAATTTTTCATTCAATATATTTTTTAATGATATATTAATATTATAAAATAAATCTTGATATTCATCAATGATTGATTATTTGTGCTTCCTAAGACATAAAGCTAATTAATTGAATATATAATTTGATCCACATTTAAAAATGTCAGTCCAAAGTAAACCCCCCCTGCCATTATTGTGTCCAAGTGGGAGCATACTAGTCAATGTAATTAGAGGTTCATAAAATTATTTTAATGGCTTAGATTTAATACCCATATTTGGTATGGAAGTTTTCATTTTTTCCATTTTATCATGTCAAATTCTTAATAATTATTGAAATTGTTCTTCTGATTACGATCTATGGGAATATCAATGTGCACAACTTTGAATATATACATTATTCTAATTTTTTTCCTCTTCAATTTTAAGAGTTATTCTACAAATTCATTGGATCTACATTTATTATAAATATTTTTAAACTCATCATACTTTATGAATAGTTTTTTTCTTTCAATCAAAACAAGATGAATATTTTTGTTCTTTATCCTACTTAATTTTGGCTATGAAATAATATGAAAGTTAATAAAAATGATCTCTTTCTCACACTTATTTCACATTAAACTATGGGTATAGAATACATGAACTAATATTTGAGGACCTCTTATTCCATATGGTCATATAGAATGAGTCAAATGTGGAGAAACATTTTAATTTATCTCAACCATTTTTAATTTAAAAATAATTGGTGCAACGGTATTCATCCACTATTTTTATTTCCCTATGTTACCATTTATTACATACCTATTATCATTTATCTAGTAACATTTATGATTATATAAGGTGTTCCTTAGGTACCCATAAGATTTATGCCATGCATTTTGACAGACACCCATTCCATAAAATTTAATTTTATGCACCTCCATAGACTCTTCATACACATTGAAGATGGTAATTTTTGTTAACATATTTAACACAATTTTTTTTCCTAACCTCTTCATTCATGGATATAATTTTGTGCCATATAAATTTGATTGAATAAATAGGATATTTTGAGATAGTCTGATTTGTAGGAATGATTTTCCTCATTTTTCACTTCATCCAACAACATTGACCATTGTTTATCTTCAATAATTTTTTGATATGGTGAAGTGGGTAAATTAGAATTCAGTTATTTTTTATATTTTTGAGTATTATAACATATTTTGATATTTTTTTTGGAATTATTTTAATTAGAGGAATAAAAATAAATAAGATATACCAATTAGGTTTTCTCTCTTATAATGCATCCCACATGTTGAGTTCAACCTATTCTGGGACTATTTTAATTTGTCATCTGTGGGAGAACTGTTAATGTTGGAAAATTTTCAATTAAATAATTGTATGTTAAATCCTTTATATATGGAACACAATTTGTAAATATGGTTCAATACTTTATCTAAATTCTCACCAAATGTATTGACATTCAATCCTTTAATTTAAACCATATATCCTTAAAAGACATTTTAATTATTCCCTTTGAAAAATATTTGCTTATAGATGAGTGAAAATAGATCAATTTGAAACCAATACCTATGAACTTCAAATTTTATTCACCACCATATACAATGCATGCATCATCTAACTGATCAATCCTTTTATCCATATGGTACTTCCTATTTTATAGAAAACCATTTTTTTAACTCGCCAAACTATTAATTTCTTGGTTCATAGTAAGATTGATCATTAAAGACAATATTTAACATATTTTAGACCATAAAAACAAAATTCATGTTTTCAAATCTCTCTTCATAAATTTTATGGTATTCTATCACATGAGTTATAAACCCTCACATTATGTCATCATTTTTGTAAGCATTTTTATTTGAGAACCACATCATTTTAAATAAAATTACTTCTATCTTTAGGCCATGTATTAATTTAGGTGATTATAATGTCATCACTATAACTTGCCTCTAATTTCATGATGTCAATATCATCCTCTGAGTCACTATATATCTGATAACTATGAATTTATAGAATTGATGAATTTTTGTGATTTAAGAATTACCTATCTTCCTAGGAAATGTAGTATCATTTATTCTCCTCATCTACTAAAGTTTAAAATTCATCAAATGAAAAGCAAAATTGTACTTTTCCATTCAATACTATGTTAACATTGATAATAATAAATCCTCTTCCCACATCTCTACAATGTAGTCTCCTTCTACTTGGATACACTCTACCTCTAAAATTTTGGTACCTTTAGAAAATAAATCCACTTGATCAACCTCTTAAAATGTAAGATACATCAATGTTATAGTTAAAAATATAAACACTATGAGATTAAAAATATATATAAATTATATTGATATAAATTGAATATAGTGCTTCATTTATATTACTATCCACAGTATATAGTTTTTTAATTAATCAAAGTGATTGTTTTAAATTAATATTATTATAATAGTTATAAATTTTGGGATGAAAAAGTTTTGAAATATTATTTAGGGTGCTATTATATAGTTTTCCACATGATTTTTATTAATTGGATAAAAAATTATTGTTAATGTAGTCACATTGACATGAATAAAAAAATCAAAATAATTCAAACCTAAAAGAAACCCTACCAAAATTCCCCACTAATAAAAAATTACCATTAAATAATATTGGAAGAATAATAATTGAGAAGGGTGTGAATTATTGTACCAAAAAATATTCTTCAATTATAACCAATCATTCATGAACTATGAAAAAAACATTAAGATCTAGCAATGCATAAAGACCATCCACATGAGCATAACACATGAAGACACACATGAGTGGGAAATCCTCAAGGGGAAGAAAACCCACTATGATCCATAAAAATGGACTAGATTACTATTAAAAAAATATCAATTTTTTTTTTGAACCAAAC
The DNA here is from genome assembly GCA_037957365.1 of Torreya grandis. Classification (NCBI taxonomy): domain Eukaryota; kingdom Viridiplantae; phylum Streptophyta; class Pinopsida; order Cupressales; family Taxaceae; genus Torreya; species Torreya grandis. The sequence continues at coordinate 88,987 of JARHVA010009917.1, forward strand.
CAACTTGGAGCACCAACCCCAATACAATCAAACACCCACTTGACTAGGCTTTAGTAAGCACCTACTTGCAAGGAAGCACCAACTCCCTAGGTGACTCAACACCAACTAAACCACTTCATTAATTTTGATCACAACACCTCTATTTTATTTTTATTATCTCTTTTCAATATATCCTTATTATTTACCAAGAAATATTTTATTTTCTTCTATTGCTTACTCTTAAATAGGTCTAAACAACCTTGTATATATAAAAGTCTCATGGTCACACACCACTTGATTGGCCACACACCTTCAAATTCTTAGGTTATGCATATAATAGGTACTATATCATATTATTAATAGTATTAAAACAAACTTTGTACCCATTTTGTTCTACAACAACTCAATTAGGCCTCATTTCTCTTTTAGGCCTCATGGAGACCTACTTGCAATCTGTATGTCCTCTTAACACCAAATATCAATATTATTCAGACCATATGGATTTATCCAATAATTTAAAACCATCAAATCACTTATCCAATTAAATTTACTGACATTTTAAATTCTTGGTTATACATATATCCTTTTCTCATACCGTGAAAGCTCTCTTAGGATAAATTGCCATGTTAGGCCTATGTACCTCAAATGTTTGGCTTACAAAAATGAAGCTTAAAAACATTAATCTAATATGATATAATAAATTAAATATTTACATAGGTTATCCATTACCTTATGTTCATTAAAAAATTCTTGGAACGCTTTCACTCAAAAGATAATGGCTCAATAACATCTCTGCAACTTACTTAGAACTTCCAATTTACCTCAAAGACCAGTCATGGTGACTTAGATCTTCAACACCTACATAGACACTTGTCATGAATTATAATTCATGTAAATGGTATTATTATATATACATAACATCTCTAAATAGAAATTTCATATGGTCTAAAGTAAAATATTGGTCTTTTAGACCAAATTATTGACCTTATATCACATAGTCTTTTCTAAACCAGATAGGCCATTTTGTGAGCAACATTTTCACCAGATTCATATCCTAAAAAATATTTTCCAAGCATTAATAATACTTAAATTAATAAATAAAATATTCATACACTTTTTTACATCAATTTGGCATGCTCAGACTCTCAAATTCATCTTCTCATCTGTACCTAGGTTTTGCACTATTTGCACCATTAAGTCTATATACGACTGGATAATTTGGATGACCAATTTATCACACTTGAAGGGTTGAACCTATACATAAACCATAATGGGAATTTGGTATTAATATCTATAATTTTATACCATCCATTTTTTATTCTTGACCAATTCAACTTTTGAGAGATACAACAACTTCTTAACAACTAACCCTATATCTATGCATTTTCTCTCTCATTTGACTAACCATGACTAGCTAGAGGTGACTAGGAGAGTTGAATACATGATCCAATACCTTTTATATTCATATTAATCTATTTTGATATGATTTGATCAAGATCTTTCACATTGAGTCCTTATTAGGGTTTTAGGGAGGTTTAACATAGGTTTTAGTGTTAATGGTTTTTCATAAAGGATTGCCACTTGAATCCAAAACCAATGCTTAGAGATTTCATCTGGACCCTTACTTATATCTCCTTAATATCTCAAGTTCCTATTCATAGGTTACACATTCCAATGAATGTTTGAAAGCTCTTCTCAGGTCTTGAGTCCTCACTTTATGAACTCAAGGAGGCATAAAATAGTGTTTCATGTAATTTCCTTAAAACCATGATCTCAAACATTGTGAAAATACCTAAAATAAATTATCTCACCTATGTCCATGCTCACATATGAAAATTTTCCTTGAAATTTTATATTCATAACTCATTAGGATAGGTAGGGTCTAAGAGAGGTCTAGTTGTTGGCTTTAGTCTGAAGGTCCTACCCCTATAAGCTCATCCTAAAACTCTCATGAATGCTTCAATGCCTCAAATAAATTCTCAAACAATGCCATAAAACCTTTTCATGCCTATTTTAATTCATTTTCATGCATATACCTCTTTATGCCATGACTAGGCTTATGGCTAGGCTTCTTATGCAACTTTATTATTAATGACCTGTACGTTCATACAACCATAAGGCATAACTTACATTAAAATTATCTCTTTCTATTTATCTCATGACATAATTCTTTCATAAAAACATTATATCAAGGCCCTTTGTCACATCACACACTGTGAACTACGCTTAGTCACTTTTGTCATCAACCTTCTCAAGATGTATCTTTGGAATCAATGACAATACATAATAATCTCCTCCTTTGTAATTTATTTCAATGACTCTAAAAAAAAATTCTCTCAATAAGAAACTTCTCCCTCATTATTAACTTTCTCCCCTTTTGACAAAAATGATAAACAGATGCTTTCAAATTCTTGTATGACACTCATTGTAACCAAAACACTCAACACACATGATTATGAGTTTATGAAGCACCATACAAACGTGATCCCCTATCTCCATGAATATTTTATTAACACTAATTACCTACTCTTGGAGATAATAAACCACTTGATTAGCTCCCCCTAAGCACTTGACTTCCTTAATGACTTCTAGGGGTAGGTACTACACCTAATTCATGTCTTAGATGTTTACAAGTTGCCTTTGGAAGTGGCTTGGTCAAAATGTTTGAAATATGACCCTTTTTAAGAACATATTAAAATTTAAAACTTTTTTCACTTACCTACTCTCTCATGAAATTATAATTTATGGGAATGTTATTAGTCTTTAAGTGCATGATAAGGTTCTTTGAGATGTTTATAGTACTTGTATTGTCACAGTAGATAGGACTACGACTATAATACTCTACCTCGTAGTCTTTTAAGTTCTATCTCTTCCATAGAACCTGAGTGCAGTATGAAGCTTCTAAAATGTATTCATACTCACAAGTAGATAATGACACTAATTATTTATTCTTACTTATCCATGAAACTAGGTACTCACCTAAGAAGAAATCTCCTCCACTGGTGCTCTTCATATCATCTAAACCCCTTACTCAGTCTGCATCTGTATAGGATATCATGTTAAAATCCTTGATTCTTAGATACCATAACCTAAACTCAATGGTTCCCTTGAGATACCTATGTATTAGTTTGACTAATTTCAAATGATTTTCCTTTGTATCTTCTTGAAATCTTCCCATAAGGCCTAAAACAAACATGATGTTAGGTCTAGAGGTAGTTGTGTATAGAAAAATCCTAATCATTGACCTATATGAAGTTTGATTGACTTGTGGATACTCATATTCCTTGCTTAAATTACACCCTATGATCATAAGTATACTAAATAACTTGAAATATTCAATCTCAAACTCATTTAACATCTCTCTTATGTACTTAGCTTGTAAAATGAATATACCTTTTTCAGATTGAATGATTTGTAACCTGAAAAAGAATGATAGTTATCCCATCATGGATATTTCAAACTCCTTCATCACATATAAAAATTCCTTAGTCATATTATCACTATTTCCACCAAATATGATGTGATCCGCATAGACAAATATTATCAACTCATGATCACCTTCTATCTTTATGCATAAATTTCTATCTGTAACTCCTATTTTGAAACCTTAGTCTAATAGATACTAGTATAATCTAGAAGAACACTCTTTAAGAACTTGATTTAAACCCTAAATATCCTTTTTAAATATAAACACATAATCCTTGTTACATTATAGTTATAATATTCTAGGTCGATCTATGTACACCTCCTCTTCTAATTTCCCATTTAGAAAGGTAGATTTGACATCCATCTAGTACACCGTGAACCATTTTAATCTTGCATATACTATAAATAATATGATGACCTCCAATCTTGATATTATAAAAAATATATCCTAAAAATATACACATTAAACTTGTGTATACCCTTTGCATACCAATCTAGACTTGTTCTTAGTGACTTCTTCATCTTCATTCAACTTGTTTTTAAACACCCATTTTTCGCCAATGACATTCTTGTCTTTAGGCCTAAGAGCTAGTTCCAAAGTCTCATTATTTTTTATTTGGTCTAACTCCTCATTCATATCACCTATATAAAACTTATTTTTGTTTTATTCTATAAGGTTATTAGTTCTAATCTTAGACAATAGATCAACATTATCTTGATTTAGATTCCCTACTAGCCTTCTTCTTATTTGCATACCTACATCCTTGTTTCCAATGATTTGTGATTTAGGATGATCTCTATAAATTTGTCTTGAGGGTAATTTTGAGTCTTGTATTTCTTCTACTTTTTCTTATTCCTTATCAATATATATTATTTCCTCTTCGTTCTTGAATTCTAGATTCTTTGATATATCCTTTGACTATGAGTGTGATTTATTTATCTCATCAATCTTCACATTGGTGCTTTCCAATATCTTTTGAAACCTCTAATTATAGAATTTATAGTCTAACATTATTAACAAATACCCAAAGAAAATATACCTTAACCAAACCTAGAATCAAACTTACCTAAGTCTTCCTCATCTCTTTTGATGAAGCATTTACTTCTAAACACTCTAAAGTGTTCCAAATTAGTAGGTATTCCTTTCCACAATTCTTAAGGGGTGTTTTTGTCATTATTACTTATATATTCTATATTAAATATGTAGACTATAATGCTTACTTTCTCTCTCTAATATCCATCAGATAATCTAGACTCATTTAGAATAGTTATTTCCATCTCTTGAACTATTATATTCTTTCTTTCCACTACTCCACTCTACTATGGTATTCTAGATGTTGAGAAATGTCATCAAACTCATTAGAAAAAAAATCTCCTCTATCAAATCTTAAAATTTTTATCTTTCCATTCTTCTCATTCTCAACAATAGCCTTGATTGCCTTAAACTTATCAAGAGATTCCAACTTTTCTTTCAAGAATGCCACCCAATACATTCTTATGTAATCATCTATAAGTAACATGAAGTGGCTACATACTTGAATACTTTGGATTATTTTATGCCCACAAATATTAGTGTGTATTAAATCTAAAGTTATTTTAATAGATTACTCCTTGGACTTGAACCTTCTTCTATTTTGCTTAGCATTTTTACATGCCTTGCAAAGAGTATTTGTAAGTTTGGTGATTTTAGGTATGTTCTTCACATACTTCTTAGAGATTATATTGATGAGATTTCTAAATTTTAGGTGGCATAACCTTATATTCCAAAGATAACATTCATCCATCTTGATCATAAAGCATTTATCCTTGTTGATTTCATTTAAGACATATAGATTGTTCTCAATCCTCTTAGAATTGGAAATTATCCTACTTTATTTGGCTCTCCTTATATCACATACTTTATCATGAAAGGTTAGTGTGTGTCCTTAGTTTCATGTCTAACTTACGCTAATCAGGTTATATTTCAAACCTTCCACATACAACACATTTTTTAATCTTTCTCTTCCCATTGTCCAAACTCAAGATACCCTTGCCAACTATATTTGTAATTGTGTTATATCTAAATCTCACTATTCCTAAAATATTATTCTTCAATGAGATGAACTTTATATTATCTCCTATCATGTGGATTGATAAACCACTATATATACCATTTCATACCTTAATATTGAATGTGAAAGGAAGTATGAACTAGCATAGATTATTTTTATTTAGTATTTTTTTCCTCCTTCACCTTGTCCATAGTGTATAACTTATTAATCCATTTATCAATGGTATGACCATATAGCCTTTTGTCTTGAATGTTCTTCCTCATATGCCTTATCTTATAATCCTTTGTAATATATCCTCTCTAATCACAATTAAAGAACAATATTGTACTTCTACTATTGTAATTAACATTCACCCTATTCCTCCATGATTAATTAATTATTGCATAATGTCTATAATCCATAGTTATATTTGTATGAAATAAAAAATTTATCATTTCTATAAATTATTCATAACTTGGAGAAAATAGATCATACCACACACTTTCGAATAGGGATACATTTATTGAGTGGGAACATGACTAATATGGGGATTCGATAGACCCAGTTAAAGGATATCTTAAAATAATACAATATGCTAGGGAGGGTTCAAAATTCTTGAGTCAAGTAAAATCATGTAATAAACTTAATGGGGTCCTATGTTTTGATATCTCACTAAACTAATGACAAGAAAAGTAAATCTAATTTAACACCCACCAAATCTTATGGCACAAATTAGAGGTTATATATAATAAAAGTAAACATGCATATAAGACATATACTCAAATCAAAGTATAATAAATCCTAATGCATAAAAGATAAGTACAAATGCATATCTATCTACTCTTACAAAGCAAGAACAAATTTAGGAATACTTACCTTTGAAGATGAACCCACCAAACCTCAATCTCTCCTTTAGCCAAGGTGCTTTATAAGAGGTTGTTGTGGTATGTAAGGATGGAAAAGACAAATAAATTCTATGATACATAACATATCAATGCATCCAAAATACTTCACCACAAGATAAGATTTATATCTCCAAATAAAGTATCGAACCATAATCTTGATCCTCAAGTAGAATGGTCAATAAGAAGATGTAAAACATATCTTACTTATTATTCTCTTCTCTAAATAACGGTGAAATGAACTTGTATATATAGGTAGATTTGACCCTAAAACCGTACAAAAATCTTAACCGATAGGGTCAACCTAATTGACCTAGCACAATTTTAGACAGTTATTCATTAGGTCATGAGCTAGGTCAGCCAAGAGCCAAACTAGTTCCTAAGTGAAAATCACCCAAAATTGTATAGGGTTGCCCCAGTTAACCTAGTATAACCAACTAATAAGAGGTGATTAAGGTGAGGAAATGGAATATCAAATGTGTTAAATGACTAGAGATGGTAAAATATAGAATAACAAGCTTAGATAAATGGTTTTTAGGAGACAAGTGTGTAGATAACAAGTGGAGAAAGGGACAACAATCCTATGAAGCACCAATGTTCTACCCACCCTTTTCCTAGTGTACTCCTTAGGTTGTGCACTCAAATAGATTGAGATTCAATGGGCCCATAAAATATACAAAGTGTTATTAATTGATAAATTTTTGAAAATATTAATTGTATACATATTCCCCACTCGAATATCATTATGTGTCATGTGAGTGCAACATGGCATGGTGGTTCAGAAAATAGAACATAATAACACATAATACTTATGCTAAGTAGAGTGAAATAAGGAGAAAATAAGATAAATGAAAGGACATAATTGAAAAACACATGCCTTTACTTACATTAGTACTATAGATAAATAAGTAAACTACAAGAGGAGTGAAGGCATCCAAATGTGACAAATATTAGGTGAACCTATAGAAGTTAGTGAAAAAATAGCCAAAAATTGAAAGTTTTGGAATATAGGCATAAAGTAATGGAAATGATTCTCTAAAACATCATGATTCTATAACATTTTATGGTTCTAAAAATGTATTATTAGAAACAAAGATATAGGAAAAATAAGGAATCTAACAAAAAATATTTAAAAGATTAAGATTCGTGAAGAGTAAGTTAAAATAATGGTAAAAGAGAAGATATTTGTTATTTTTGACTTGTGAAAGAGAGAGAAAGAGCTTCAAGAGATTAAAAAATCTATGATTGAAAGGATAAAATAGCTAAGATGAGAAGGACTCCTAGTGGTGGTAGTGGGTGCAACATAGGTAGGCAACCAAGAATCTCAAACTAGTTTTTGAATATTTTATTAGAATTAAGTATTTTTTAGAAATTTTTAATTTAAATAAATTATACGAATTGAAATTAACCCAATAAATTTGATAATGGTAGGAAAAACCAAAAGGGGAAATGGGTTTGAAAGGATTAGAGTAATAAATGTTGAAAGGCATTTATTACTCAAAATGTAAAGAATCAATGGATAAAAATAGATAGGTCAACCCAATTTACCTAGTAGGCTAAAATTTGGCAAAATCCACACTATAGACCTAGTGTGTTTACCAAACTACTAACTCAGTATATTCCTACCAACCTAGTATAAAAATCCACTATGAAAAATTAGTAATAAGAGGGGAAAAATAGAGGGGTTGACTTATTTTATGGAGTCAACCAAGTCAAAATAAAGAAATTTTGGTCAAACTAGTGTTTGAACAAGGGACCAAAATAGTATAAAATGTGTATAATAGGCCAAAAGAGTGATAAAATAGCCTATAAAGGATAACTAAGGGTTAAAAGTGTTGACTAGGCTCAAAATAGGTTGAAGTGATAAAAAATGACTATATTAAAGCAAATTAGGCTTGTTTTTATTTAAAAATTTGAAAAGAATATATTTTTACTATGAATGACATGGAAGATCTAATACATATCTTATTTTTTTAATAGTTGAAAGGGCATCCAAGGTTTTATTGCTTAGTGGACACATCATGGCTCCTAAACTTATTAGAGTACTTATCTATTGAGGATAGAGCTAGATTAATCTCATTAAGCCTAGGAGACATAATAAACATGTGTAGGATTCTATTGAGTTCAGACTTGTTATTCATGTTCCCAAGAACTTGAGAATAATTGAATAACATTCTTAGGTGGGAGGTGGAAGGAGATACAATATAGGTGGGTATCACTTTAGAGGATGTCCATGCCATCCTACGACTACCTATAGTAGGTACACCCTTGGTTACAAGAGTACCAAATAACAAGGAGGAGAGGAGAACCTTATCCATATGGGTGATTTTAGATTAGAAAGGATAGATCATGGATTGATGGTGAGTATATTAAATGTATATACCTCACATATTCCAAATATCTAAAAGGCTATGATAGGACTTGTGATAGTATGGGTATTGTGTCATAATTCAAATTGTAAGATACCACTATTTATCATAGATTTTCATTAAAAGATATTAGAGTAGAGGGTGTTATATGAATTTGGATCTATCATCTAGGTATAACTCATGCATGAAATGTATGGAGTGTTTCTAAATGGAAAAACTCTATTAGATATATTATATTATTGGTGACTTGGAGATATGAGAGGTTCCCTATGTATTGACCAACTAGGTTGCCCTATGTGATTGAAGATAGGTTACCTTAGGTTAAAATATGGAGACATGACTAGGTAGGATGGTCTTTTCCCCACATACTAGTGTTATAGATGGTCAGATGAGTAGGTATTGTATGGAAGCCATATGGGCATATTGATATGATATGGCCTAGTTAGGAGATAGCGATACCATCTTTAGCATGGATAGAGGTGAAAAGGCACTATATCTAGTGGATAGAGCCACATTTGGTGGTATATGTACCAAGATAGATAAGATAGCCTCACCTAGTGGCACTAATAGTGGTGCCCATGTTTTTGGGCCTAGCATGTGAGAGAGCTACAAGGGAGAAGATGATTAGGGCCACTAGTGAATAGGAAAGTTATTATGCCATGGTGTAAGAGATTGTGGATAGGTCAAACATGACAAGTAGTAGATCAAGAGGAGATAGATGTAGAGGTAGGTGTACCATAGTACCACCATTATCTCTATAGTATTAGGAGTAATGACCATAATGGAAAGGTGTCAATAGAGGCAAAAAGAGAAGGGGAGAGCAAAGATATTATTTATCCTAGATGACCCATCAGGAAATCTAAGATAGAGTTGGGTGATAGATAGACCACTCAAACACAGCCTGAGATAGACATGAGTGGTGACTCTAGGATCTGTGTTTGGGTGGTAACCTATAGAAGAAGTTCTTGGAAGATGCATGGTAGGGAGACCATGCTTGATAATCACATATATGGAAATATAGTGGTGATCAACACATATCCAGGTAATAAAATATGGTTAAATTTTATTTAAGTTTACTTGAGATAGAGTAGAGATAGATTTTGAGATATCTTAGTGATCTAATATATATTTGGTTTGATTTTTTTAGGTGTTAAAGAGGAGGAGACCATATGGGGGTCCCTAGTAAGGGGAACACTCCATTATATCCTAGATGAGGTGCTAATACCATATGACCCTACCATATTAGAGAATCTCATGGTACCATCTACCCTAATTTAGGATAGCTCCTTTAGACTAGCTAGAGAGGCCATGAGGTGGTCATAGGCATGCAAATAGCAGATGTAACCACTATTAGGGGAGGGTACAGGAGAGGTAATAACATGGAAATCCCTCACTTAAGAGAAAGTTTCACATATAGATATCATGACATAGATGGGATAGCTATATGATTAAGAGAAAGTGTCACATCTAGTGACCCTGACCTAGTTGGCATAGGTACAAGATCAAGTGGCTCATCTATAAGGGTAGGTATCAGGACTGTGATCTCAAACAACCTTTTTTTTCTTAAATTATTTAGAGGAGTCTTATTGAGGCATTTATGGGAAGTGTGTCTAGTCCAAGAAATGGGTATGATGGGGCCCAATCATAGAGTTAGATCTTTGTATATGGTTGTATTATTGTATTTTAAAACTCATGATATATATAGATGTCTCATTTTGGTAGTTGACTACTGATTATATGTTTTTTAATTATGGTTGTTGGCTATGGATGCTTGGATATATTTATTTATAGCACATGTATTTATCTATTATTATATTTTCTATAGGAAATCTATAAGTTGTGGTTTCTTTTCTATCATTATGTAGAACACATGCATGGTTAAAAAGAAACAGGTAAAAAGATTTGGTAAATAGAATCAATAAACAATGTACTAAACTCTATTTTATGTTGGGAAATGTCTAATAACAATAAAATGACTATGTATAAATAACCAAAGGGTGGTAAAAAAGATGGTAACAATTTTGTTTTTAAACTAAGAGAAAGATTAACACTAAATTAAAACAAGTAAAAGCATACTAAATCACGTTGGGAAGTATGAAAGTAATAAAATAAAGTGAAAAGCACGTAAAAGGATAAAAGGTATAAAACAAATTAATTAAGTCATTGAATCATAATAAATAATGTTGGGAAGTATAATATTAAAACAAAATTGTTTCTAAATTTATCACACTAATTCAAGATTGGAACTATGAAAAATTTAATAAATGGTTAGATTCTTACATGCAATTAGAAAATAAGAAGATAAAAGAGAAATAGAAATGAAATAAGTATAAAACATACTAAACCAATTTGGGAATCATGTCAATGACATGTAACTTCATAATCAATCATATCTTATCTCATATTTGACACATGTAATTTCAATTGTGACTTGGATTATTGGAAAATTTTGTGAGGAAGGCCAAGTCCTATCCATGGTGTTACAATAAAATTCACAAATGGAACAATAATGAGGTGGAATAAATGTGAGAATATAGTAATAAGGGATGTTTGTATTAAAAATGTGAAATTATATTAATTTTTTAAGAAGGCTAGGTCTTATCCATGGTCTTACAATACAACTCACAAATAGAATCCCTAAGGGAGTGATCAATGAACAAGACAATATTTCTCAAGAGGAAATATGAAGAATGTAGGTAGTGAAAAAGGGAATGTAAAAAGAATAACTTACGTGTCTTATGAGAATACATTAGGAGATAGGAGGCATACTAAGGATATGAAAAGACACTAAGTGACTAATGGCCATCAATGTATAAAGGAAACCTGCTTGCTATAGGCACAAATATTTATAGGAAAATGAGTGTGATAATAAGATCAACTTATAAAGGTAGATTGGTACAATAAAATGAAAATGGACATGCCTTCCCATGATGTTTTCCCCATTCCTCAAAACCCCTAACAAAGCCATCATTCTACTACAAATATTGGGTACATGCATGAGAAAGTAGGTATCACTAAAATATTTTTTTTATTATCCTTTTCTAATCTAATGGCATACCAAACCCTAATGGACCTTGGCTCTATCATGAGGAAATTTTTAGATTTTTATCTTTGACTATAAAAAAGAGATGTTCTTTGAATCATGTCCTTTAGTGTGACTTGACTTTTAAGGATTTTTTTTCCTTCTATATCATTACCTTTTATTAAACTATTTGGATTTTGAATGTTTTTAATGCTTTTTAAGTTTCCTCCTCATACATAAATAGAATGAATAATCATAAGAGATAAAGTGATACACATGAAGGAGTTATAGGCTTGTGCTAAAGGAAGCTAAGTGACCAAAGACAAGACTGACTAGAACACTTAGGCTTAAAAATGAACCAACATGTTATCTAAAGTGTCAACCATGTATATGTTCAGTTTATGGAAAGGAATAAATGGAAGAAAGGAGATCCAAATTGGATTGGTAAAAGGAGAGTATAATGAGATTAATTTTTGATAATTAATCACATGGTAAAATAAGGAATGAATAAAAGGTACCAAGTTTGCATAACCAAGTCACAATGACAATTATCCATATATATAGATATAAAAAAGAAAACAATTATGAAAATAAAACAAAAGAGTTTATAAGAAAGAAACCCAAGAAGAAAGAGAAACCAATGATAGATAAAACATCCATAAACAAACATAAATGATAGTATAAGTAATATAAAATGTGAAATCAAAGTCACCATGTAATAAAAATAATAATTTGAAACAATGTCAAATGATATAACAAAATAGATAAAGAAAAGATTAAAGCACACATAAAATCCAAATTAAATGTAAGAACACCATGCATGTGTTCATAAATACTGAAAAAAATTTCCACACATATTATCTAGAACACTGGATAGGTCTCTATGAAGTTGGAGTCAAATTATAGCTAATGTTTCATCTATTTTTAATGAAAAAATAGAAAATAATTCACATATAATGCCCTCAACAAAAAAGGTAGGAATTTTTGGTGGATCATGTTGAAGAGGTATATCAGTCAAGGAATGCTTAGAATAATTGATGAGATGGGAATATATAGGATAAGAAGGGATTACTGATGGGGAAGGATCCATAATTGAGGGACTCATAGGTGGAGAAGGATCCATAGGTGAGGTAAGGTCCATGGGTGAAGGATTCATAGGTGAAGGAATAAGAGGTGATGAAGGGGACATAGGAAGGGATGGAACCATGTGAGAAGAAGGGGGAGAATTATTATGGGAAAAACCTATGAAAGGAATGGTATAAGGTCCATGAATAACTATATGGTGATATTTAAGATGTTGAAGGATATGATAATAAATAGTGTGATGGGTGACTTATTGGTGCCAAAGATAATACACCTCTCCATACTTAGGAATATACTCAGATAGTACCTTCAAGGGAGGTATGGACTTTTTAGAGGATTGAAGGGTAAAAGGATGCAAAGTATCAATATATTGTCATAACTTGTGATAATGCATGGATGAATGATTATCTATGCCATGGAAGTAACAAATACACCTATGAGTAGGCTTGGTAGAGGTAATCATACGAGGAGGTGTAACATAAGTGGAAGGAGCTTGGGAAGTCTGATCAGCCCATTTGGTAGGTAACAAAGACATCTATGGTAAAGGAAGTAAACCATCATCAAGGGAAGGTGGTATTGGTGAAGGGATTAGACTAGGCTTGATAAAAGGAGTGATGAGATCAAAATCAAGAATACACTTAACTAAAGTGTGAGTAGGAAAAGATTACTAAGTGGGATCTACTGAGGGGGGTAGGGTCTACAAAAGTCCAAAGGAGGGATTCATGCATCTGAAGGATAAGTAGGATATAGGGGTCAAGGTACCTAGATAAGTGATAAGGTTCAATCATAACATAATCCATAAGCATACTCCTACATGGTTTTTCAAAAAATAGAGGTGTCCACACCATGTCTACCCTATGATAAAGAGGAAAAATGATAAAATTGGGAACTATATATAATGGAATATAGGAAGAATCATTAAAATAATAAATCAAAGAGGAATGATAATGGATAATCATATCATCATGGGCTTGAATAAAGATCATATAAGAATGGATCAATAAGGTGTAACCATCACCATAGTTAGGTGTATGAATAATAATGACATAGGTATGGATGACATTATCATCTGATGAGGTATGATAAATGGAATACCAAGTCTTAGTCATGATGATAGAGATATCATCATAAGGTGGTTTACGAGAATGAAGCTGCTAAGATGTAGGAAGTTGAGAGATGATATGAGGTGAGAGATTGTAATTTTTAATATTGAGGTTGATCTCATCAAGTTCATAATCATCAAAATCTTAAGAGGTTAAGGGGAATATTACCAATGAGTTTAAGATGTCCATTATATCCTTGAGTATAATTGATGGGATGAAATGGAATATTGGGAAACAGTTCAAGAGTAGGAATATTGAAGACACGATAGTCTTGGAATTGCTAAAAATTATAATCACTAGTGTCACACTAAATCTTATAGATGTATCCATTATAAGGGAATTTAATGCATTATCAGGTGGAAGAAGCAACTACTCTCATATAGTGAGTCCATGGCCTACCAATTAGAATATTATAAGATATAGGAAAGATAAATATCATAACCTTCACATGAATGGTGATAGGAATGATAGTAATGGGAAGCCAAACACAAACTAAAGGAGGCATTTTCCTTCAATCATATCCTTGACATGTTATATGTGTGGATTTGAGATTGCATTCAGAATATCCAAGGGTTTTAATAAAATTAAGAGAGGTAACACAAGTGCCAAAACTCTCATCAATTAAGTCATACTTGACTTGGATATTGCCAATTCAGAAACTAATGAATAGATGATGATTATCCACATGAAGAAGAATCTCATCAGGTATCATAGAAGTGATGGGAAATTTTAAGTAATGAGAAGTGTATATTATTTTGCCAACATGGATGGAAATCTCTTCACATTGTTATAATATGTTATCTTTAGACCTATATAAGGTTGCTTAGCATCCTACTAGGGGAGTATGAGGGATGTTCATTTCAAACAAGAGTTCCATAAGATAGTTTTTATGATGAGAGAGGCCCTCATAATTTTAAGAAATGGAATTTGGTGTGGGATGTTAGTGATTTTAATAATGGTATCCAAATCGTCATAACCCGTAATAAAGTTGTTAGAAATAGGTGCATAGTAATAAATGAGGTCTTTGGAAGGAGAAGCCAAAGTGCATTAGAATTTGTGTTGTTAATAAGGAGAAGGTTTGGTACAAGGTTATAAATTATGTTTAGAATTTGAATTAGTTGGTTTAGGTTGTTATTGATAATCAATAGGAGAAGTTTTGATATGACATTGATTGTCATTAGTGTTAGGTAAAGAAGATAGAGGGATGGTAGAAATAGAATGGGAAGTGTTATCTAAGGGAGGAGTGGGAATTAGGTCATAAAAATTTATAATGTCATCCTAACCCAACTCATTTAAGTGACTTAGAGAAGAATCCTAGATAACATGAAATGTTTGAGATAAAGGAGGGGTGTAGATAGGTTGAGGGTTAATGAAAGTAACCGCCCTTCACATATTATTCATATTAACCACATTCTCTTTAATATTTGGGTCAACAAGACTTTATAAATTATTGATGGAAGGGGTGCACTTGTCTTGGTTTTCTTTATTAGGTTGGTGATTAGGAAGAGGGTCTTTATAGATATCCAAATGAACATTAGCTTGATTCAAGGCTTGAGAGTTAGTATTTGTTTCATGATCCTTAAAAGCAATGTCATAGGATTGTTGGAGTTTCTAAAAGATATAATTATGATCAAAATTGGGACCAAGAAGAAAATTCATGGCCAAATTATGAATCTACCTAAAGGTCTCATGAGAATGACCCTAACTAGTGTAAAACCAACACAACTTGCTAGTATCATACCAAGATTTAATAGGATAAGTGGGGTCAAGTTATTATGGTAGAAGCCTAGGTAGACATTTTAATAATATGACTGAGGATAAAGGTTTTTGAACATTGATGTTATTAGGTGAATATAAATGAGGGTTGGTGTACTATTGAGAAGGGGCATTTGGTTATAAATATTTGTTAGGTTTGACAACTTGAATAGTGTGAATGGTGTCATAAGAATCAATGACACCATCATTGGTAGCATTATGATTTTTATTTTTAATTAAAATATGAGTCCTTGCAGAAGTTTGGGGTGGCTTGAATTGATACATAAGTAAATATTGACATTTTTCTTGGTCAATGGCCTCCTATAAAGTATGTGGAGAGAGAGGGTAAAGACCCAATATTGTATATTGGGAAAAAGATCATTGGTAAAGAGATGGAAAAGGTTATCATTGGCCATATTATGTTCACATTTGTTGGACAATGTTTTCCACATTTTAACAAAATATTGGGAATTTTCATCTTCAAATTCCATGCAACTGATAAAACAGGCCAAGGTATTCTAAGGAATATCACTAGCTTGAACTCTTGAACTAAAACATTTACTAAATCTTCAAAACTAGTAATAGAATGAGTTTTTAGTTGGCTTTACCAATACAAAGCATCTCCTATGAGATTTTTGGCTAATATCTTGATATAAAAAAAGGTATTTAATTTGATCCAATCTTTATAGAGATTTCCAAATATTTTTAGATGAAGAGTAGGATCGGTTGACCCATTGTAATAAATGGTGGGGGTGATACCTCCTATATTTATATTATCAATTTGAGTGGTAAGAGGTTCATTTTGAAGATTCTTAATTGTCTTGTTGACAAGAGGAGGTTGAGGGAAGATATTACCATGGGAATCTTGATGAGGAAGTGGGGAAATGATGAAATCTAAGTAGGTAGGCCTTGGGTAGATAATTATTAAACTATGTTATAATATTTTGTTATTTGGTAGTGTGTGCATATAAAAGAAAATATTTTAACTTAATGGTATATTAAAAACCACCTAATTATACTATGTGATCTATTCTAAGAATGAAATCAACAAAAAATGATTGTGTGAGGTAATTACTATCATATAAGTGTTAATTCTAACTTTGAAACATAGTACAATGTTAATTCAGTCAATAATATATGTAAAGAATATAGAATAGGGTCTACAACATTTCCTCTATACTATAGAAGTAAGGGTCTAAAAATGAACTATATCAATAGAGTTGACCTAGCTTTCCAAATATAACACAAAATATAAAACTAAATTGACAAGGTTGACCTAGTTGACTATATAGGGGCATTTTTAAAGAGTGTAAACTATGAAAATAGAACTATAAAAAATGCTAGAAATGATAAAGAAGGATAGAAAGGAACCTTGGTGGGTTGGAGGATGTAATGAAAAATAATATTATTATTAAAGTACCCTAATTTATACTTGAAAATTTTGCTAATTGTGTCAATTAGGTTGACCTAGCTTTGCATATCCTATTTTATAAAAACCTAAAAATGTACAAGGTCGACTGGGTCAACCTAGCTTTGGAGATCTTATTTGCTGCAAACCTAAAAATGTACAGGGTCAACTAGGTTGAACTAGTATGCTAGACTGGATTCCTAAAAATGTATAAGGTCAACTAAGTTGACCTAGTAGTCTAAACTGAAGTCTAGAAAACCTACATAAATAGAACTAAGTCATATTGATGTGAATGTGTATTAAAGCTATGCACAAAAGTTAGAATTGTGTCGACATTATCAACCTATTAGTAAAAATATATGATAATTAAAATTATAAAATAATGAAAAATATGAAATAGAACCTACAAGGGTAGGGTTAGATTCATGTTAGGTTCACCAAAATGTACATAATCAAAAATTCATCATGTATATAAATCCATCCTAACTCAGAGAATATAGATCATACCATACACTTATAATTGGGGAGACATTTATTAGATGAGAACATGACCAATATGTGGATTCGTTAGACCTGATTAGGGGATATCTTATCATAATACACTATGTTAGAAAGGGTTCCAAAGCCTCCAGTCAAGAACAATAATTTAATAACCCTAAGGTATTATTATGTTTTTATATCTCACTAAACTAACAAGTAAAGTAAATATAATCTAGTGCTCACCAAATATTGTTGCAAAAAGTGGGGGTTAGAAACAATAAAAGTAAACATGCATAAAACACATATACTGACATCAATGTATATAGAATCCTAATGCATGGAAGAGAATTAAAAATTCATATCTATCTACTCTTACAAAGGAGGAAAAAATTTATGAATACTTACATTCGAAGATGAACCCATTGAGCTTCAATCTCTCCCTTGCCCAAGGTACTTTGCAAGAGGTTATTATGGTATGTAAAGATGGAAAAAACAAATCATATCTAAGATACGTAACCTATAAATTCATCTAAGAAACTTCTCCTCAAGGAACCCTAAACTTGTTCTTTAAGTATAATGGTTAATAAACAGATGCACAATATATCTTATTTATTCTTCTCTTATCTAAATAATGGTGAAATGAACTTGTATGTATAGTTGTATTTGACCCTAAACGCTTCCAAAAATATCATATAATAGGGTAAACCTAGTTGACCTAACACAATTTTGGACAATTGTTCATTATGTCATGAGCTAGGTCAGGCAAGAGCCAAACTAGTTTCTAAGTGAAAATCATCCAAAACTATATAGGGTCGACCCAGTCAACCTAGTATAATTGACTGATAAAATGAGATTAAGGAGAGGAAAAGAATGATAAAATATGGGAAATGACTAGATAGGGTACAATAGAGGATAACAAGCTTAGGGAAATAGTTTTCAAGAGATAAGTGTGTAGATAACAAGTGGTAAAAGGGACAATAATCTTGTAAAGAACCAATGGTCTACCCACCCATTTTTAGTACACCCCTTAGGGTGTGCACTCAAATTTATTGAGACTCGATGGGTTCTTACAAGATACACAATATTAGTAATCAATAAAAGTTTAAAAATATTATGTATACACTATGTCCATATTGATTGCATGAGAAACAATAACCATTGAATGAATTAACATAACTTGTCTATTTGATGTTGAATGATACACCTCTATCTTTTTTGTCCCTTGAAGAAATCAAAATATTCTAGACTTATTGATTATCAATTTAAGTCTTAAATTTGAGATAATTTTCACATGTCTTTAAGGTTTGACTCTCCTTATTTTCCTTTTGGTATTCTTTGATCCCAAGACCTATATTATCATGTGGAGACCTTTGAATACTCAAAATATCACCAAGGACATCAATACTCTTTTCAAATTTATTTTGTGTCTTTAACTTGACTATTTCCTGATCTCACTCTATCCTTAAGGACTCTATTTCTATTCTAAATTTGATGAATTCTTCCTCCTTGGTCTTAATACTTGTAGTGATAATTTAAATATAAGTTTTCAACTATTTGATGATATCCTCATGCTCATTTGTATTTTTTCTTAGTCACTCTTCAAATATATTTATTTTTCCCTCATAACTCTTAACCAATGATCTTAGTTTTTGATTCTTCCTTCTTTGGAACTTCAACTCCTATAGAGCACTCACTAATTATACCTCAAGGTTCACTTTAACCTCTTATTCATCTAATTATTCATCATCCATAAGAATTTTCCCTTTTTAGAAATCTTCATTGTCTATTTATATATCCATGAATAAGGTTTCATTATTATCATGATCGTTACTATCATCATCACTATCATATGTACTTGTGTCACTTACATTAGATGAGCTACTAGCTTCTTTGATATAGAAACTTATCTTGCTCTTGAATGATCCTTTATTTCCTTCATACTTCTTAAAACTCTTTTTACCCTTATCATTCTTATATACCTTCTTATCATCACCATTATGTACATCATTTTCTCCATCATGCTCATTCTTATCCTTGTTAAAATATTTAGATGTAAAATGAGAAATCTTACCACAGTTAAAGAACTTAACTGGTAAATGGATGTTATAATTACCTAATCCTTTCCTTAGTTTTATGAAAAACATGGATTCTATCTTATCATCATCAATATCTATGTCAAAATCATCCTTGTCATTTTTTACTTGTGTTTTTTTCTAAGCTTTGAATGCATCTTCCTAATTACAAGATCTTCCATGACTTATTCTCATTTCATAGGTAGTCAAGATGCCATGAAGCTCATCCATATATAATATGTTAAGATAGTTGATCTCCTCCACATCAGATACCTTTAAATCAATCTTATATGTCATGGATATCAATACCTTTTGTGCTATTTTTTATTCTTCCAAATTCTCTCCTAGACCTCTGATGACATTTACTACTTCATCTACTCTTACCAGATAAGATGTAATGTTTTCATCTTCTTTCATTATCATACTTTCAAACTACCTTAGGTTGGTTTAAAATTTTTCCAACTTGACTTTGTTTTATCCATCAAATATGGTGTACAAATTTTCTCAAATCCATTTGGCTTTATCATATTGCATGACCTTTAAAAATTCTTCCTCTTAAAGACCACACAAGATGACATTCATTTCTTTAGAGTTGTTCTCACTTGCCTTCTTGCCTGTTGCATTAGTTAGTGGTGTAGGTGGAATGAATCCATAAAAAATATATTTCCATATGTCATAGCCTAAATACATTATATAATTATTCATTATAATTCTAAAAATTGTGTAGTTATTCCCATTGAAGAGAGGAGCCTTATTGGTTAAGAAACCTCCTTTACTTGATGACTAGACATGTTTGTGATTTTATGATATCCTTTAAGCTATTAGGCCTACTTCAAAGGATCAAGCTCTGATAAATTTTTTTGGAAACATAATAAATAATAGGGGTTGAATTAGTGTAATAAATATTTTCTATAAATTATATCCAATCATTCATGAACTATGAAATACACATTAAGATATAGCAATGCATAAAGACCATTAACATGAGCATAACACAAGAATACACATATATGAGCGAGAAACCATCAAGGGGAATAAAATACATTATGATACATATTAATGTAATATATAAATATAAAACAATATATGATTTTTTTTTGGATCACCAACTCAACTTGGAGAAATAACCCCAATATAGTCAAGCACCCACTTGACTAGGCTTTAACAAGCACCTACTTGCAAGGAAGCACTAACTCCCTAAGTGACCCAAAAAAACTCAATAAACACATGAATTTTTATCACCAAACCTATATTATATTTTTATGGTGTCACTTTAAGACCTCATTATACTCTACCAAGAAATATTTTATTCACTTCTATTACTTACTCTCAAATAGGCCTAAACTACCTTGTATATATACAAGTCTCATGGTCACACACCACTATGTCAGATATACACCTTCAAAATCCTAAGTCAGACGTATAATATGTCTTATAAAATCTTATAAACATTATTAAAATTAAATTTTGACCCCTTTTGGTCTACAACAACTCAATTAGGCATCATTTCTGTTTTAGGCCTCATGAAGACCTAATTGCATTAGGTCCATCCTCTTAATGCCAAATATTGATCTTCTTGGGCCCATATGGATTTATAAAACCAAAAAAAATATTAAATGAATTATCCAATGACCTATAATAATATTATACATTCTTGGTTAGACCTATATCCTTCACTCATACCATGAAAGCTCTTTTAGGACAAACTACCTTATTAGGCCTGTGTACCTCAAATGTTTGTCTTGAAAAAATGAAGCTTAAACACCCTTAAGATACTATAGTATGACAAAATAAATATTTATATAGGTTTTACATGACCTTAGGTTCATCAAAGAATTCTTGAAACACATTCACTTAGAATATAAAGGCTTAATAACATCTCTATAACTTACTCACTCAGAACTACCAATTTACCTCAAAAACCAATCATGGTGACTTAGGCCTTCAATACCTATGTAGATACTTGTCATGAATTTTTATGAATTTAAATGGTATTATGAGATCTAAAAACCATATTTAGATATAAATTTAATATGGTATAATATAAAATATTGGTCTTATAGGATAATTTATTGATCTTTATCACATAGTCTTATCTAAAATAGACAAACCATTTTGTGAGCAAAATTTTCACCATATTCACTATCCTATAAAAACTTATTAAAGAATTAAAATTAATTAAAATTCATAAATAAACTCTTCATGTAATTTTTTTCATCAATTTGATATGCTCAAACCCTCAAATCCATCTTCTTATCTTTGCATGAGTTTTTCACTATTTGCAATATCTGCAATTGACTAACTTGAATGACCAATATAGAAAAATTAAAGGGTGTAACCTATCCATAAACCATAATGGGAATTTTGTATGAATATATATATTATTATACCATCCATTTGATTTTCTTTAACAGTGCAACTTTTGAGAGATACAACTTCTTAACAAACAAGCCGATATCTATGCATTTACTCTATCATCTAGATAACCACCACCACCTAGAGGTAATTGTGAGAGTTAAATAAATTATATAATATATTTTATAGTCATTTTATTTTAAAAATATATTTCACATGAGGTCCTGATTAGGGTTTTAGAGAGGTTTAACATAGGTTTTGGTATTAACGATTATTCATAAAGGACTGCCCCATGAATAAAAAAACAATGCCTATAGATTTCATCTAGGAACCTTACATATATATAATTAACATATTAGGGTCCCATTTATAGGTTAAACATGACAATGAATGTCTAAAAGTGCATCTTAGATCTTGAGACTTCATTTTGTGAACTCAAGAAGGCTTGAAATAATGTTTCATGCAATTTCATTCAAATTATCACCTCAAAATTTGTGAAAATTCCTAAAACAACTTATTTCACCTATGTCCATTCTCAAATATGAAAATATGCCTTTAAATATGATCTTCATACCTCATTAGGCTAGGTGGGGTGTAAGAGAGGTCTAGGTGTAGGCTTTAGTCTATAGGTCCTACCCCTATACGCTAACACTAAAAATCTCATTAATTCTTCAATGACTCACATAAATTCTAAATAAATTCAATGTAACCTTCAAATTATTGTGATCATTCATATTCATGCACAAACCTCTTCATGTTATGACTAGGCTTTCTATAAAAAATTGTGATCAATGAGCTATACCTTCATACAACCATAAGGCATTAGTTGCCTTTGAATTATCTCTTTATATTTCTCTCATGACATCATTATCTCATGAAAAAATTCTCTCAATGCCCCTTTTCACATCACACACTGCTAACTAGGCTTAATCACCTTTGTCATCAACCTTCTCAAGATGCATATTTGACATCAATGAAAATTCACAAAAAATACATGGGAATAAGGCAAATTTTTGAAATTTATGATTAATTTATTATTATATAATTATATTTAATATTTAAAAACTATATTAATAATCATTATTATATTATGTTCATATATATTATTATCATAAAAAATAGAAGTCTCTATTTTTACCAGTTTTTGAATTAATGATTAGACAAAGTTTATTTGATCAAAACTGATTATAAACACAATATAAAAGGTTGATTTTAGGTCCCAAAACTTAGGTTCCAACTATAAATAACTAAATCCCTAATTTCTTCCCAATTTTTGATCCACTAATTTAACTAAGTTGAAATGATGAATTATGACTGTAATCAGTTACCCTAAAAATTTCATGTTGAGCCTCTGATTTTAAAACTTTATTTAAGTGTCTAGGTCATTTTAATCCATTTATCACGTTTGTTCTCTATTAGGTTAAATATTTTATCAGTTGATTACAAGGTACCTAGTGTTAAACACTGAGGATAAAATAAATATGCCTCAAATCTTTTATTATTGACACACTCATTTATCTTATCATAGAAATTAATTGTTACCAGTACTTGTTAGTTCCCAAAAACATGAAATTAACCAATATAACATATTATGCAATTTTATTAACAATCCAGTGCCCAACTAACACCATTCATCCAAATTAGTTGATGATATATTTCTATGAATTACATCATTTCCTAACTAGTATCTTTATATTTCACCAACACAAATTAATAAAGTGTTTAAATAAATTTTAACAATTTCATCAAGCCTTATGTATATTGATAGAAAATAAATCATTGAAATTCCCTAAATGTATGAAAACATGTGACAAATATCTTACATATGAATTTTAGAGGTTTTAATTTGAAATAACAATTTCAATGATTATTTCCCTCTATGTCAAAAGATAAATATTCATGATCCTTACATGAAGCCATATTATATGTTTTTATCAACCCTTAAATCCATTTTCAATATTTAATTCTACATTGAAATCTTTAGGATTAAAGAAAATCTAAAATTTTATACTTATTTTTTGTCCATTTCCTCTATTTATTTTTTATTTGAGGTTGCTTAGGAAAGAAATTTTTATTTCCTTCACTATTAAAATAAACAATTTAATCAAAAATTATATTTTAATATCCTTAGAAAAAACTATTATTTTCATTATCCCTAACCATAAGATAACTTTTTGAATACTATTTATTGGCCACTTCATCCATGCAAACACAAACCCCCCATAATATTATATACAATATCCACATCGACCTTATCATAATAATATCATATTAGATGAATTAAAATAATAAATGAAATATAAATATCAAGGGTATGAGTAATTTTCTTTAGTGAAATCTATATTTCAAAAAATTAATGATTATAAGCTTTGCCATGTCAATATGGATGCTTTATAGGATAGGATTAAAGATAAAAATAAAACTCCAATCATTCAAATACTCTTCAATAGTAGTATTTATCACATAAATGGTTTCCTAACCTTCATTTAGTGCACTAATTTGGTACTTGGATGTGATAAATAATAAGACTAAGAGACGAGATAAGTGAAATCAATCGATAGTGAAATAGTTGAAACACTATACCATCAATCCATGAATGGTGTATTAAGACTTGTTCAAGTATAAGAGTATATTTAAATGACCAAATAAATCATGAAAGTTAATTTATAATAAAATAAGGATATAATTAAAAAATTATTAGCGCAATTATGGTTGAATTATAAGAAGAAAGAACTATCCAAAGTGACAAATGTTTTCATAGATATAACTTTGATAATGATTATTCAGATATAATAAGACTCTTGAATAGAATAATGAAGCACCAAGAGATTGACACATTCCAAATTTAGATGAGTCTATTAATAAACATCATTTTTAATGTAACATAATATATGTATTGGGCCAAGATCATCAATGATAATATTCACAAATAATTGGTTATCTTGGGGTCCACCCACATCTTATTTATGAGTTATTATTTTTTCTAATACATTATAGTCATGAAAAATGGTCTAGACTAAAACCTAATGGAATATATGCCAACACAGTTTCCATCTATGAATATTACATTTATTTCGTCCTATAATAATGTAATAATCATTTAGAAGAGTGAATAATGCCTCCAATATGCTAATAATAAGGAAATTGGGCATAATTAATGTAATGAGGATCTCCCTCAAAGATGCATCTCTGGTATCAAAATATTAAAGTCATTTAATTATATTTCTAAGGTTCACATATATCATAATTGGTAGTTTTATTATATTTACATACAAATTACGTCAATTTTCCAATGATAAAATGTTTCTTACTTAAGTTTTTTGGCAAGTTGGGAAAGTCAACATGAAGCGTGAAGAAAATAAAGTCACTAAAATTATTTTTCCAATTAGTTTGAGATATTATATATGAAATAATTCATCTGATGATCAAAATATTGAAATAAATTTGGTAAACATTATAATGCATGCCTTTGAGCCTGAGAGACCTAGATTTGATATAAAAGGCTATGTGGAGTTCAAATTATGACCTAGGATTAGATATCATATTATTCATATGGAAGACTAGTATAAATATTGTGAGAATGAATTTGAAGTGAGAAAATGATATTAAATGTGAATAACTTTAGGCAAAATAAAGTCATATGAACTAGAATGGGTCACTTAGGGAATTATAGGTGATGGCAATGATTTTATTGACCTTGATTATGAAAATAAAATCTAATTTATTCCTCTAACAAAAATAAATTGGGTTATAAAATATGTATCTAACATTGAGGAGTGGATCAAAGTTAAATTTCATGTAACTTGAGCTTTTTTTATGAAAAATGAAATTGAACACATAATATTAGAAAGATTAGAAAAAGGAGAAGGCTCTTACATGAAGCTATAAAAAATGTGACATTATCTACACCATCTCCTCAAGTTTATATGTATACAAGATGTTGTCAAAGACAAAATAATTAAGGTGAAGGAGAATATCCAAACAAAAAATAAGTGTCAATTAATACGTGTGTGACAATGCAACACCTATGAATAAATTGGAAATTAAGAGGCTTCCCCATATTCCAATATGGTTAATTATTGATAGTGCCTCCATAAATGTTGAGTCTTCACCTTTAATAGATAATACTATACAATACTTTATTTCATCAAGTTTAGATAATATATAAATTTTGAATACATGTCCCACTTCTCCACCTATTAATTCATCCCTCATCTTGGATCACCTTCTCAAGTATACATGTTTGATCCAACTCTCATTCCATCTCCTACACATGTGCACTTCCAACTCCTTATCCCCCTCATTTTCAACCTCCTCCTTGGGATATTTTCCTCCACCTTATCTTTATCCAAATTTCATACATGTTTACCCTCCAAATTTGATCATTTCTTATGTCTTTGGAATTTCATAATTTTATACTCAATAATCAAATCCTCTTGTTTCTTCCACCAGTACCACTAAGACATAAATGGTTATTTTCTTAGTCTATGCACCCTCTCCTTGGATCAAATAATTATTAACAAAGAAAATGAAGGTTCCCAAGGATTTTATTTCTACTTTTTATGTGGTTTCCATTTTATTTGAAAATTACTCCTCCATCATATAACGAAATAACTAATTCAAGGATTATGAAAAATTCTTCCACAAGTGATCTATATCTTGTAATTACAAAACTAATTGTAGCTAAAAATGAGAAAAACATGATTGTATAATATTATATTATAACTTTATTAGACCTAGACCCATCAACTCATGAAGGAGATATCCATAATTTTCAAGTTTTTATCACTAATTTAATTCATATGATATAGGAAAAGAAATAAACCAAGTAACAAATTTAAAAATAGGTTCATATTCTATATTTTTATTTTAATTCCATCATTGATGAAATCAAGGAACCTATGGATATAAATACTATAAACTTAATCAAATCATCACCCTCCATTGATAGTGTTGATAAATATACCATTTAATGAATCAATAAATATCAGAGATACAAAAGAGTAATGAAAAATTGGGTTGAACAAGTAACTATGGATGGTTTGAAATTTTATCGAAGAAGCTAAGAAAGCCTATGATTTTATGGAACAAGATAAGAAAAGGATAAATGGTTAAATTGATTCATTATAAATAGAAAAAATAATTTGGGATAAAATAATCAGAGATTTTCCAAAAATGGCCCTAACTAATGAGAAACTAATGGTTTATAAACGAATTTTCTTTGAAGTTAAATAAAATTCTTCTCATGTTTCGGTGAAAATTATATAATGGAAATTGAATGAATTGGAACAAGCACTTGAGGATTATCATAGTATGATTAAGATTTGTGATAACTTTAAATATGAGATAAGGCTATAAATATTGTCTATTTATGTTGAATTGATGAAAGAAGGAGAAAATGAAATACTCACTATCATTGAGATGAAAAAGATTTTTCATAAAATGATCAAAGAATAGTGATTTATGAAATGTTATTTAAACTTGGAATATATGAATAAACTCAATGATAGTTTTTCTATATTTAAAAAGTGGAATAAAAATTTGTCTAACTATATCAACCAAAGTTATGAAATAAAAGAGGTAGTTAGATCATGATTGGTAGATATTTCAAACTTGGTTGTAGCAAAGCATAATGGAATTCTCTAGTTATACAAACATTTAGAGTATACAAGTTGAAGGATTATAAAAAATAAGAGAAAATAGACGTAGATATCAAATGCAAATTATATTGCATCTCTAAGTGACATGACTTCTCTTCCTCCTTCATAACTTTCTCTAGGCACCTATTCTATTTGATTATTACTCTAGGAATAATAGTTATTTAGGTAAATTTTCAGCTTTATTTTGGGTAGGAAAATGAATTTGTATATATTGTTTCAATTAATTATATTATTTACTTATATAATGAAACATAATTGAATATTATATTTTTTATTCATTGTTGACATAAAATTATTATAATATTTATCTTAAGATTAATTAATCATTGGTATATAATGTTTTATCCACAAATTACCTTGAAAATAATACTATTTTATTATTATTTCCTTATATTTCCTTTACATTAATATTAAGGTGAAATCTGCATTAATATAAAATTGTACAATATGAATTTCATGGAAATAAAATTATTTTGACAATGGATATAATTTTTTATAAAATAAATATCTTGCATCCACATGTTTTGTGTTTGGTAAAATACCACATTATTTTACATTTGTTATAATAGTAACATATAAATAATCATTTGAATAAATTATGATAAAAAAAGTATATTTAAATGGATCTACTCTTGGATATTCATAAAAATTAATTGATAAGATTTTTCTTTGATATTTTTTATGTAGCAGATCTCCATGGATCAGAATTTATAATAATTCATTATGTACAAATTAGAAATCGCATTGATTAATTTTGTTTGTGTTTAATTTGAATGGTGTTTTAATCAATATGGTTCATAAAATGTAGGTCACTGGAATTAAGATCAACATGGTATAGGATATTGAGCTCTAAATAAAATACTAATTACTTTGAAAAAACATATTGGATTTATTATAGAGATGATTATGTTTTTTCAAAATTGGTACATGGACATCAACTAGTTTTGAAAATGTAAAGAACATAATGATCTTATTACATCAAGAAAAAACATTGACACATAATAATTTTGAATTTATATATACATTAGAAGACTGAAAATCATCTCACCAAGATGATTATAATGGTTTTAAAACCCTATAATATTTTTCAAACCACTTAAGTTTATTTGGAAATAAAGTAGTGGTATATATACTTAATTGAATACAATAATAACTTATGACTTGTTCAATAAAAATATCCATAACTTTAAGTGTAATTATATCATTGGATGTAAATTTAATATTTATTTCTATGAAGATAATTACTTGGTGCATGCATTATTGTTGGTGTTGCTACATGTAAAAGATGCTATAGATGTAAGGGAAATAGTAAATAAATTTCATTATTTAGTATGAAATTTAAATTGATACATGACATGATCATTATATTTGAATCATAATTATTATCTATGAATTAGTTATACATAATTCAATTTTAATCCACTATGTCAGAATAATTAGCTTGTGGTTGTTAATTAATGTTATGAATAGTTATTAATTTTCTTTTTATTATAATTGCACTTGCACTTGATGTCATGTTTTTATGTCATGTTAGAAATTATAATTAATGTTAAGTGGGTCATTATAATTTTATTAAATAATTCAATGAAACATGATAATAAGAGACTATATATATATATATATATATATATATATATATATATATATATATATATATCCATTTCTCTTAACATTAAGGTAAACTTAGGTAATTATGGAGTTATAAATCATAAT
Source organism: Torreya grandis (assembly GCA_037957365.1). Lineage (NCBI taxonomy): Eukaryota > Viridiplantae > Streptophyta > Pinopsida > Cupressales > Taxaceae > Torreya > Torreya grandis. The sequence goes on from JARHVA010009917.1 coordinate 118,344, forward strand.
CATGGGTTGTATAGGATTATAGAATTACACCATCATATAAATAATAAATAGGGAAAGCATACACTATTTAGATTAGATTAAATCCACCTTTAATATCTAGTGTGGGTACTAGCCCCAGGAACAATAATAAGTTTGAGTCTCTCCTTGGATATCAATACATAAAGAAGAAATAGTTGTCTAAGAAAGTACATACAAATTCCAAAAGATACGTAAAAGTGGAAAAACCCAAAAACACCACATGATCCCTAGAGGAACCCAACATTACCAAAAGATTAATCTTGTAAGAAACTTGTATGAGAGACATCTTGGATAGAAAACATAGGTCCAAGAATCAGAAGCATCCAATTTTTATTTGATAAATAACTAAGAGACAACTATTACATTTGATGAGTGTGGTAACCAAATAGTTTTAACTGGACCAAAGGATAACCTAGTCTAAAAGAGTTAGAGGCCCAAGTCTCAAAAGTGATACGAAACTAATTTAGATCAAGAACCAAACTAGATATAGAATAAGATATAGGTCTCCCAAAAAAATTCAAGGTCCCCAGATGACATAAATTCTAACCAAATTCAAATTAGGAAACACCTTCTGATTTTATATTGATCAGTATCCATTATCTAATTAAAAAAGCATGAGGCCCATATCTTTTAAATAACCCTTTTAATCCCTTAGGGGAGCCATCACTCTAATGATAACCACATTTTACTAGTATGGTACCTAGTCATTTTTAGCTAGACCAAAAACTATCCTAGGTAGATGAAACATTAGACCCAGGTCTCAAAATAAACCCTCTAGGTCTCAAGGGGACCAAAGTTTTGATTTTGACTAGGTCGAGGACCAACCTAGACATAAATGGAGATATAGGTCTATAAAGTCAAATGTAGAGGAAGAAACCATTTTGGGTTCCCATGAGGATCCAAAACCAATAAATCATAACTAAATTTAGAGTGAAATAAGCTTGCTAACCATGCCGGTATGAACTAGGCCCTCAAACCCATATTCAAATAATGATTTTAAGAATTAAATCAAAAAATCTCCAAGTAGTATAGCAATGGCCAACATAACCATGCCCTAGAGTTCTTAACATAAAACATAGGTCTAGAGAAATAAAAGGACTTGATTTCTATGTACTGATTCCCACCCTAGGTGAGAACAAAAACTTGCTTTTGATTGAAAATAACATTTCTCAATCTAACCATGCCAAAGATCCTCCTTTTGTTGTAGCTAAATTAGAACTCCAGTACATCAATTCAAAAACTAGGGAAAAACCTTCAACCACTTGTCATAATATTTGATGCATCATAATAAGGCAAAACACAATGCCTATTTCCTTCAAATATTTTTGTCCATGCACCATTATCATAAAAATGAGTTTCCAACATAACAAGCTCTAAATATAATGCATCAAACTAATAATAACCATAATTCTCCTTGTTCCCAATGTTGATGATGCTCTTCATGGCCCCAATCTAAAACCCTTCTCCATCCTAAAGAGTTTGTTGGTGTAGATCCAAGCCAAATAAAGTTAAATAAAAAAGAATTTAAAGTGTCCCATTATAAAACATAAACTCGACCACTTAAAAAAATGTAGCTTTAAGTGTCATCTTCAAAAAATCAAGTGCCATCAAATAACACTCACCAAATAGTTTATATGATAATCCAAAGAAAAGATCTCAAAAGCTTCAAAGAAATTGAGTCCTTATAATTGATCAACTACCCCCCAAAATGATTAAAATGTTTTGCTTAATAATTTTTCTTTGAGTAAAAACCTGAGCAAAGACCTACCAAAGATTTTTTACCCTCAAATCATAACACCCATTTCTATTAATATAGATATGTAATCCTCCAAGGAGGCCAAAATAAATATTTACAAAAGATATTACTTCATAGGTTCTCAATTCTACATCCCATGGAACTAATAACATGTTGAAGCCAAAAAACACCACGATTATCAACAAGCAACCCAACCAAGGACCCCCATGCTCAAATATAGACCAGGTCTAGGTATAATTCTTGAGGATAAGGAAATGTAATCTAGAGATATGGATGTCAGCACTAAAAACCTCCCAACCCCCAACAAGCACCATTTACTTGCAGGGACATCATCTTGAGCATAAAGAATAGATCTAAACACTTAATTTGATCATGATCATCATATTCACCATTCTCATCTCCATTCTCCTCGATATTTTAAAACTACCCCTCACTCCTCTTCCTAGTCATGACAATGGCCAATATTATTTTACATAATATGTTGAGTTTTATGAGTGAAAATATATTATAAAATTATATAAACTAGTGAGAACTTCTAAACATTGATATAAATTAGAGATGGAATTTAAATAAGCACTATGAAAATGTGTATTATTGTATGTTTAAGGATTATTTTTTGTATATATTATATAGGTTGTTGTTTAATAATGAGGAATTGTAACTTAAGTTTTGGAAAAAAGATTGACCTCCAAGATCAAATTTAGAAAATTTTAAAACACTTTAGGTCTAAATATAGACTATTTTGACTCCAAAATTATCATATAAAGATAGAACTAGAAAACTCACCATACTATATATTTTCATGATATATATGGGAATTTGTCATATGATTATTCTGAGTAGACATTTAAAAATCTACAATAGATTTAGAATGCATAGAAAGATGATTTTTAAAATAAGACCAAATTATCATAATATAAATTACATAAAGTATCAATTTGTAAAATACCATTGATGAGAAAACCATATTAGGAAGGGAAAATTTGGAGTTAACATGATATACCTAAAATATGGATATAATTCATGCTAAAGCTATAAAAAACTAAGTCATATAAGGAAATATGAAAATATAACATTGTTTAGTACTCCCATCTATTCAATATTAAAGTTATTATCCTCAAACAAAAAGAAATAGTATTTTAACCCATGAGAAAAATTCAAAATCAACTAAACTAGTTTCTATGGAAGGAAAACAAAAATTTCACAATATTAGATGTAGTCATTGAGAAATAAAATTTGAAACTAACTTAATTATAGGAAGACACACAAAAAGGAGAAAAAATTCCAATTTTATAAATATCATGTTTAATTTAAGAATCATAGTTAAAGAGAGTTTTTGGTAGATAAGAATCATTATAAATAAGAAAAGGATATTTTGAGTTATGATATCCAAAAAATATTATGTATTTCATTTAGTGACATTCTATCTACTCAAAAATCAAGGCATGTTGGAGAAATGATGTGGGGATATTAATAATCATAAAAAATGAGTAATGAGATCTATAAAAATGACACACCTTCCATTATATAAGAATTTTACATAGATTTCAAAGGGATAATTTAACTAATTTAGATTTAATTTAATAAACTATTAATAAAATACATTTAGTTGTTCTTATATGATCACTATGGAGGTAAAATTAATGATTCCTACAAAAAACATATTGAGGTTCAATCCATAAAAAAACAATAATGAAGTCATATTATCATTGATTTTATAAAGGAAGACAAATAGGATGATAAAGAGTGAAGAAAATATGAATAAATTGAATATGTATTTGATGTTCACTTGTTTATTTTCTTATGAAAATGTTCTAGGTGTTCTTTGCACATGCATCTTAAGAATTTTACTTAAATATTTTTGATGTTGCATATGGGATTATGCAACTATGAAATAAATATTTTAGACAACATGTATAATGATAACACACACATCACATATGAGGTATATTAAATATAATAATTTATAGTTTTATATCATTATAATATCTTATTTTTATGTTTTTATACTACTTAATGCTAATAAATTTATGAATATCTAGACACTATTATAATAATTTATATCTATATATGAGTACATGTCATTATGACATATATTTAAATGATGAAAAATACCATGAGGTGAAACACATAACATAAGTATGGAGTCAGTTAAATAAAATATAAATCCTAAATTCACTAGACCTATATATAATTTACCCACTATTACTTCATATCTTGCATTTTTTGAAATTTATACAAACTATGCTATATATTTAAATTTAGTGTGAACTTGGAGGTTTTGGTTATTTTATAAAATTCCTCAAATTATAATGGGGATAATTAAGAAATTAAGAGTAAATTTTGTCCATGAAATAGATAAAAATATAGTTGTTTCTCAAATCTTTAAATATATAGGATGGTTTGAGTTTCTTGAGAAATTAAAATGATTTGTAGAGGAAATTGGTGAATAATTCAAATGAAATATTGATGAGGGATTAACCATAGTGTGAGTATGAAAATTTAGGTAAGTCTTGCAGTCATAAGTAATTTTTTGAGTATCCCAGGAGAGAGACACTAGATCCCTCTATAGTGAATTAATTATATTTTTTGTAAATAAGGGGAACTAACCCTTGAGGTGATTTATAAAAAAAAAGATGAAAATCAAAGGTATTTTTAGAGATAGTCTTCCATAGGCATGGTAGTCAATAGTGGTATAGGTGATGAAATATTTTACATGTGATGACTAGCATGCAACTATTTTAGTGTATAAAATGAAAATGTTTAACCATCTTAGATATGGGGTATTCTCACCTATAAACTATGGCCAATAAATTTAGATGAGGATCAGGGCCTTTCAAGTATCATTTCTTAGTTCATTTGATTTCCAAGCATCAATTTTTTGAGAAGATGAATGGGAAAGAAAAATGGCACATATTTCTAAAAAACAAGAGCATGCATAAGTAGTGTTCCTAAAAATCTTTACCTTATGTCTCCAAATAACTAAAAATGAAAAATAAACATACAAAAATGGTGAAACTCCTCTCAAATGAAGAAATAAAATAAGACTCATCATCTCATCACATTAGGACTATGAGGAAGAATGTATGGTAGATGAGATTATTCAAACCATGAATAAAACTAGTGATATATATGTAGATACACAACCCATAAATTTTTATGAATAATAAGTTAGTGAGGAGGTTGAATCACATAAAGTCCCTCAACTAGAATAGTGCATCTTAGTTGATAAAGATAAAACACCCATGCAGATAGAAGAGGAAAGGAAAGTCAATAGTTTTGAATAAGAGGCACAAACCCTATAGATAATATAATTATATAAAGTTTCATATTAATCAAAAAATACAATAATAAATGTATGAATTATAAAAACTACTCCAAGGGAGGGATAATACTATCCTCACATTATCAAAAGAATTTGAGGAATAACAAATAAAATATTTTTTATATGAGGAAAAATGAAATAATTGAATGAATAATTGGAAAATATTAGGAAAGAGGTATTAGTGTATGCTCAAGAAAAATAGATCAAGATAAAATATTTAAAAGATACTCTTATAATAAACAAAAGTGTCACTAAAATGGTAGCATATTTTTTGAAGAATTCCATTGTTATGTTTCATCTTTAGATAACTGAGGAAAGAAAAGAGTTGAGGAGTTATGAATTACATAAATTAAACCAATTATAACTCTAGAAAAAGTTGATAAGATGTTTCAAAATGGGTTTGTATTTAAAAAAATAGTAGTGACAAAAGGATTACAAGCATGGATAAATAGATCTTATGCATTGATAAATCTTGATGAACAAAATAAAAACATTAAAGATGATCTTGATAAACTAAAGGAACAAAATGAAATGATATAAGGAATATTTTCTATATCCTGTCAAATTAGGGAATATCTCCTTACATGTATAAATACTTATCATTTTCATTATTTATTATTAAGGGAATGGTTCCTCAAATGAAATTTATTTAGGATACCATATAGGTATCCACATGCATTTTATGATGAAAATAATCATGGAGGCATATTTGAGTAGAAATACTCAACTGTAGAATTCAATATGTGAATTATTTTTACATAAATTATTAATTGGACACATAAAAGACTGCATTATAAATCTCTTTGTGGGATAATATCAAATTAGATCTTAAATTTAACTGTTTTATAATCAACAAGAATGGGATGTTAGGATGCAATAATTTTGTGTTTAAGAGGTAAGTTGATGTGGAGACCTATCTTCCATAGGCCATATTTCTTGACTCGTTAACCTGATTGGGATCTTGTTCATGAACAAAAATTTAAATGAAATAATAATTGATCCATAAACCATTTCATGAATTGGGTCTGATTCTAATATTTTTGGAGAGCCATAAAATATTATCTATGGGTCTAGAATTCTATTTTATTATTTTTAGTCATGCTAAATATAATGAAAATAGGAAAACTTTATAATTGGACATGAATATGGGTTAAAACTTATCCAATATCATTAATTTAGTACATATAGGTTAGTTTTAAATTTTTAGGCCTATTTAAAATATTAGAAAAATATTATTATGAAAATCAAGTTGGTATTTATAGTAGGGGTAATTAAGCCTAGGTAGTTTATTATTTTTTAGATTTTTTAAATTTTACATGTCAACTTCAATTTAAATTTTAGGTTTATATAAATAATTTAAATTTAATTATTTTAGTAATTTAAATTGAATCAAATAATACTATAGTATCATAAAAAATTTATTATTATGGCTATAAATATTTTATTACTTTACTAGTTAGTGGATTCATCATTTAGTATCAAAGCATGTTCAACTCTTGGAGGTAACATATTTATGAGTTTGTATTGAGTTTTTAAATTATATTTTGTAGATTATGAATAAATTTTTTAAATATGATTATATTATTAGGATCAATTACACAAACGAATATGATTATGTAATAACTATAGAGGTAGTGGAACGATTAATTACAATCGTCATAAAAGTCACAAATAAAAGACAAAGGAAATAAATAGAAAAAACACCAGAGAAAACTAAAGAATAGTCTCATGAAAATTATGAATATCAATAAAAAAATATTATAAATGAAATAGAGGATAGTTTAGGCTTTATAGGGAAGGAACAATGAAATCAAGGTTGAAGTTTTAGAATGTAGAGGTAGTTTAAAGTGAGAGGATTTGATATAATGGTTAAATAGCATGGATTTTTTTTGACTGGAAAAATTTGAGAGAAGAAAATAAATTAAGGTTTTATTTTAAAATAATTAATTTTTATGAAACTATTTAGTCAGATCACCTATAGAGAGAGAGAAAAAAGGGTAAAGAACATATCAAAACTTGGAGCAATATGGAGAAGTAATTTCTTCCTTTGGATTATGCACCAACTCTATACAAAAAATTATATAATTAGAGGCAAAGGATTATAATATAAAATAATATATAGATGAATTTTATAATCTTTACATATGTGTGGAATGATGAAACAAAAAATATATGGTCACAAGCTATGTAAATTGTTTAAATTTTTATATTAAACATGAATTGAGAATGCATAAAATACTTAAATGGATGAGGCTTATCAATTATATTTTAAATAAGAAGAAAAAAAATAGACAATAGTTTATAATAAAAAATAGGCTTAAAAGAGGACAATGACCTCTAGTAAGAGGGTGATGTGGGTTTAATTACACTAGAGCGGGGTAGCCCCATGGTGCACAAGAGGATAATAGACAAGGATTTAAATATAAATAAATATGAATATTATTTAAAAGAGGTAGAGGCTATGGTAGTGTTAGAGGATGGAATTGTCCATGTATACCTTATGTTTGTTACAAATGTGGAGAAGGAAACATAATGTTTGAGTGTTGTCACTATCATGAAAAATAAAAGAGACAAGAGGATATCCAAGATTAAATTTGGTGGAGGATGGAATAGAAGAATAAAATATAGAAGTTTTAGTAGTAGACATAAGAGAAAATCTTAGGATGAGGAGAAAAATTATTACTCCAATGAAAGAATAAGTACATAATAGATAAGATTGTGATTCATGTCTATGTATAAATATTTTATGAACAAGGTGCACTTGAGGAGGTAATATATTCAAAGTAATTATTAAGGTAGGTAGTTGTGAAAATATGGTTTCTAGAGAAATGATACATAAACTAGGACTAAATTGTGAAAATCATCCATACCCTTATAAAATTTCATGGTTTAATAGAGGAAATGAAGTTTAGTAGATAAAATATATTTAATCAAGTTTTAAAAATCAAAAAAATATAGACATGAAATATTATGTGATGTTATTCTAATATATGCATTCCATGTGTTATTGATAAGGCCATGATAATATGATATAAATACAATTCATGATAGATCAAAGAATACAAATAATTTTTGGAAGGGTGGTACAAAGGTAGTTTTACTACCTCTTAAATAAGAATGGTAGGATAAAACATGTTGTCGATGAAATAATTATCTAAGAGATGAAGATGATAGGTTAATGTTATGTTAATTTCATTCTAAGATAAGTTATAACTAATCAAGTGGATTATAGGATAAGTATGATATAACATGTATAACTTATTACATATGTTACAACATTGGTGAGAAATTATGCATTAAAAGAGAGCATGATTCCATGTGTAATACTAGTATTTATGACTCCAAATAAACATGGAATATGTGTGTAGATATTAGAGTAATCAATAAAATAATTATCAAATACATATTTCCTATAACTCATTTATATGAAATTATGGATATGATTGTAGGATAAAAATACTTAACTAATATTGATGTAAGGAGTGGATACTTTAATATTTAGATTCATGAATGATATAAATTAAAAACAACCATCAAGACTATGGATGGCTTATATGAGTTGATTATAATTTCACTCAAATTATCAAATGCACCCAACATGTTTATGAGGGTGATGTACATAATGTTGTGAGATTGCATTGGTAATTTTTTAGTGGTTTATTTTTATGATAATTTTATATTCAAAAAGATTAAATAAGATCACTTAAAGAATTTGAGAATAGTATTATAATTATTAAGAAAGGAAAAGATTTGTGTAAATCCAAAGAAGTGGAAGTTTATATATAATAGGTTGGTATTTGGGGGATTGAATTTTTAGTATATGGTGTCATAATGGATTAAGAAAAGGTAGAGGAAATTGTTTAGTGGCATAATCCAAAGAACATCATTGAGGAGGAAAGAATATTCCATGGTTTAAAAAAAAATTATAGAAATTTAAATAGAACATTTAGTAGTATTTTTACAACAATAGCATATTGTATGAAAGGAAAATAATTTATATGGTTAAAGGAATAACCAAAAACTTTAAATTGTTGAAAAAAATATTATAGAAAAACCCATTTTAGTAGTACCAAATTTCAACAGTGTTTAAGGTAGATTTTGATGCTTGACATGTGGAAATTGGTGTTTTGTTGAGTCAAGAAGGAATACCAATATCATATTTCAGTGACAAGTTGATTGAGGTAGGAAATAATTATTTTACATATGATTTTGAATTATATTCCATTGTGGAAGCATTAAGGAATTGGTGGAATTACCTAGTGCCTAAGGAATTTATCTTATTTATGAACCATGGGGAATTGAAGATGTCAAAACCTAAATGAAAATATTTCTTTCAGGGATATAGTTTTTTAAAAATAATTAAATTAATAAAATAGAATCATGGATTTTATTATTTGATAAGGAGAGTTTCACTGTTAACTACTAGGGTGAAATAAATAGTTGGATTTGAAGTTGTCAAGGAATTATATGATACAAATCCAGATTTTGGAAAGATAGTTAAGTAATGCAAGAATCCATTAGTAGATGAGACATGTACTATTCATGATGAATATATTATACATGATGGTTATATATTTAAAGGAAAACAAATGTGTATTCTATTTGGGTCTCTAAGAGACAATAATATAAGATAATTACAAGTGGTGGTTTGGGTTGACATTTTGGTAGAAATGAGACAATATATTTGGTGAAGTATTTTTGGCCAAAGATGAAGAGAGATGTGGAAATATATCTTTTAAAATGTAGGATATGTCAAGTGGCTAAGGGACATGGACATATTTTGAGTATGTATTTTATGTTTGGGTTTCCACAAACATAGAGAGATAATGATTTAATTTTGTTGTTTTAGACAAGTTTTCTAAGATGGTTCGATTTATTTCATACAAGAAAATAAATGATGCTAATAGATTTGTATATATATTTTAATAATGTTTTGATATTTCATGGTGTTACAAAAACCATTAAATAAGATATGGAAACATATTTTATAAGTCATTTTTTATGACTCTATGGAAGAATCTGGGAACTGAACTAAAATTTAGTAGTACCACCAAAAATACATGGACAAACAAAAGTAGAAAATAAGAGATTGGAAAATTTTATAAGATGCATCATTAGATATAATCCCATGTAATGGGAAATGGATTTAACAAAAGATAAGTTTTCATATAATAGTTTTATGAATATATAAACATGAAAATCACTATTTTATAATTTTTATGGTAGAAAACCTATGGGTATTTTATATCGAGTATAGTTACCAATTAAAAAATGATTTAATGATGATGCATCACCATTTTAAAAGTAAATAAAATAGTTTAAATAATAATTCAAAATAAATATACATGAAACTAATTACTACACCCTTAACCTATAGTGTATCTAGGGATATGTGTGGCTAACTTGTGGCTTACACATCTTCATATTGCTTATTGCATTTATTGATGTTCTTAGTGTGGTTGGCCTATGGAATAACCATGGATAAGTAGAGTATATATAGGAGGTAGTGGTTGGTATTTTATCATAATATTATGAATTATATTCTTATTACATTGTTGTGGAGGTTACCCCCTCAAAGTCACTCAGTCATAATATTCAATTATTCTTCTCTTTTACTAATTATTGTTGTGTGTCTACTTATTATGCTCTTAATTTTGCAATATATAGTTATACTATTGTGAATAATCTAATTAATTTCATTTCAAGTGGTATCATAGCATATATTTTTTCAAAATTTTATGGTTCATTTTTTTGGATCTAGCATCTTGAGCACTTGAAGGCCAAAAAATGTAACTTGTGATCCAAGAGGATTTGAGATTTTTAGTCACCAAAATTTTATTCACAAGGTTTTTTTACAAAAAAAAAGGAAAAAAATGTTTTTTCTAGGTTAAAAAAAGTCTATAAATTCTTTTACCTTGTTTAAATTAGTAGTTGTTGGATCTATGTGAGATGATTGCAATGGTGTATTCTACTAGTACACTTTTTTGGTCAAAATGTTTCACCCTTATGAACAATAGAAGTTGTTGGATTCATATTGGTGAGATGGTTACAATGGTGTATTCTAATGGTATAATTTATTTAGGGCTAAAATTATCCTATTGTTTATGCATGGATATTCTAAGCACTCATAGACATGGAAAAGGGAAATAAACTCCAAAATATCCTCACAAGGATGACATGGAATTTTAATCTTTTGATCCATCTATTTCATAAGTAGTTCAGTAATTTAAGTTAGATTTATAGGGCATGGTGAAAAATATGATTTTGATATAGTTCAAGGGGACATTATTGGCTTGAGATAGAACTTAGATAATTTGAAGTATCAATTACAATAAATATCTAGGAAATTAGCCAACTTTTCAGGTCAACCACTATAAAATAATCCTCCACCACTTCAGTTTGGTTTTCCTACTCCAAATAATACTATTACCAATTTTTGACCTAAGCTGGTGTTGCCAAAAGTGGACATGTATAAGTTTTATGGTAATGGTACACTCACTTGGCTCACCCAAATTGAAAATTTATTTGATTTACATCAAATTCAATGTTCACCAAAAGTGGTTATGGCCTCTCTCTATTTGTAAATTTATCCATTCATTTGGTATCATTAGTTGTATACTAAAAATAAAAATAAGGGTGTCCCATTTTCATGGTCAGTAATTTATAAGGAGTTACATCTCAACTATCACAACAATGTCCCTAAAAATTATTTTAGTCAGCTATTGAAGATGTGCCAAACTAGGACTATCAAGGAATAGATTCATCAATTTTATAATATCTCCTTATGTGTGATAGATATCACTGAGGAAAATATGACTAACCTATTTTTGATTAGCCTCAAAGATAGTATTCAATTGGAGGTTTGCATGTTTCATCCTAGTATTATATCTAAGGCCATACTAAATGCATTCATGGTTGAGGAAAAAGAGATGATAAGATGAAGAAATTTCACCAATGTTTATGAAAAGACTTTTACATCACCCTCATTTCATTATCCTAATAGATTTACACCTCAACAAGTGGAATAAAAGCATGAAAAAGGTTTGTGTTTTGGCTATGATAACAAATGGAGTAAATGGCTTTGATGTGTTGAAAAGAAGTTGTTTTACATTGATGTTACAAATGATGAGGAAGAAGATGAGGAGGATTAAGGGGAAGGGTTATAAGAACCTGAGGATGAATCTAAAAATTCTCAAACTACTATTTCTTGTCATGCACTGTTAGGCATTAGTACTCCTTAAACTCTTAAGGCGGTGGCATTCTTGAATAAATATAAGGTGACTATGTTAATTCAATCTTGGAGTACACATAACTTCATCAATATTAAGTTTGTTGATCATTTTAATTATTTAATTTACCTAGATCTAGACTTTTAAGTCATGATTGTAGATGGTGGTATGGTCAATTATTATAGAAAATGTCATAGTATTAAGCTTGCTATGGGAGACTATTTGTTATATTCCCCTATGTTTTCTATTCCCATGGGAGGAGATGAGATTGTTTTGATAGTGAAATGGATCACCAATTTGGAGACTATTGAGATGAATTTATAGGAATTATTCATGATGTTTCATTTAGAAGGCAAGAATTTTGAACTACATAGAGTATGAGCTAAATCTACACAACTAGTTAGTTCCCACCAGATGACAAAAATTCTTAATAAATGTGTAGAAAGTTTTTTGGAATGATTATTTTTCCATGTAGGTTCAACCAAAAAAAGGATTATACATATCTTGATTTTTAAAATGTGTTGGATGACCATTTTATTATTTTTTGTGACATGCCAAAAGGACTTCCACCAATTCATTCACATGATCATGCCATCATACTAATTCTAAGAAGCACACCACCCAATATCAAACCTTAAAAGTAAAAATATGCCCAAAAGAATGAAATTGAAAATATGGTACAAGATATGTTGGAGTTAAAAATCATTTTACATAGTCAATGTGAATATTCTTCCCCGATGATCATGGTGTAGAAGAAGGATGATAGTTGTAGTATGTGCCCAGACTACAAAGAAATCAATAAATACACATTAAATGATAAGTTTTCTATTAAATTAATTGATGATTTTATATATGAATTATATGGTGCTATTTATTTTAAAAAGTTATATCTTCACTCTAGATATCATTAGATTCACATAAACAATGAGGACATACCAAAATAACTTTCAAAACTCATGAAAGCCATTATGAGTTTATGGTCATTACTTTTATCCTCACAAATGCACTATATACATTTCAAAGTTTGTTGAATAGTATTTTTAGGCCATTTTGAAAAAATTTCTATTAGTGTTTTTTGATGATATCCTAATCTACAATAAAAATTGGGAAGAACATTTGAAGCATATGAAATAGGTGCTTTCAATTTTGGAACAACATTACCTTTATGCCAAACCTTCCAAATGTTATTTTACTATCCAAAAGGTGGCTTAATGGGGTCATATTATTTCACATGGAGTGAAATTTTGTCCTGATAAAATCCAATAAATGATGAAGTGGTAGGTTCCCAAGACCCTCAAGAACCTCTATGGATTTCTAGGGCTAATTGGTTACTATCCTAGGTTTGTCAAAAATTATGGTACCATTATATCCCCACTCACCTCTTTAATAAATAAATAATAATTTAGTGGAATGATTTAGCTACCAGGGAATTTGAATATTTCAAAATGGTTATGTGCACAAATCTAGTTTTGTCTACTTCTAATTTTTCAAAAACATTTATTGTGGAGATTGATGCGTCAGGATATGGCATGGGGGATGTACTCATGCAAGAATATAGACCATTAGAATTTTAAAGTCATCAACTTAAGGGAAAAAATAGGCTCAAACCAATATATGAGAAATAAATTATTGTTATTATTCATGAAATAAAGCAATGGAGACTATATCTAAGGGGTCATCTATTTCAAGTAAAGACCGATCATGATAACCTCAAATAATTTTTGGAACAATGCTTATCATCTAAAGATAAATAAAAATGGGTAACTAAAATGTTCATCTATGATTTTGAAATATCATATAATAAAGGAAAAGATAATTTGGTGGAATATCCATTAGTGGGATGAATCATTTGAGGCATTATTATATGTCATGACAATGTTGTATGAAGATTGGCTAGAGGAAGCTAGCTCAGAATGGGAGAATGATAACACTACCAAGGATTTGATTCATAATATTTATCAAGGTTATAATGAATCTAGAAAAATTACATGGAATGAAAATGAATTATGGTATAATGATATATTATACCTTTTTAAGCATTGTCTCCTCAAACATAAAATTATTTAGCAACTTCATGCCTTTCCACTTGGAGGGCACTCAAGATTTTTGAAAACATATCATAGAATCAAGAAATATTTATTTTTGGAAGGACTCAAAGTGGATGTTCATAAATACATGGATGAATGAATGGTATAAAAATAAAATAAAGGTGAAACCATTAAGACCCTAGTTATTTTGTAGCCTTTATCCATCCCTAGATAATATTTGAAAGAGGTTTCCATGGATTTCATTATGGGGTTACCAAAGCCTGAGGGTAAAAATGTTATCGTGGTAGTTGTGGATAGACTCACCAAGTATGCTCACTTTTTCTCCTTATCATAACCATTTGTTACTAGTATAGTAGTTTTTAATTTTTTGAATATAGTTCAAAATTTTCATGTCACTCTAAAGATCATTATAACTGACCAAGATCCCATATTTAATAGTAATTTTTTGGATTGAATTATTTGCACATTTGGGTACCTAATTGGCTCATATCTCATCCTATAATCCTCAATATAATGGATAAATAGAGGTAGTCAAAAAATTTCTTGAAGGGTATCTTTGTTATTTTATTTTTGACAAATAAGACAAATGGGTTCATTGGTTGCCAATTGTTAAATGGTGGTATAACACTTATTTTCACACTTCTTCTAAGATGTCTCCCTTTATGGCATTATAAGGGTATAACCCCCCATCCATCACTTTATTTTTGATATTACATCCTAAGGTTTGAGATATTGAATAACATATTCACCATCAATAAGAGGTGTTAGTTTATGAGAGAATTTAGCAATGGCACAAAATTGAATAAAGTAGGAAGTAGATCAACACCATAGTGAGCAGTCTTTTTTCATAGGTGATTGGGTCTTTGTAAATTTATAAAAATATAAGATGTCTCTGAAGTAATAGAATATGGATAATAATAAATCACCGAAGTATTATGGCCCTTACCAGATCTTCCTAAAAATTGGTAGTGTGGGTTACAAGTTAGAATTACCCCAGCCACTCGAATACATCTACTATTCCATGTATCTTGCCTAAAGAATGTAATTGTAAATAGAGTTTCCACTCAAATTGAGTTACTTAAATTAAATTAATAAGGAAAAAACATTCTAGAGATTGAGGAGATCCTTCACATGCTCATTAAACAACTATGGATTGGAGCCATTAAGTAGTATTTGATCAAATGTAAGAACCTACATTCTAAATATTCAACATGGGAAGATGAAGAATTACTATAGAAATATCTTGGTTTTATTCAACTTTGAGGAAAACATTATTATGAATGGGAGGGGAATTTTATGCCCTTAACAAATAGTCTCTCTCTCTCTCTCTCTCTCTCTCTCTCTCTCTCTCTCTCTCTCTCTCTCTCTCTCTCTCTCTCTCTCTCTCTCTCTCTCTCTCTCTCTCTCTCTCTCTATGTGTGTGTGTGTGTGTGTGTGGGGGGTTAACCTTGTAGCTTACACATCTTCATATTAGCTTATTATATTTCTTAATGTTCTTAGTATCGTCTACCTATGAAATAACCATGGCTAAGTAGAGTATATTTATGAGGTAGTGTTTAGTAGTTTATCATCATATTGTGAATTATATTCTTATTGAATTATAGTGTAATTTCCCCCTCAAAGTGGTTCAGTCATAATATTCAAGTATTCTACTCTTTCACCAATTATTATTATGTATCTACTCATTCTACTCCTAATTCTATGCTATATAATTCTACTATTACAAATCATCTAAGTAATTTCCTTATAGTAATGAAAATTAAAAACAAATAATAAATGTTACAATAAGTGTAGACACTTCGTTTTAATCACTTCCATGTCTAAAATATAATCAAGAGTGACTTTATATAATCACATGTTGGTTTAACCATAAATCACTATTTGACCTAATTTAACCAAACAATTACCATTTTAATCCAAAATAATAATGATATATTTGTGATTGAGGAAATGGATTGTATTACATAATTAATCTTGTTTAGTGTACCTTGAATTAAATCAACCTTTTGAAAGTGTCTTCATAAGGTAATTAAGTGAATAATAGATTGAAAAATAGAAACATTTTAAAATTCACCATTATTATAATTATTGATTAATCCCACTTAATCAGGCCTAATCACTATAATAGTAAAATCCATGGATTTAGAATTATCCTATTTTCCTAAATTTAAAATTGGAATATTACATCACAAATGGATGACATCATCAAGTAAAGTGTGTAAGAAATAAAATGTTATGACTTGTATTACACTTCTCTTACACCCCTCTTACACACTCTAAGAGAATTAATTATTTCAAATTTCTTATAATGTGCCTTCATTACACCAAAAGGTATTAAAATGGCCTCTCTTATAGACTCTATGTTTGTAATTATAGATTTGAGGATTGATCCTCAACCCTCCATCTTGAGATGAGATGAAAGATTCACAATGATACATGATATATATAAATAATATCCTTGCACCTCTCATTTAATGAAGCTTCTCCATGCAAAATTACACTATTAAATTACACAAGGAACTTCCTTTCTATCATGCCAAACCAAATCCAAATCAAGTGTAACAAGGAGAGATGATAATAATGTGAGAATTCAATCATTGACCAATCATTATACATCTACAAGCTGAACTCAACCTATTTAGACCAATTTTCAAGTGAATCTTCAAAGGAGGTAAAAGCATGGTTCTTTATCTTCCAATTGTATTTACTGCTTGTTTTTCACATAACTTAACCTATGGATTAGGTTTGAAAATTTATACCTTTTAATTTTTTTTATTTTTTTTCACTAACAATTGACTAACCTATATTGGATTTATGATCTACATAATGCCATGCATGATGGGAACCAAAATATTAGATGCATCCCATAAACTCTTTTAGACCAGTTACCTTCTTCTAATTACTAGAATTAACCTAGTAACTAGCTTAATTCATAATTTTTATTAAAAAAATTGTTAATATTCATTTAAGGTGAAAGCAAAAAAATTCGTAAAGCTAAATAGTGAACATGCCCCAAAAATGATGAACTTAAAATATTAATCTATAAATTCACCCATTTAGTAAATTTTTTATTTTTTGTCTATAGGTCTAAATAGAAAAATCAACCTACAAAATGGTGGGATCATAAACATCAATGAAATTATTGCCAAAATGGATAAATCATATTATGTCCCTTTTAATGATTTCTTATACACAAGTTTGACTGATGGCATCATTATCAAAATGGAAAAATCTTAGTGTAAATGGTGAAATTACATTCCAAGTAGAGAATCATCCTTGTAGTTGGTAGAATTACCTCACAAAATGGAAGGATCATTTACAACATTAGTGAAATCATTACTAACATGTAAAAATTATGATACATGCCTTTTTAAACATTTCTTTTATTTAGGTGTAAAAAGTGAAATCGCATTTAAAAACAACAAAATCATAGAAGTAATCAATAGATTTAACCTATAGAATGTTAGGATTGTAGGCAACATCAGTGAAATCATCCTACTAATCAATGAATTTGCACTTTAATACATTATATTATATTCTTTTACAAGTTTCAAATCAGTGAAATTGCTTAAAATCGATGAAATTGATCAAAATGGTGGGATCATCTTGCTAAATAGTGAAATCATAATTCTATGCAAAGATGAGACTTAAAAAATTATCTTTAAAACTCATTACTATCCTAAAATCACATTTATCAAACTTATAATCATTTGTTCCATAGGATCTTAGCACAAGAAGTGATATTTTGAGTCAAAAAAAATTAGTTACATTTCACATTTCAATCAGGGCGTTAAAATGAATTCACATTTCAATTAGGTTATGAGAAAACTTATTCATTTTTAAGTTATTTACTTCCATTCAAGTTTGTTTATTATTTGATTATCTCATGAGGATATTTTTGTGAATTTGCTCTCCCCCTATTTTGGGTGACTCAAAAATGCAAAAGTTCATATTTTCCTTTTACCCTATTTTTCATTTGATTATATGGGGTGGATTCATCACCTTAATATAAGTCTTTAGGGGTACATTTACATAGGAAGTGACATAATAAAATCATACCCAACCTCATTTACCTAGTGGGTTATACAAAGTGATTAATGTTACCATCATGAAGGTCTGATTTTGTTCTCACACATTGTCATGTGAGGAAAATAATCCCAAGGGGTTATTTCAAATATCATAAGATAATATGTCATACCCTAGAAATAAGAAATCTTAGTAAAAATATTGAAATTATTCATTGACTAAATTATGTCCACATACCATTAGGTATACAAGGACCATTTATAAATCCAACAAGAAATTATAAGCAAACCCCAAATCCAATAGAACATAACTAAGACCCTTACAATTGAAGTGGTTGTGAAAGGAAAATACCCTCTCATGAATGCCCTAATATTAGATTAATTTTTATATGCTTATTTATCCATGGATCATTCATATACATAGAGGTGCAAAGGTAACAGACCCTAAGGATCACCTTGTTTATATATACCTTTTGAGAGAAGGGTGGGGTTTAAATATCATCAATAATTGGAATAATTTATTTAATTAACATTTAAACTTTATAATCCTTTCTCAAGGTGAGTATTTCAAAGGTTAAATGGATTTTATCTAAAACCATGCAAGTTATATAATTTCCTTATAATGCTTGTGTATTTTTCTTTGATTATTGTGTCAAAACCTTGTTTATACTTAAGAACAAATCAAACCAACCAGGTCCAAGTCTAAAACATTTTTATACACACATAATGAGGCATTAATCTACCAAAATTATAGGTCAAACAAAATTTACATGTTAAAACTTGGTCTGACTACCTATATTAGTTGTCCAAACCATGTCATTAGGGTGAATAATTTGAACCAAAATACTTATCTTAATCCAAATTTTCATTTCAAACCAAGTTAAAAATTACAAACTTTTTGTCTATGTTGTGTCATTATGCCACTCATTTGAGTCCAAACCTAAGTTCAAATCCAATTGCTAATTCTAATCCACCTTGATTGCATTTTAAAACCAATTATAATAGTAAGTCTATTTCAAAATTCCAAAACCAAATCCAATTCTATTCAAATTATGCCTAGATCTATTTCCTTTTAGAAGTCAAGAGTTTAGAGCTTAATTCAAGTCTTCATTTTGCATTTTCAAGTAAGAACAATTATTGTGCCAAACTTTACACATTCAAAAGTTTATAAAGTGTCTCAAATAGGGCAAGTTTTGTTTTTTTATTCACAAATTCAAGTTTCCAAGATCAAAACCTTTGAAAACAAGACCAAATGCAAAACATTTCCAAAGTCCAAACATTGAAAATTTATACTTGAAACCATAGTGCCTAAAATTTGTGGATTTATACTTTTACAAACACATTTGAAAATTTTCAATTTATATACATTTGATTGTTGTATTATAAATTGACATTTAATTTAGCATAAGCCAAAATTCTTACCTCAAACCAATTTCCAATTGATATTCCAAGTGAAGTCATGTACCAAGAAAAACAATGTTTAATGCATCTAATAACTTTTCAATATGAAGATTATAAAATTATTCATGCCTAAGTACCTAAATAGTGGGTTGATTTATAATCCTTCATTTGATGATAAGGTAGTGTACAATCCCTATGGGTATGATCATTATACACAAGATGAGGAAAATCAAGAATACCTTGCTAATGCACCATCTAATTCAAAACTTTAATGCATAACTGATACCTTCTGATTGCACAACCTAATATTTAAGAAGTCCAATACCATACATACCTTTATTCTATTTCATTTGAGACTGATCATAGATTGAATACTATGTAGCTTGTCAATGCACCACCTAGTGATGAATTTTGATAAGATCAATTCAATTGATAAATATTTGACTAAAAATATGAACATATTATTAGATTATTAGATATGGTCAAAAAATTTCACCCTTATTTTCCTTTGGATGATTTAAGATATTTTATTAGAACACCCAAAAACACCCCTTACATTACTAGACAACCAATCAACCTCTAGTCAAGATTAAACATTCAGTCAATCCCTGGTAGTGTCTAACAAAGGAAAAGGTCAACTAGTTATCCCCCTACCATTACCCCCATTCCCCCACACACAAATCCAACTTATTGATTCATAATAATCAATTTTGATAACTCCTTGGCTGCATTCAAAATTCAAAATCACACATTAATGGAGTGCAATCCTCTAATGAAACAAGCATTTTTTTTCTTCCTATCGTATATATAATTTTTGAAACCATTTGAAAGCAAAAAATTATTTATGTATATGTTTAACACAACCATAGTTGAATCTAATTTAGTGGCTCATCCTAACTTATATCCATTTATATATTCTGCACAACATGTGGTGGATAGCTCTCAAGTATCAGATTTCAACCCACATCAAATACCATCCAACATAAAATAAAACATTATTCCTTATTCTCCATGACCTCCTTCCAACATTTTAAGTAACTTGGAACAAAAAGTTTCAAACCCACTTGAAATTTAATAGTAAGTTGAAAATACCCCACCTTAATAGGTGACATTCATTCCTCCACTTCAAAAAGTGTCAACTAATGCCCCACCTCGAACGTTGGTGACCATTATTCCATTAGAACAAGTGTTGATTAATCCATAACCAATGTTTCCTAAATAATAGTGTGTTTCTACAAGTCAACCACTTGATACTTATATTCAATGAGGATCCTCTCAAATTAAAAATGTGTGCCAGTTAAGAAACAACATTTTCCTCGTACATATCATGTTCTTAGAATCAACAATAGATTCCCATATAATCCTAAAAATTTATATTGAATGCCCAACAAAGCATTATTATTTTTAGGCCTCAATTCGATACAAATCCACCCTAAACTCAATATCAAGTTCCTTACAAACAACAAATCCCATGTCATCAATACAACTCTATGAAAAGAGTGAATATTTATTCTAAAATGAATCACATATAAATTCCCCAATATTTTTTATAGTATATTTATCTGGGTGAATTTACTATACCTTTAAATACCCAACAAAATTTACCCACTTCTCAATTTGGTCCTACTTTATAGGATTTCAAGAGGTCAAAGATGCATTTTAAGCCATTTAGGTAGGAAATCAAAGTAAGAAGTTTAAATTGGATGACATCTGATACTATCTTTTTGATATGATCTATCTTTAGATACCTTTTGTACATCATTTTAATATTTCCAAACTTAAAAAATACAAAGGGAAAGATTATTCCAAATAGCATCTAAAATAATTTTTCATGGCATGTTAAGAAGTTATGTATAACCCTATATACCTACTTCTCCTTTTTTCCCCACATTTTGACTGGGCATGCCTTAGAATGGTTCCTTGCTCTACCTTATAATTCTATTGATAAATTTTTTTATTTATCAAGGATATTTATGTAACACTTCTCTTTCAATACATAACATTAAATGATTATGGTTGATCTATGATAGGCTAAAAAATGAGGACTAGAATCCTTTGCAAATTATTTTCAATGTGTAATCACCTAAAAGTGGTATTTTCAATGTTGTTTGAATAATCTTGAAAAGAGGACACTAGCACCACTTTAAGGACACTACAATAGTATGTTGATACTATCTAGGTGGGGAAATACTATCTAGTGGGAAAATAGATCCTAGTATCCTGTTGGTGACACTTAGACCTATCTGGAACCAAATTTTTAGAACCCATATCATCCATGATGGTCATTCTCTAGATAAGTCTCTATTGAAGTACATTTATTACTATTTTTAGAAAGTCAAAAGATGTCAAAATAAATAACAAATTAGTGCTTAATTATTACATATTATTTAACTAATTTAGACATCTCAACCTTTTAATCTAACTTAGGTAATTACTTGTGTAAAACACTAAAAGGATAAATCATTTGGTGATCCCAAAATACTTTGATTATTGCTTCAAACTCTATATTGCATTAATCCAAAATTTTGTGCAAAAATTTATGGCTGCATACTTCTAATTTTCTATTATTTTTAAATGACCTAGAGGGTTTTAATTTATTTACATATAATTTAAATTATTTCAAAGAAACCCTAGATTTTAAAAAATCCTAACTCTAGACACAATTAGGGTTTGTATCCTTTTTCTATATATACTCGGATTTTATTTTCAAAATATAAAGTTTGCTTCCATTTTAAATTTTTTCAACTTTTCTTAGATTAATATTCTTAAAAGGTTTAAAATATATAAAACTTATTTTCCTAACTTTTGAAATACAATGGTAGAATTTAACAATAGATTTAATGAAACCAATAAGAAACAATTACAAGACTTTGTGTCCAAACACACAAATATAAAAGATGACTTCATAAAAATTCTTCAAGAAGAACTCCAAAAAATAAACAATGGTCAGTATTCAACTCCCCCAGTTAACAATGTTGTTACACCTCTAGTGGGGATAAATCAACCAATTTACTTATCACAATATAAGAATTTTTATTCAACTATCAGTGATAGCTACACCACTTTTGGATACTCCCTCTAATCCATATGTACAATACCTTATGCGTGATATTCATAATCTATAATATAAGGTATTACATCTCCAAAAGGGATATACTAGGCCATCACATGCCTTAGATTCCAACATTCTCATATATGTACCTTTGGCACATCACATAGTAGTAACTCCTTTACCATATGATTTCATGACACCCAAGCTCACTTTATATCATTGCAAGGGTGACCCATAGTATCACGTTAGATATTATCACATACCATTATTTTACTATGTGTCTAATGATTAGATTATTATGAAGTCATTCCATGTAGTCTTAAGAATTATGAATTACAATAGTTCTATGATTTACCAAATCAATCTATCAAAACATTAAATCCTTTAGCTAATGTTATCCTAACACACTTCTCCATCAACATCAATGATAAGATATCATATGCACAAGTGGCATAATTAAATCAAAATTTGAATGAGGCCTATCACAAATTATGTCTTACAATACAAGAAAAGAATAGAAAAATTGAGTAGCCCCTTGGTAGACAGAAAGATTTAGGACATATATAAATAAATTTTCCTACTATCACTATATGAATATATTGTATTCAAGAATTTTCCTACATTTACCAATTTGTGCAACACAATCAAGTAAAGAGAGGTCAAGATCTTATCAATGGGAAAAAAAAAAGTACACAAATGGATCAAAATCAACTATTAAGAGTTGATACAAGGCCTCCATACAAGGTAAGGGACATAGAATAAAAATTGATCATAAGGCCACAATCAACTAAGATTTTGAGCCATCTCCCAAATTGGTTTTATCTGCTCCTCAACACATAGTCTTCACTAATATTCCAAAGTCACAAACACGGGTTATAACATAAATATTGGAATGGAATGCCATATCTCTCCCTCCCATTAATGATTTTGATATGACATGACCTCTTATAAATATTTATGATTAAAATGCATTCTATGAGTATCATATGGCCTGAGGCCACATGAAAAACATATGTATTAGCCTAAATCACAAGATACAAGATCTCATTAAGACTAACATTATTGATGTGGGCACACCCATAGAGGTATAAAAACAATAGAAAATAGAGGCTAAGTCACTAAATATATTTTTATATCCTTTCCTAAAGCATATAACAAATGAGGAAGGGGTCACATTAGGTATTCACTATACATACCA
This sequence comes from Torreya grandis, assembly GCA_037957365.1. NCBI lineage: Eukaryota > Viridiplantae > Streptophyta > Pinopsida > Cupressales > Taxaceae > Torreya > Torreya grandis. The sequence continues at coordinate 142,396 of JARHVA010009917.1, forward strand.
GGTGCATCCACCACAATATTCCTATCACATAGTTATAGAGGAGACATATCCACTGTATAACAATATCAACATGTAATATACTATAGTGACACCTAAAACACATCACATTTTTAAACCAAGAGATTGTGGATGATGACACATATTTACATACACTCTTCATATGAACATACATAAAACACCATCTTATTCATAGTGTTATGGTTGACTATGGGTCATGCATAAACATGTGTACTATGACACTCTTACATCACTTGGGATACAAAAATAAAGATATATTCCCCATATATATAGTCATTAATGGTTTTAATGGACACACTTCTCTATTAGGGAGATTGTGCTTCCATTATAGGTCAAACCAGCACACATATCCACTCAGTTCCTAGTAGTACCTAGTGTATGTGTATTTTATATATTATTAGGTAGGCCATGGTTATAGTATCTCTAATACATCCCATATATAGTAAACCAATGCTTGAAGTATATACATACTAATCAGGTAGTTGAGTTTGATGATTTCCCATATGATTATCCTCTACCGATCCCACAAGTAGTTGTATCATAGTTTCCAACTATAATTCCAACACAGATACCCATTACATTTACATCACTATTACAAAATATTTCATGAATATTAGTTATAGGATAGAGTACAACTCCTATGCATACATAATAGTGTTCAATAGATTCATCAGTTCAGGCTAGGTCTACTCTTATAGTATCTACAAATACTCTCCCATAGTGACCATTATTATAACAAATCCTACATCAATGATATGGCACAAATTCTAGCATAAGTTCCTCTAGATATTTTATGTCAAGATAAATTTTATTACATTTTTAAGTATTCTCAACATAGGGCACCTACATCACTTACAACATTTTTTTCTATCAAATGGGTTCTTAAGACCCCTATAGTTAATAGGGCATCACAATCAGTGCCATAACATCATAGATTTACTACATAAGGAGTTTGACACACATACTATATATCATAGTAGATCATGCAATCATAGTTACCCTTTCATAGTATATGAATTATCATTATTCTCTTAGTAGACATATGTCACCATTAGAGTGAGTCTCCCATAAGAATCATTAGTTAGTATGACTCCTACCCTTGTACATACACTCTCTCTCTCTCTCTCTCTCTCTCTCTCTCTCTCTCTCTCTCTCTCTCTCTCTCTCTCTCTCTCTCTCTCTCTCTCTCTCTCTCTCTCTCTCTCTCTCTCTCTCTCTCTCTCTCTCTCTTCTTGTATATAGTATATTTTCATTTTTTTATACATAGATTATGCTAAAAAAACATAAAAATAGTATAACATGTCAAAATAAAAAAGAAATCAAATATTTCTAAAAAACTACAAAATTTATAGATTGTATGCATTTATATGTTTACATTTCTACTACTTTCTAGATATTGCACATTTCTATCTATCTTAGTATATTTAGTTTTATCATATAGAAATGCTTCACTTATTCTTATCAAGTTCTTATAGATTACATATATGACTTTGGTCCATTATAATAATTTAAACATGCTATTATATACCCATTGGGGGGAATATACACTAGTCCAAGTTTATTCATTTGATACATCCACCCACTTGAGGCCGTATCTTATATAATTACTATTACCAATTTCTATGCTTACATTGTATACATTCTAGTTTATGCATTGATATATCTTAATATTAATTGTTACTACTTATTACTCATAGTTTTTGACAACTATCACTATTTTCACTCAGTATATGCACATGTTATCATTTACATATATTTATACTACATAGTTATACATGATTTCATTATTATTTTCCTAGACTAGACTTGATTGTGTTTCCTATGCTTATTCAATTTCAAGGGCATTTAAATATTCCATTGCTCTTTGGATTTATACCACTTATATGTTTATATTCCTTAGGTATGTGCCCATGTCCCTTGTGTGTGATTTCTTGATTATATATGCAGACATTTGAACATGCCCTTCTATGTGGATCTAAGACAAATTCATTATTAATTGCATATTAGGATATTTGAACATGTCCTTATATGTATTTATTATTATATTTAGTGACATGTACCCATATCCCTTTTATTGTGGCCCCTTTTCCTAATTTTATGTGCATCATGTGTTTTTATGTATGCTTATTTGTATGCTTCTTCACCATGACACTTGTCTTTTCTTGTTACACAAACACACACCATTTTTTATGCCATGAGGGACCTCATGCATCTACCCTCGCTACTTAGGTATTGTGATGGACATAATGACCCATTCCCCTAGGTAGTTACTTATATTTGTTATATCTTGACACCCTTCTATAATGTTAGATTACAACATACATCTTACATTACCTACTTATGCTCAGATACTTTTACATTTTAATGTTATGTGTGTACATTGTATTGGAATATGATGCACATGATAGAAGAAAAAAATATATAAAACTACTTATTTTGAGGATATTTCTTACACAAGTTACATTATTACCCTCAAAAGAGGGGGAATTCACATGGGTTTTTCACATAGATCAAGATCCTACTTTTATATTCATAGATTATTTTTAGCACACATGATCAATTTTAGAAATCAAACATAGGTTAGACATAGGAAAAAAAGGGACTCAAAAATCAATTCAGTCACCCATATTGGGACACTGGCACAACAAGGCACTAATTTACATTACAATGTACTATTGTCTAGTACCCTAGCTTTAGATTAGCTAATATTAACTAGACCAATACACTAGGTATGGTACATATTTGTATCAATATAGTCACAAGTTTGACATTTATGTTTATATTTCGATCAAATGCATTCATTTCAGCTCAAATTCATACTAATTACTTAGATTTATTGAAATCATGTGAAACATGATTGATCTCACATTCATTTTAGTTACACATATTTAGTTATTACATAAGCAGTTTAGAATCAATATACTCAGATATTAGATTGGGGGCATGTACATAATAATTTTTTTTTGTATACTTAGCTTCACATATAATGACTAGATGGAATGGAAAATCCATTTCATTCTTTATGATATATATATATATATATATATATATATATATATATATATATATATATATATATATATATATATATATATGCTATCACATTCTAGGTTGTCACTAAATTCATGACTTACTCTATATGTAGTGGTTATCATTCTTGAGTGGCCTAGATCTGCCTAATGTACCTGAGCAACCATGTAACCAACATGCATAGTTAGATATACCCAATTAGATACAAAACATTATGAATTTAAATTATAGATGCATATAATTCACATAGGTGGGAAATTATGGAGTCATATCTTAATTGATTTCTTGATCCACCCACATAAGAGGGTTAGACACACTTACAATCTTATCCAAGTTATTCATAGATCATGATTCATCGAACAGGGGTGGGAAATGATAGAGTTAAAATTGGATTGAGTTTTTGAGCCACCCATATAAGGATTGAGCAAGTTATTAGATTAGTCTAGGTCATTAAACTATTTTATCACTACATACACTCATACATGGAGGTTATCACTAGGTTCATGAATTATTTTATGTACCCAATGAGGTGTATTAATTATTTTCCTTTATCTTTAATTAGATTTACTCAATTAATTCATTTAGTATATTATTTTAATTTTGATCATCTAATTTTTCCATGTTTGATTGTAGCCCATTTTGTTTTAAATCATGTTTCATATATATAGACCTAGATCTGCATACTCAGACTCAATTACATGGGCTTCACTTCTAAGGTAATTCCATGTATGCTTCTTTTTAATTTATACTAATCATTTCACTTTTATACATTTGTAACATAAAGCACGGGCAAATGTAATCACCTAAAAGTGGTATCTGGATGCTAAGAGTGTTGATTGAGTTAGCCTATTCCTAGCTTAGCCATAGACCTATCATAGATCATTTTCCACACTTTTCTAGTCATTTTGTAGACAACAAAAAATTATAGTCAACTCAAGCATAGTCTTAGTACAACTTTCCTAGATCCCAACTTAGTTTACCTAGTAGTCTTATAGGTGGACACTATTGCCACATTTGGGACACTATAGACACATGGCACTAGTGTCCCCAACCTGGTACTATTGTCTTTTTCCCTAAATCTCTTGAATTGATAGTTTTCCAAATATGTGACTCTCTTAAGGTTTGCCTAAGTACATTTTATTATCTACATAAGATATAAATCTCTATAAATATAAGACTATTTGATTTTTATTCACTAGGTGGAAAATATATTCAAAAACCTATCTAAACAAGAAACAAGTTGAGAAAAATTAAGGTATTTGATCTATATTCTTTCCCACTTTTACATACTACCATATAAAATAGTCCTAAGCCCATATTTCAATGATTTCAAATTTCAATCACACTCAAGGAATTCAAGTCCATTCTCATTCTAGCATTCACTTCCACTTGCACCAAGCACTAGTTGCGAGTAATACATCAAGATTGATCCCTCCTCAAAGTATTGGTATGTAGGTAGCTCTCTTCATAGTGTGTTTTTGAGTATGTCTAACTTATCCTGCTAAAAAACACACATTTTTAGGTCATGCAATACTTATAAGAAGGATTATGGTTTGCATACTAAATCTGGTTTTATAAGCATAACATAGATCTCTAAATTTCATGAGCACAAGAACAAGAGCTTCCTCACATATGTGCATGTGCTCATAAAAAATAGGAACAATCCTCCAAAGAGGACACTAGCACCACTTTGAGGACACTATATCATTATGGTGCTACTATCTAGGCTAGGTTATATTATTAAGTGACCACATAGATCTTGGGACCTTGTTGATGACACTAAGACCTTTATATAAATTAGATTATCTGTGATAGTCACTTTACATATATGTCTCTATTTAAATATAATTATTACTATTTTTATAAATTCAAAATAGGTCAAAATCCATAACAAACCAGTACTTAATTAATGCATATTATTTAACTAATTTAGACATCTCAACCACATAATATAACTTAGGTAATTACTTGTGTAAAATCCTAAAAGGTTAAATCAAAATGATGGTGCTCCTTAGCTAGATGAATCCCACAACTCAACTTTGATCAAACAAATATGTCATCCCTTATACCATTACATAATAACATGTTGTACATATAATAAATAATTTCTTGACATAAAGTTAAATGAGTCCTCATAGATAATAGTTCATGGCTAAATATTGTAACTTTGATTTTGGTCAAAAACATGAGCTAAACAACAAAATATCTTCATCTAGATAACATCACTCTCAAGTCCTATGATAATGATGAGTGTGAATCTCAAGGTACCATTTATTTACCTATTATATAACTTATGTGATCATATAACTTGTTCTTTGTGTGATCATGGATCATGAAGTGTGTGTTGTACCTTATACTTTTCATCAATATATCAAGTTTCCATATTATATGTTAGAATTTAATATTATTGATGAATTACAGCCATACCAATTCTATAAACACTTGGAAGTATAATATGAAATATCTAACTATCTCTTTGGTATAGAGATTATCCCTAAGAAGGACAAAGATATAGTTGATAAAATGATCAAGTCCAATTATGTAAATCCAATTAAAATTTCCTCCAATTCATGTATACAACCTATTGTAATAGCCAATCATTACATTTTTCAATATAAAAGCCTTGGGAAATAAAAATTTGGTAATTCTTTCCATATAGACAAACTACCTAAAACATTTAAAGCATATGGTAGGCCTAAAGTGAAAAATCCTAAAATGGAATAGCATAAAAAGGATGATTCTCATTAGAAAGGACATTTGGTTTTAATACACATGATTTTTTAGGATCAAAAATAATTCAAGGATGATGATGATGATTCATGGTTATAAAATGATGATTTTGCCACTTGCTACCAAAATACAAAGTTTCATGTTCTAAACATTATAATGGATAATCAAGACTACAAGGGAAAAGGCCCTAGGGAAAATAAAAATGACTTATTGAAACAATATTAGTTTCCAAAAATAAAATAAATTGAGTTATTTGATACAAAATTCTTGGGGGTGACCCCTTAGATATTAATATTATCATCTAACATGGACAATGATGACAATGACATATATTTATACTATATAATTTATGATGATTTAGTCACTCTTAATTTATTTGAACACAATACCATCTTAAACATTACTTATATTCCATATTATTCCCCTCTTTTCTTTCATCATCCCCAATTGATCAATTGGGACCCATAAAACTCATATATACCATTAGAACATTTTTGTAATGATGAGGCAATCTATGAATTTATGGGACTTAGAGATGCTTTTTAACTTGTTGATCACAAATTGATACCTATTTTCTATTACATTATAAATTTCTACCTATTTTTGAGAGTAGGTGATCTTCCTTAGTCATAAATAAAAATAAATAAGAGATACCAAGTTAAAACCTCTTTTAGTAACTTTTGGACTAGGGTAAATGTAAAGACAAAGATGAGTCCCATGGTGAAAACCTATTTTAGGTGAAATTGGACATGAGATTTCACCCTATTTTAAAAATCCCATGAATCCTCCAATTATATAACTTAATTCCACTTAAGAATTATTTTAGAGGATCATAAATTCCTTGATCAATTAGCTCAATATTTCCTACATGACATTATCGAATGGCCTTTGCCAAACCTTGATGATTCAAAATTTTCCTGCTTGGTTTAACTCAATAAGCCAATTAAACCCCCATATGAAGATGAAGACAAATGTACCACATTGAAAAATATTATATAATATGGTTTCACACTACTAGTTGAAGATATCATCAAAATAAACATTGGAACACATGTCAATCTTAAATGGATTAGTCTTGGACCATCCCTCATTAAAGAGGAATGTTATATTATTACTACCCTCCTTGAGGAGTTTGTTGATATTTTTTCATGGTGTTATTTAGATATGCTTATCTTAGACCCCACTTTAGTTTTACATCACCTTTTTATACTCCATGATTCTAAACCAATCAATCATAAGTTGATAAAAATGCACCCTCGCATAACTTAACTTGTCAATAATGAATTGGAAAAAATATTAGAGTCAAGGTGTATCCATATAATTGATAATTTAGAATGGATATTTAATAGAGTCCTAATCAACAAAATCCACAAAGAATCTTATTAGACACTAATTTTGGAGATATCATTAAGGCATGCATAAAGGATGTTTTTCATTTTCCCAATATTTATATGATTGTGGATTCCATAATAGGGTATGAGATGCTATCTCTTATGGATGGCTTCTTAAGATATAATTAGATCAAAATTACACCTAAATACTAACACAAGACAACATTCACCACTCCATGGGGAATTTTTTGTTATCAAGTGATGCCATTTGGCCTAGAAAATGCTAGTGACACATACCAACATGCCACGACTGCCATTTTACATGACATAATGCATGATATTGATGAATATTATGTAGGTGTTTTTAAAAAAAAATACAATACTAGAGTAGGATATCTAGATGTTTTACAAATAATCTTTGAAAGGCTTCATGAATACAAGGTAAGGCTTAACCATAAAAAGTAATTCTTTGGCATTAATTTAGGTAAATTACTAAGTTTCATTGTCTCTCTTTTAGGCATTGAATTTGATCCAAAAAAGGTTAATACCATTATATAAATGACCCACATTTTAATCTAAAGCAACTCCATAACCTATAGGGAAAGATCTAATCTATCAAGTAATTTATTTGTTATTTGGCAAAAAGATGTCATCCTTTCACTTGTATTCTAAAGAAAGGTACCATTTTATCATGGAATGTTGACTTTTAATAGACCTTTGAAAAATTAAAATATATATAGAAAATCCACTTATGATATCTCCACCTACACTTGGAAATACATTACTTATATACATATTAGTAACTAAATGTGCCTTGGGGGAATTCTTGCACAACATAATGATTAGGGGAAAGAATGAGACATATACTATTTTAGTCCGACATTAGTTTCCTATGAACATGACTATAACTAAGTTTTAAAAAATTTCTTAGACATGTTTTTTACAACCCAAAAATTATAACATTATATGCTCAACATCAAGACCATTTTCATTACCAAAGTGGACCCACTTAAATACAAACTTTTCAAGGCAGCGCTGATTGGTCATATGGCTAAATGTATCACACTATTGGGTTATTTTGAAATTTAATATGTACATAAAAATTACATTAAGAGGAAGGTACTTGTATATCAACTTACTAAAGCACCCTTGTCAGATATTAACATGCTCATTTTCAATTTAATTGATGAGTCAATTATGAATGTAGGTGATACTTCTTTGGAGCCACAACACTAGACCCTTCATTTTGATGGTTTATTTACTTCTCATGGATCAGTAATGGGTATTATAATCATAACACCGTAAGTGTGTCTCATTCTCAAGGCATTTTACATTGGTTTTACTTGTACCAATAATATAGTAGAATATGAAGCACTTTTTGTAGGGATTCACCTTGAAGTATAATGGAATATCAAAAAATTACAAATTCATGGAAAATATCATCTAATTATTAATTAGGTGATAGATCAATACTATACCAAAGATGATAAACTTATTCCTTATAATAATATGGTGGACCATCTTAAACAAAGATTTAAAAACATCCAATTTGAATAGATTCAAAATCTAATAATAGAAATTTTAATGGAATGAAAATAGTTGGATCACTAATAGAAATTATTGATCATGATATACACTACACATTCCTTATTGAACATCTCTTGAGGATAACTAACAAACATTCCAAATCTGAAATGTTATATAATATTTTTGGTCCCAAATCTCTTTGGTACTCTGATATATATGATTACCTTCATGATAATGTTCTCCCTTCCAACATTCCCTGTAACAAATAAAAAACCTTAATTTATAAAAATTATCATCATACCAATATCTCAACCATAATCTATCATAGAGGATATGATGAAACTATAATTTGTTTTTTAGATTTGGAAGTGTCTAGATTAGTCCTTAAATAAGTATGTGAAGGGATTTGTGGGGCTCACACGAATGGAGTTATCCTTTCCAATAAAATCTTATGTATAGGATATTATTGGCTCACTATCGTGGATGATGTATGTGTTTATGTAAAAACATGTGTGGCTTGTTAAAACCATGCCAATCTGATTAATGCACCATCTCATCTAATTTAGTTGATCACTATACCATAGACATTTTATGCATGGGGATTTGATATCCTATGAAAAATAAATCTTGATTCATGAGATAACCATAAACATATCCTTACTCCAATAAAATATTTTACAAAGTGGGTCGAATCCATTCCAATCACTTACATAACTAGGGAGTGTATTTCAAAATTTATCCTTAATCCTATCACTTTCCACTTTAACATTCCCTCTAATCTCATTTTTATAATTTTGGATCCTTTTAAAATAATAATGTTAAATCCCTCTATCCAAAATATGAGATAAATAAAAACATTTAAACTACGTATTCCCCTCAAATCAATGCCCAAGTCGAAGCATCTAACAAAATCCTAATCCAAATTCTTAATTAGAATGGTAATGTTTTTGTCCATGATTGGAATTTACTATTATTTTATATGTAATGGGATTATTATACAAATATTTTAATGTCAATAGGAGCCACACCATACTCCTTTTTACATGTGATGGAATATAATATCACTATCAATATTGAGTTACCTTCCTTACAAATTTCATTAAAGAATATAATTGATGAGGAAGAATACATAGTTTACTACGTTCAAGAATTAAACCTACTTGATAAAAAAAAATGGGTAGCTATATTCAACAGTATTTAGACATATCAAAATAGGTTATGTTTTAGCTAAAAAAAGTGTATCAAACATAGAGACATTGAACTCAGTGATCTAATCCTGAAAGTAATTAAATAGAATACTAATGCCACCCATGGAAATAATGGAAAATTTAAATTTGATTTGTTACATCCATTCATTGTCATATCTAATTATGGATATATAAAATACAAATTTTATACACTATATGGCGAAGAGTTATATGATCCCATGAATATTATGTATCTTAAGCATTTTTACACTTAATTTGATTGAACATTATCTATAGGACACTTTCTTGGGGGCATGACCTAAAAACACCTTCCCTCCATCCCACATTCCAATTGAGTCAATTAATATTTATATTTTCCCCTCATATTATTACTATTATTGATCTTTGTTTTAGTTTTTTATCATAATAGATGATTCTAGATGCCTAATTTCATATAAAGTTTCCAACAAATTGTTCAAATTTAGTCATCATCATCACATCTTGGATAAGTAGTATCTTATAGTATATTATGCATGATTTTACTTTATGATGGTATAAATACTTATTCATGCACAAAACCAAGAAATCCACTTCAACAATCCATTTTTGAGCTACAGAGATGGTAAAATAATGATCTATTTTGTGTTCTAGTTGTGTTTTCATTTGTATGCTTATTACCTATGCTCCCCATCATGTATAAACTAAAGGTGTTAAGTGTTTACTATGTTATTTTGATTTGGTTTTATTAGAATAACAAAAGACTAACCTCCCCTCTATGTATTCTTTGTTCACAACTAAGACTTCCTTGGGTAAGGATAAGCCATTCAATTGTCATTTAATGAAAATCCTAAAAGTGTCTCCTATGCCTATGTGGGTAAGGGAAAATTAGTAACATCCCAAAAAATTCATAACTTTACCATAGAAGACCATGTTCAAAGGATCAAACACACACACACACACACACACACACACACACACACACAAACACACACACACACACACACACACACACACACACACACACACACACACACACACACACACACACACACACACACACACACACACACACACACACACACACACACACACACACACACACACACACACACACACACACATATATATTATCTTCAATAAAACATATAAAATAATTATTTAAATCTAAAAAACAAAAAATCAAACAATCTAGGTTATCCTAATAGCAGTCTCAACAATATAGCTTTAGGGCCCTGCCAAACAAATAAAGATAAAACCCAATAACCATATTAAGCACTTAGATACATATTATTTAACCAAAAAATCATATTTTATTTCTTCTTAAATATTTTACCATTTAGTTTTTTCATATTCCATTCCTATTTTCAACTTTGTTGTTGATTCATAGTAAATTATACTAGGGTTGAACTACATTGACCTAAGGTTAATTTTTAGATATCTAGGCAACATTTAGTTTATAATGTTAGATTAGTCATAAATTTTCCATGATTTTACCATTTTTAAATCAACATAAGCCATGTTATCACCATTTAAAAAAAATTAAGCCATGATCTCACCATTTTGTGAGTAAACTAAGACACACTCTTACCATTTTGCAAGAAACCTAAGCCATACTATCATCATTTTGTGAGCAACCTAAGCCATGGTATGACCATTTTACAAGTAATTTAATCATTCACCCTATTTTTTTTATAAACCTAAGCCAAAATATAACCATTTTATGATAAATTCAAGCCACACTCTCACCATTTTCCATGTAATTTAAGCCACATTCTCACCATTTTATGAGAAACCTAAACCAAACTATCACCATTTTTCAAGTTAAAACATTATACATATCATAATATTCCATTGATTTTATATGCCCAAAATAAAAATTCATTCCGAATAGTTTCAAAAAACCTAAAATTTTAAAAATCGCCAAAACAACCTAAAAATAAAAAATTTCCAAAAAGGGCTTCAAATCTCCATGAGAGATATTATGCTAAAAATTTATACTTTCTTTGTCATATTTTTTTCTTGTACCATTTTTATCTATTCTATATGGTGTGGTTTGACATATTTTCTGAGTGAGAACCCATTATCTAACTATAATAATTTCCAAATATAATTTCCATCCCTTCATTTTCCCTCCCATTTTTAGGAGAACTACATCTACCTGTGATCCACATGTAATATGTAATAAGTGCTTGGATGCAATGGGAATATCATGTCAACTTGGATAATCTTGTTACCATTCCATTATTTCCCTATATTATCTAAATGATCTCACCATCTTGTGATTTTACATTTTCCTATTCTTCTTATATAATAAAATGTCTTACTTATCATCATTTTTATTCTTTCTCACATCCATGGGAAAAATAAATTCAAATAGAAGTCCATAAGACTATGTAGGAATTATTGAATTGCATGGGGTATTTGGAGCCAGATCAACCACCCCTTCATTTTTATTTTATTCCCCATTTTATCCACATTACTATCTTCACATGTCAGTTATCCTCTAAAGCTCCAGGGATAAATACTTGAGAGTAACTACTTAATTTCACACACTCAAAAATTATTCACTACTTTATTATTTTATGCTGTTTTTATCTATGATGAATATTTTTATTATTCTTGGTGTGTTTCCTTTATATTGCATAATTGGACACTTTATGTCTATTTTATTTCTAGTTTATGTTTGATTATTTGTTTCATTTTTTATATCATTACCTCAAGTTAGTCCATTTCATTGGTAGGGTCAACATCATGGTGCTTCCTATCACATAGTTGTACTCGAGTCCATCCATTATCATATGTTAACATTGTCATCATGTTTTATATTATTGGTGAAATTTTTATATTATCTTTAAGATCAAGGGTCAGTCTTTATGCACTTTGCATTCTCATCATCTTGGTGTTTTATATAATGGTGCATACCATTTGGGGCTATAAAAAAATTAAAATATATAATTATAATAAGCAATGTTGCAACAAAATCTCTCCTTCTCCACTATCCTCCAAATAATTAATTTAATGACTATTCATCATTTCTCACAATGAAAATATACCCTATTGGGGAAAAACTTTTTGATCAACAATCAAAATTCAACCTACTGGGTTAACTCATTGCCTTAATGATCAAATCTACCTTGATAGGGAAAATTATTTTTATCAAATAAGATCACCTTTTTGAAGCCATTTCCATCATTTAATATTTTCTATAATTCCAAGATCACAAATTTCTCCTATTCTTACTTCTTCATCTTTTTTTAGGGCCCATCTACTTTAACATATTCCCCAACCATCCCCTCGAAGGGGAGTTTAGGTATAATACAACACCCTTTAGGACATAAATATGAGTTTATTGACTTATAAAATTTTAAGAGAAAATGAGAGGAGTGAGGACATAATTCGTCAAGTGTTATCAAATTTCTTATTAATGATTTTTTAATATTTGAAAAGATGTTACTATGCATAGTGTCTCACAATGGTTTCTCAAATATGGGGGAAATTAAACACTTCATTTTACACACTTATATTTCTAAACTATAATAAAAATAAACTTTACATAATAACATATGGGTTTGACTATTAATCTCTTTTGGAGCTAATTAACCCATACAACTATCATTTTAGCCCAAAATTGTAATGATGCATCACTGATTGGGGTAATGGATCATATTGAATTATTAATCTTTTTTTTTTTCACATATCTAATTAAATAAACCTTTTATAAGTGTCTTCACAAGTTAATCAAGTGAATACTTGATTGATAAATATAAACTTTGAAAAATTGACCATTCTTTTAATTATTAAATAATCCCATTTAATTAAGCCTAATCATTCCTATATTAGTAAAATACATGGATTTAAAAATATCTTATTTTCCTAAATTCAAAATTGTAATATTGTTTCACAAAGTTATGACATCATCAAGCAAAGTGTGGAATAAATCAAAGGTTATGACATGTCTTACACCTGTCTTACACACTCTTCCCCTTACATCTCTCCTACACACTCTAAGAGGAATAATGATCATAAATTTATTCTAATGTGACTTTCAAACTAAAAATGTCTTAAATGGCCTATCTTACACATTTTATGTGTGTAATCATATATTTAAGGGTTGATACTCAACCCTTGATCTTGATATGAGATGAACAACTCATAATAATTCAAGAAATCTATAAGTAAGATTCTCACACCTCTCATTTAAATAAGTTTCTCCATGAAAACATATGATTATGAATTACATAATTATATTCCTCCCTCTAATTACAAACTAAATATAAATCGAGTGTAAACAAGGAGAGATATTACTCATGTGAGAATTCAATCATTGACAAAGACATACATATACAAGCACAACTTATCCTTTTTAGACCAATTTTTAAGTGAATCTTCAAGGGAGGTAAAAACATGGTTATTTATATTAAAATTGATTTATTTCTTGTTTTCAACATATCTCAACCTAATTATGAGGCTTTAAAATTTAGGTCTTTTAGTTGTTTTGATTTTATTCACTAAGAATAGATTAACCTCTCATGGATTCCTAATCTACAATAAGGTCAAAGGTATTGGAATAAAGGGATTTGGTGATGGTGTATTTGAGAAAATAAAGATTTCTCAATGAAATAATAATAAATTTAAGTACAATAATTTTTTTTTATCAAATATTGTCAATAAAATCAATGACAATGATTATGAGGTGAGTTTAGAATAGAATTATTATATCTCTCTAGTAATTAATGTGTACAATTTATATGATTTTAATGGATAATATGGTGAAGGGAAAGAAGATGAGTAAGTGTATTATAAGTAATATTCACCAAGGAATAATAAATAAATTATAGTATAGGTTCTAGATAAAAATATAGTGAACACACAACAAGGAAGTTATAACTAAATATTTGGTATAGTGGGAAAGACTACAATAAGAAGAAAACACTTGGATTTTAGAGTGAGAGATATTTTTAAAAAATAAATAAATGGTGGGACTATAATTATGGAAATATTATGAGATTGTTTGTCCAAACATAAGATAATGATGTAGATACCTATCTTCCAGACGTCATAAATTTTGACTTGTTAACTCTAAGTAGTTTATTGTTTTCTCATATTTTCTAATTTTTCATGTAAAATCCAATTTAAATTTGATATTTATTTAAATAAATTAATGTGATTTTTTTATTAATTCAAGGTCAATTAATCAATATTATGGTTTAAATATTTTTTTAGTATTATGCCTATTGATAGTTTCTTGCTTTTCTACTCTATGGATTCATCACAAGTGTAGGCCTCATGATGAGGCATGAGTATCTAGCTCCAAACCGATTTTTAGCATCTTTCCAAATTTAAGCCTACATACTTGAGATCAAATAGATATATATTTAAAATTTTATAGAGCCGGTATATGATGTCATATTATAGAAATAAAATCTTAAACTCAATGGATTTAACTTGCATCACAAGATGAGAAGGGCCCTGAATACTCTAATAAAAAGTAACTAATATTCAATAACAATATTATTTTGACACTTAAGAGGGATAAATGAAATGTTAAAATAATATTTAATCTACCCAATCAATGGATTGGTATGATAGATAGGCCTCCTTTTTTTTTACTACCTATCACTTCATGGAACTAAAAGGAGATTTAAAGATGGAAGGCCAAAATATGAGATCACAAATAGCATTATAATACTAGAATCAATATTTGGGTAAGATTTAAAGAGGATTAAAATTTAACTAGAATCATATAATCTACAATTATGGAAATAAAGATATGATTTTCATGTTGAAGGCCGACAAGGTATTAAGTTAGGGGGAAATGATGAGACCATAAACTATCTCATCCAAGGCATAATGTAGTTGAACATGAAAATTTTAAAAAATTAAGAGAGGACATAGTTGGTACAATTATTCTAAACTATAAATTCATAATTATTATCTTTTAACACCTAAATTCATTCATAAAACTATATATTATATTTCATCTAAATCAATTCAATTATACCATTAAATGCAATGTGAAATTATTGTATGGAGCATTTGTCAATATAATATATGTCATTGTTAAATTTTATGATCATTATTAAGATATTTATATCCTTGTTAAAATTATAAATTTATATTTTAAAATTTTATATTTATCACAACATTTAACTATAGTGTGTAATTATGTGGAAGTTAGCACATAATTGGACTAGATTAACCCATATATTATAACATATCCTTGGAAAATAGATATGATATTTTACAAAACAAGTCTTAATAATCAACCATTGAATAATAAGGACTCATTTTTTGAAATAAATATGGAGTAGGAATATAAAATTTAGAGAATTTTTGGATAATTAATGTTTATCTCCTAACTATTTTGACTCAAAAATTAGCAAAAAATAGTACTAGAACAAGTGCCACCACACTATTTTAGTTTGGGATTCATATCAAGATTTAGCCTCAAACTATTCCAAGTAGATCCTA
Organism: Torreya grandis; assembly: GCA_037957365.1. Lineage (NCBI taxonomy): Eukaryota > Viridiplantae > Streptophyta > Pinopsida > Cupressales > Taxaceae > Torreya > Torreya grandis. The sequence goes on from JARHVA010009917.1 coordinate 158,690, forward strand.
AATAATAAAAAATATGTCAATAATAAATATAAATATAATGATATTTCCATTAAAAATCATACTTCTTTCACTTTTGGTCATCTTATTTCACTTTTGTTAGAAAAAATAATGATAAATTGACTTCAAAATTAATTTTTAAACTTAGGGATTTAACCTCAATGTTTTGTTCGATTCATTTATTATAAATTCATAGTGATTATCTATTTAAAAATAAATGGATTATAAAAATAATATATTAAATTTCATGTGAATAATCTCAATTATATATTTGAAAGCAATTCCAAATTCTTGTAACAATGGAAGGTATGTTGACATTATTCTAAATGACATTTTTCTTAACTTGTCAAATGTCAATCAGATAAAATAAAGGCTATTATAAACCATAAATTATGATGGTACTCTCTTAAAAATTTTATGAAATTAACACTTTGATGAAGCTATCTATTCTTGAGGTAAATCTACTCAATGATGAGAGGTTTCTAGTATCTAAGTTGGTTATTGACATTCTACATTTGGTTGATTCATTGATATAATGTGTTATAGTGTTTAGATTATTTTTTAAACATTATATGTGATGATATTCATATATATTATTCCATTTCACATTTAATAAACACTGTCATTACTCTATAAATTGGAGTTAAAAATATAAATGTCATTTATGTGGTATAATAATTGTTATTTGAATTAATATGGCACATGCCATGTCTTTGTCCAAATAATTTGAATTAAGTCACTTCGAGTTTAATTTGAATATATAATAGTCAATATAGTTTAAAGTATCTATATGGTCATAATAATTTCTGATTTCATAAAAATTGTCCTTACTGGGAATATGAGGACATGAATTTATGTAAGAAAATTTTATAATTTGGTGAAATTGTTAACTCAACATAGCTATAAATGACTCATTATTCTGGTTGGCTCATCTACAACTCAACATCTAGCTTCAATATGTAATATTTTAATATTTAAAACCATACCAATTTGATAAAAAAATTATAGAATAAAAAAGATAGAAAAATATATTAGAGGTAGAAGAATTCATGTGGCTCATTTGCCAAATTCATGATTAAATTTTCCATAGTTATAAGAAAATTCCAAAGACATCATAATATTCCAAACTCATAATTTTACATATAACCTTCAAGAACTTAGGAAATTAGTATCCATTCTGAAGATCTATAATTCTTGAATTGTTGCATCTCATAGAATCAAAACATGAATATATGGAGGTCAAGTTGGCTTGTTCTTTGAAGGTTTGGTTTTAGATATTTATTTATGTTAGAATTATTGTTAGTACAAATCAATGTGTATGTTTCAATTTTTTGGGTTTGTTTAATTAGTAATGGATTTTTAAAATATTTTATTGAATTTACATGTTTAAGTGGTAAGATATTTTTTGGGTTTCAGTTGTAATTTTTATTAAGCACATGCATTAAAAAAAATAGTTCTTGAGTTTTTAATTATATAATGTTTAAAATGCATGCAAAGGGTTGTTAAAATGAAATGATATAATATATTTTCATTATACATCCAATCAAATTTATTGATTCAAATTATCACTCTAATAATTATAAATTATGGCATGCAAACATATGGGGACATTCTTTATAAACATATTATATATTTTAAAAATTGTTTCTTCATGATTAGGTCATTATTTTTATCTAATTTAGTGATCAAATTATGAATGATATTGTTATAGAAAAATAATTTATGGATGAATAAGAGTGAAGGATAATATTAACATTAGATTTTAGATGTACATTTCAACAATCTTTATAGACATATTATAGTTTTTCCAAAATATTTGTTCATGATTGGTTCATTTGTTATTGTTAATGTAGTTGTCAAATTCTCATTGATATTGTGATTGAAAAATAGGAATTGGATGAAAAAAGTGAAGGATAATATGAATATTTATTCAATATGTAAATTTAGACATTATTTATGGATATATTATAGTTTTTACAAAATATTTATTAATGATTGGCTTGTTTATTGTTAATGTAATGGTCAAATTCTCATTAATTTTATGATAAGAAAACAAATACAAGATGACAAAAAGAGAATCTTAATATGAATACTGTGTTTAGGATGTAAAATTTTAAATTATTTATGGACATATTAAAGTGTTTTAAAAATATGTGCTCATGAGTGGATGAATGTTTATTATTAATATACCAGTCAAATTATAATTGATTTTGTCACAGGAAAACAAAGATTTAATGGAAAAAAATGAAGGATAATATAAATATTAAGTTAAATATGTAAATTTACATGTATGTGTTAGAAGTATCTACTAAGAAGGGGGGGGGGGTGAATCAGTTTCTTAAAAATATCTATTCAATTCCATTTATCATTCCATGAAACATTAATTTACATAAAAGATCAATGCACAAACAAACAATTATACAATCATATCACAAGAGAACATAAGAGATATGTGGGAAACCTTCTTGGGGGATAAAATCCACTAAACCATGCACATGGAATATAGTAATATAATTTGAATATCCAAGTTTATTGAATCACCAACTTCACAAGGAAATCCAAACCTTACCTAGTTAAGCACCCACTCAACTAGTCTTTTGTAAGCTCTATCTTGCTAGGAAGATCCAACCCCATAGGTAAATTAGCACCAAATAAGTCACCTATGATATATGATCACATTATAACACTTTTTTATAGCTAAAATATATATTAAAAACTTATTTTTCAATCTTTTACCCTTTAATCTCATTCAAATAACCTCTTAGGCCTTCTCACTCAATTAACCCTCTCCTTGGCAAAATTAGGTCAAATGACCTTACTTAACACATGTATAAAAATATTTAGATCCACATGGAATTTTAATTTAATATTTATGATTATATTAAATACCTTAACTTTCTCTCCAAAATAATATATCCTTTTTTCAATAGCTCAATTCTCTAACTAGTAAAAATAATCTTATTAGGCCTTAACTTTATACTTGATTCTTTCTCATACCTATCTTCATTGGCCATGAACATTTACATACATGAAATAAATTTTGAATATAATTAATACACGTTTAAATTATTAAAAATAAAAATTACATAAGTTATTCATACTCCATAAGGATCAAATCCATAATTAGGCCTAATGGAGACTGAATTCAATTAGGTCTAACTTATCCACATGTTACCATTATGACCCTTGAGAAAAATTATTGAATTAAAAAATTGATTATAAACATCAAAAATTCCTCCAATACACCCTTTATAATTTCACATTGAGTTTCCAACTCCATTTGGCCCATTTCACTACTTGGACCCATGAATTAGGTCTTCTTCCCAATAGGCCTTCTCACTACCAAAAATTATGTATTGCAACTTTGAACCAAATACACAACTTTACCACATAAAAAACATATAAATTAATATTAATAGTATATTAAATACATATAAAAATTCCCAAAATGCTTTTGTCTTCACCACATAGGCTAAAGGGCCTGGGGAACATTTTTGCAAAAGACTTACTTAGAAAAATTAAATAATGTCAACACACAATCAAAATAATTTGACTATCTAGGATTGAAAATGGACTTAAAATGAAGAAAAATACATTAAAATTATCATATTATTCATTTTTAAAAACATATAAATTTTTTTATCCTTCAACTTAGTGAAAAATGACTTCAAAACAATATTTTTACACATATAAAAAGTTGCCTACAACACCAAAAACATAGTTAAGAAAATCAAGTCATAGAACACCCATGGGAACACTTATATGATATTAAAATGAGTTTTTTTTAACCTTTATAATCATTATATAATATATTAAAATATATATTACATGTTCATATATCAATATTGGTCTCACAAACGAATCTCACTACTTTAGTCTACAAAGGTTTTACTATGTTAGATAGACTAGTTTAATGACAAACTTTTTCTTGAGTATAGAAATAATAAAAAGGTTTATAAGAAGGATACATATTTAATAATTACCACATTCATTAGGATTCATTCCTATTCCTCTATAACCAATACCTAACATCATTCTCATTCTCACCTAGTTTTCTCAATATCCTGATCATGAAGGTAGTTTAGTGATAGGCTAACTTACATGAAAAATTTAATAATTTTTTGGTCATAAAACTACATAAAAAATTTCATAGGAATAAATTATAATTATATCACACCATCTTCCATCCATTTTCATGCTTTGACCTTGTCAACCTTGCCTGTAACATCAAAAACCTTAAAAACAAGGGTTTTCCTATAACTTTGACTCATTGTCAGGACAAAAAAACCACACAAGGAAAAATTTAAGAGTAATTTACATGTTTTAAAAATAAAACTAGATCAAATGGACCATTCTAAGCCATAACTAATTATATCTTTCTTATCAGGTATTTTTTAGGGTTTTAGGAAGGTTTTGATTACCTTAACTTCTTAGCAATCATTCATAAAAGATTACCCCTCAACTCCAAAACCAATGCCAATAAAAAAATATATGGGAATTACACAATTATCATGAAGTCATCAATATCTCATACAAATGTTACATGTTCCAATGAACACGAGAAAGTTCACCTCAAGTTTGTAACACCCCATTTTGTGCACACATTCAACCTTACCACCAAATTTTTTGCTTTTTATTGTAGATTATAACTTAAAACTTGGTCAAAATGCTTAACATAATCCCTAACACCTATTTTAATTATTTCAATATATCTACCTCCTTTTTAAATTATCTTTACCCCTCATTAGGTTATTATAGGTCACTTTACATACTAGGCCTTTCACTACAAGTCATACTTAGACTATGATCATGACTTGAAAACTTTTGAACTATATTAAACACTTCAACCTCATGTCATATGGACTCATATCATACTCATACATTTTAAATATTTCTCGAATAGGTCTCATATGGTTTAACTAATCATGTTATTAGGCCTATGATATTTCACTAAATTCTTCAATTAAGGCTTCAAGAACTCAACATCAAGAACAAAAAAGATAACACAAAATGAAATAAATGACACTTTTATGACATCAGTGACAACTTCATGCATACCTTGTAACATATTCCCAAAAATATCCCTCTTTTTAATTGATGGCAACAAATCATTGATGGAATAGAATACGCAATACGAAAGGGGGACATTTCTATTACATTTATAGATAGAATATTATAGAAATGTCCCCCTTTCGTATTGCGTATCTTAGATATATTTTTCTTGATAGATTGATATGAATCCCTCTTTAACCTCACAACTTGTGCACTTTTTTTCTATTCTTAGAGCCAAAACACCTCCTCATTAACACCACCTAAGTACTTTGTCTTGCTCAGTGGCTACTAGTAATATGAGTCACACTTAATTCTTGTCTTAAATGTTCCAAATTATTTTTTAGAAGAGGCTTAGTCAAGATATTTTCTTAGTCAAGATGTTTTTAATCTAATAATTGGTAGACATGAATTTGATCTTAATGCTGTGTTCACTCACTTATTCTCTTAAGAAATGATACTTGATAGGAATATGTTTGGTCATTGAGTGTAAGATAAGATTCTTCGAAATACTTATGGCACTAGTATTACTACAAAGAATAGGAATAAGGTAATCAAACTCCACCTTGTACTCTCTTAGGGTTTGTTTCATCTACAATACTTGAGTACAAAATGAGGCTATTGAAATAAACTCAATTTCACAAGTATATAAATCTACTAAATGTTGTTTCTTTCTTAAACATGAGACTATACACTTACCTAAGAAGAAGGCTCTTCCACTAGTGGTTATTATGTCATCTAGACTCCCAACTGAATCTGTATCTATATAGTCTACTAGATCAAACTTATTACTCCTTAGGTAACATAAAATATATTCCAAAGTACCTTTAAGATACCTACTTATCCTTTTTACTTCTTGTAGGTGGATTTCCACAGGGTGTACTTTGAATATTCCTACAATATGTACTGCTTACATGATATCTGGCCTAGATAGAATAATATACAACAAACTCCCAATCATAGATCTATATATTATTTGATTAACCATTGAGTATTCATCCTCTTTACTTAGATTTACATATCATAACCATAGGTGTACTTATAGCCTTACAATATTCCATTTCAAACTTCTTTAACATCTCTTTTATATACTCAACTTGTGAAATGAACATACCTTTTTTAGTTTGACTAATTTGAAGTCTAATAAAGAAGGACAATTATCCAAGCATAGACATCTAAAATTATGAATTCATCACCTCTATAAAGGCCTTGTTCATGTTTTCATAACATCCACCAAAGATTATATCATACACATAGACTAAAACTATCAACTTATGATCATTTTCATTTTTTGACATATAGGTTGCTATCTACAACTCCTCTCTTAAACTGTTGGTCCAAAAGGTACTTATCAAGTCTAGCATACCAAGATATAGGGGCTTGTTTTAACCCATAAAGGGTCTTCATCAACTTGTAAACATAATCCTTATTATCATTTAATAGGAAACCCTTAGGTTGTTCAATGTATACCTCTTTTTCTAACTTCTCATTTAGGAAGGTTGACCTAACATCCGTTTGGTATATCTTAAATCCTTTGAAACTTGTATAGGTAATAAACATCCTAATGGCCTCTAGCCTTGCTATAGGAGAAAAGTTTTCTTCAAATTCCACTCTTTATACCTAAGCATATTCTTTTCACACAAGTCTAAACTTATTTTTAGTGACCTCTCCAATCTCATTCAACTTGTTCTTGAAAACCAATTCGGTACTAATGATATTTTTATCTTTAGGTCTAGGTACTAACTCCCAAGTTTCAATCTTATCAATTTTATTTAGATCCTCATTCATTGATTCTAACTAGAACTAATCTTCACTTATAAAAAGTTTGTAGGTTCAATTTTTGAAACTCAAGCAATATTTTCTTGATTATCATCACTCATCATTCTTTTCCTTATTTTTATACCTAATCTTTTGTTTCCAATGATATGGTATTTAGGATGATACTTTTGAATTTTCCTAGAAGGACCTTTTGAGTACTGTATTTCCTCACTCTCTTCTTCATCTTCATCTATATCTATTTATCCTTCAACATTCTTTGATTGAGTATATGGATTATTTGTTTCATCAAACTTAACATTAGTGCTCTCCACTATCTTTTGAAACCTTTTTTTATAACATCTATAGGTAGAACTTAATGATGAATATCCTAGGAAGAAACCTTCATTATATCTTGAGTCAAATTTACCTAAATCCACATCATCTCTCTTAATATAGTATTTACTCCCAAAAACTTTGAAATATTAAACATTTGTAGGTCTACCATTCCATTATTCATATATAGTCTTGTCACCATTGATCTTGATCTGACCTCTATTCAAAGTGTAAACTACAATAATCACAACTCTCTAATATCCATCTGATACTTGGAATCATCATTATCCTTATCATCTCTAAGACTATTCTATTCTTTCTCTCAACTAGCCCATTCTATTGAGGTGTTCTAATAGCTAGAAATTATCTTCTTATTCCATTTACCTCACAAAATTAATCAAACTCATCTAACTAAAAATATCCTCTTTTGTCAAACCTAAGACACTTCATCTTCACATTAAATTCATTTTTAACTAAATATTTGAATGCCTTGAACTTGCCTAGAGATTTTGACTTCTCCTTTAATAATGCTACCCAAGACATTCTTGTGAAATCATATAAGCACCATGAAGTATCTTTCTCTTTGAATACTTTGAATCCTTGTAGGTCCACATAGATTAGTATAGAATTAGTTCTAATGGTCTTTTTGTTGGATATATTCATTGATGTATGAAATTTTTTCATTGATGTCAAATGAATAATGTACTTTCAAGTATTAATGAAAAAGGTGTTAAGTTGAACAGACTTACTGTAGAGCTCCATGGAGTTGTGTGTGTACTTTAAATGACTATTAAAATACAAGAATAGTCATATGAATGTCTTTTCTAACATGGTTATATTGATAGATATAGCCAAGTACATATGTGAATGTTTACAACATTTTCATATATCTCTTTGTGGTCTATGTTCTAAGTCATAAGGACGAGTAGAGTAAATGTTACAAATACATAAAGTTGTTCCTTAGCTAAAAGTCTACTAAGTTTCCATACTTAGTAAATTTTGATCCTTTGCATTTATTTGGGTAATTATTTCACAAAAAGTGGTTTAGTAAATTCTTTTAATAAAATGGTTTAGACATTGTCAGACAAAATGCCCACAATAAAGTTTTAAAACGAAATGAGTGAAATTTGGAATTCTTTCAGAGAAAGTGGTTCATTGAATTCTTTCAAAAAAAATTCTAAGTCTTTATTGGAAAAATTATCATGAATAAAAGTTTTGAAGGGATCTTTTCAAAATGATGAAGGGCAAGTTAACCATTAAAATATTCTGAAGGGTACTTTACAAAATTTCCAAAGGGATCTTTTTAAAATACCAAAAGGTAAGTGAACTATTCAAAGTTTTTAAAGGGATATTTTCAAAAAATACTAAAGGATAAGTGAACCATTCAAATTTTCCAAAGGGTAATTTACCAAAGTTCTAAAGGGTACTTTGCCAAAGTTCCAAAGGGCATGTGACCCAAACAAAAATATTGAAGGGTAATTTGCCAAAGTTATGAAGGGTATGTGATGTAAACAATTTTTTTGAAGGTACTTTGATAAAGCTCTGAAGGGCATGTGATTCAAACAAAAGTTAAAAATATGTCACTTATAGAATTCCTAAATGACACTTTTAGAAGGAAATTAATGAATTATTTTAGAAAATTTATCTAAGGTAGGTGGACACTTACTAAATTCTTGAAGGATAATTTTTGATGGATAGGACACTTACAAAGCTCCTAAAGGATAATTTTGGATGGAATGGACTCTTACAAAGTTTTTAAAGGATATTTTGGAAGAAATTTAGGTCACTTTCAACATTTACAAAGGATAAGTGTGGAGTTTGGTAGGGCATTTTAAAAAGTGCCAAAGGATTAAGGTGAGTTAAAGGTTGATCAAGTTTGAAGAGATCAAAGGAGCAAAAGTAATACATGAATAGCAAAGAAAATGAGATGAGATCAACATACCAAAGGATAAAAACCTATTAAATGTAAATATCATGCATCTTTAATGATCCAATGATGCATGGAATCTAGGATTGAGAAGATCCAACAAAATGAGTTAATCCAAAGTTTAAATCTACTTGAAGGTTAATGGCATAGTGGTAGAATTAAAGTCTAAACATGTCTTGAAAGATATAATGAAGTGAAAGCATTACAAAGACTCAGGATGTAGTGAGATGATATAAGGATATTGAGAATTAACCAATGTGTTAAGTAAGGAAAAACATTTGAAGAGCTAAAAAAGTGAGGTAGTTACAAAAATCTAGCATGACAGTTGAAGAAAATCAATAATCAATTTTTTGAATAAATATGAAATAAAAGGAATAATCATATATTCATTCCAATTGTGTGAATGTTATATATGAAGTGACAAGGGTAGAATTCAAAGAGGCTCCAAGAATGGAAGCCAACTAGTCATTTACATAGAATGAGAAGAGACAAGCAATGAATGCAAAATGTATAAAGTAAAGAGACTCATCTATGTTTTTATTGATGGAAAATTCCAAAGTGACAAAGAGTAGGGAAGAAAAATAGTCATTTTCTTCATTTTTGGAATGAAAGGAGTCAAGAGAAGTTAAGCTGTAGATGCAAAAATCTGATACGCATTTGAGCATAGAGGATTAATGGTCAAATTAGATAATACCATAGTGTCAAATAGATAAATTTAGACATATATAAATGGTGCAAGAAGAGTGAATATCACATAAGAGTGTGTTTAATGAGAAATGAGTAGTTGCAAAGTAGACATGCAATAAAGAATAGAGACTTAGATTATTTTATGAATCTACTTCATGAATTTGAGGTATACTTGTTTGATTGGTTGGTGACATCAAATTAAGCTGGTTTGGTACTTAGTATAGGGAGTTGGTGCTTCCTTAGAGTTAGTGCTCTTAAAAAAGGGGATTGGTGTCTCCTTGGGATGGGTGTCCTTAAATGTTACCAGTGAGTTTTAATTAGTGAGAAAAACATTGTGAGGTTGGTTTAGAATAGTAGCTTCTAGGATAATTCTCATATTGGTTTTTCCCTTTGGGTTTCCTCATATAAATCCATTATTTTGTGGTGTGCTTTTGTGCATGTTATATCTTTTATTTATTTTATTAAGATTTCATATGTTTAAAACTCATCTTGAAAGTTGTAAGTAATTCATTTTTGAGATCTATTTATTAACCCCCCTCTCAATTGATAGGTGTGTTCAACAATTAGTATCATAACCAGTGTTTTTAAAAGAGAATCTTAATTATCACAATTTAATCCTAGAGTCTAAACACAAAATGGCTATTCATGAAGGAACTTCATCAAAATAGGCACCTTTGTTTGATGGGTCTAACTATGCCTTTTGGAGCATAAGGATGGAAATGTATTTGACCCCCTTAGGGTTTGATGTCTAGATGTATGTTGAGAATAGATACACATCCCTTATTATTTCTCATATTAATCAAACAGTGAAGAAGGCATGTGAAAATAATGTCAAAGCAAATAATTTTATTCTTTGTGGATTATCAAATAATGAGTTTGTCAAAGTCATGCATTGTTAAAGTGTAAAGGACATATGAGTCAAAATAAAGAGCATATATGAAGGAGATGACAAAGTAAAACAAGAAAAGCTTAAAACACATAAGGGATAGTTAGAGAGCCTCAAGATGAGTGAGGAAGAGAAGATTGAAAACTACCTCCTTAGGGTAGATGAGATTGTAAATGCAATAAGAGGACTTGGAGAGATAATCGATAAATCAGTCATTGTCAAAAAGATTTTAAGATCTCTAAAAACAAAGAATGATTTTAAAATTTATACAATTAAATAAGATATTTGAACAAGCTCATAGTAGATGAGTTACATGGAAATTTCACTGCATATGAGATGAGGCTGGGAGATGCAAAGTCATCCAAGAGAGAAGCTGATTTCAAATTTTCTAAGTAGGTAGGGGAAGAAGAAGATCCTAATTTTTAATCTAAGTAGGTTGATGATGTAGAGGCCAATTTCATCAAAAATTTGAAGAAGGGCTTAGACAAATACAAAGGTAATTTACCCTTCAAATTTTTTTATTTTGGAAAGATAGGTCACTTTGTTTCTAAATGTCCACATAAAAGGAAAGATGACTCTAATTCAGTAGAGAAAAATCAAAAGGATAAATCTTATTATCCCAAGAAGAAGAAAAGATTCTTTAATAATAAAAAGGGTTTGTACTCAAAACAAGATAGTGAATTGGTTGATGATAGTAGTAGTTCAAGTGATGAGCATGATGGTGCTTTTATGGCAAAAAAAATGAAGTTCTATTCATGAATTATGAATAAAATTCTTTATGCCAAGAAGAAGAGGACTTAGATGAAGATGAAGAAGAAGAATGAGAAATAAATATAGAATGCAAAATCATCTGTGCTTTAAAAAAAATTGGCATGATTAGAAAAGTAAATTCTAAATAAAATAAGACTAGTCAAAAGGAGTTTGAGAAATAAAATAAAATAAATGAGGAATCACATCAAATGATAGTGAATTTGAAGACCCAAGTTGAGGAGGTGAAAAGGATAGAGGATGTGGTCAAAATGGATTTGCAAGAAAAATCCTTAGAATGCTTGAAGATGGAGGAATAAATCATGGACCTAAGTGAAAAGATCAAAAAGGCTAAAGAATAAATTGATAAAGGCCTAAAATTGAAAGGAGGATATAATACTAGATGAGATGATTAGCTCACAAAATCCCCTGAAAGAAAAATTAGGTCTTGTGTATGAGAAAGGCAAGAGTCCCATGTTGAGTACAATTGGGAATCTATATGAAAACTTCAAGGCAATAATAGAATCGAGAATCAAAAAAGAAGAAAATCACATTCTTCAATAGAATAAAATCACATTCTTGAAGAGAAGAAGAAATGTAATAACCTTGTTCCTACAAAGACTAAGGTTGTTTCTACAAAAAACAACATAACAAAAAGTAACATGAAGAAGACAAATTTTGGGAGACTTCCTTTATATCCCAAAAAGATAATGATAACTAGGTATTCTTCATCATTTTATGGTTATTTTTATAGATTTAATCAATTTGGCCATAAATCAATTTATTGTAAAATTTTACCTAAGAAAAGGATAAGTTTCTTAAATAAGAATTCGTTTGCCCCTCTACTAGATCTAGATGGTTTATTCTACAACTATAATAATTTTGGGCATACAACAAAGCATTGTAGAAAAAAGCTTGTTAAATCAAGGTCTAACAATGTAAAAAGGGTTGAGACTCCTAAATTGAACAAAGGCTCATAAATCAAAGACATAACAAAAAAAATACAATCAAGAAACCCAACGAGATATGGAAAAATAAATTTTAGTCTATGATCACCCAAATATAACTACATGCTAAAGAGAAAAATCTATGGGTCACAGATAGTGGCTGCTCAAAACACATGACTGGTGACAAGAGTAAGTTCACCAAATTAAGTTGATGTAAGGAAGGGACTATTAGCTTGGGAGACAATACTATAGTCAAAATCAAAGGCAAAGGAACCTTGTACGTTGATGAAAAGCTCCCTATACATGATGTTATTTATGTTAAAGGACTAAAACATAATCTACTAATTGTCATTTAGATGTGTGAAAATGCCTATAAATTCATATTTGATGCTAAAGGTTATGAATTAAGGTCTATAAAAATTGTTGCATAAGGAAAAAGGACTGAGAGTAACATATGTAATCTGATTGAGGTAAATGATATAAATTGTCTCATGGAAAAGATTGATGAGAGTTGGTTATGGCATATAAGGATGGGTCATGTTAAATTTAATAATTTAGTCAAAGAAAGTTCAAACAAGTATGTAAGACACATTCCTAAGATAACTAAGCTTACTAACATAATGTGTAGAGAATGTTAGCTTAGTAAACAGACTAGGGTCTCATTCCAAACTAAAGATTATGCAAATAAAAACCCTCTACAGATAGTTCATACTAATCTTTATGGACCAATCAAGACAAGAGGTTATGAAGGAGTGTATTATTTCTTGTTATTTTTAGATGACTACACTATAATGACATGGGTAACCTTATTAAATGACAAGTCTCAAGCCTTTGAGAGATTCAATATTTTTAGATCCATGGTTAAAAATGAAATTGGTAGAAAGATCAAGTGCCTCAGATTTGACAAAGGTGGTGAATTCACTTCAAATGAATTCATAAACTACTATGAAAAGAATGGAATTAAGAGACACTACTCTACTACAAGAACTCCATATCAAAATGGATTTGTTGAAAGGAATAATGTTACCATCAAGTAGATGATTAGAACAATGTTGAAAGAAGCCAAATTGTTAGATGGTTATTGGAGAGAGGAATTCTATACAATAGTATACATCTTGACTAGAGTCTAATTGAGAGTAAATAGTGACAAGACTCCATATGAACTATGATATGGAAATCCTACTTCATTCAAGTATTTCAAAGTGTTTGGAAGTAAATCCTACATTTGAAGGAAGGAGAAAAATATAGGTAGTTTTGAGTTGAGATGTGATGATGGAATATTCCTTAGTTATTCCACTCATAACAGAGCCCTTTTTTGATACAATAAAAGACTACATAAACTAGTGGAGATAATCCATGTTAAGGTTGAAGAGATGCTCAAAGAATAAATTGAACCTCTAAAGGAGATCAAAATTGAGGAACTAGAAGAAGAAGCTGGGGATGAAATATCAGATAATGAAGAAGAGATAAAGAGGACTGATAAGGCACCCTCAAGGTTTGTTTAAAAGGAACATCCTAAGGAGTAGATCATTGGGAACATGAATGAAGGAGTCCAAATGAGGAGAAGGGAAAGAATGAGAAAGGAATAGGTAAGTTTTTCTTTACTATCTAAAATTGATCCCAAAAGTTATGTTGAGGCTAGAAATGAGAATTGGCAAAAGGCCATGGATGAGGAACTAAGTCAAATAGAAAAGAACAAAACCTAGTAGCTAGTTCCAAGACCCACAGATAAAAATGTCATAGCCAAAAAATTGGTCTTTAAAAATAAGTTGAATGAAGATGGAGCTATTATGAGAAATAAAGCTATAATTATTTACAAATGATATGCTTAGGTAGAAGGAATAGACTTTGAAGAGACATTTGCCCCAATGGCATGATTGGAAGCCATCAAAATGTTTCTAGAATTTTCAATCTTTAATAAGTTTAAATTATATCAAATGGATGTTAAGTCAGCTTTCTTGAATGGAACCTTGGAAGAAGTCTTTATTAAACAACCTAAAGGTTTTCAGCTGACAAATGAAGAAGACTATGTGTGAAAACTAAATAAATGAATATATGGTCTAAAATAGGCACCCAGAGCATGGTAATCAAGGATGGATCAATATTTGAAACAACAAGGATTTATCAAAGGATGTGTAGATAGTAACTTGTATGTTAAGCCTAAAAAAGGACATATGTTGATCATAGTTATCTATGTTGATGACACCATTTTTGGTGGAAACAATAATAATATGTGAAAATAATTTAAAATTCAAATGCAAAAGGAGTTTAAAATGTCCATATTGGGAGAAATTTAATTTTTTCTTAGTCTCTAGGTTACACAATCCAAAGAAGGGATATTCATATCCTAGATCAAGTATGTGAAGGAGATGCTCAAGAATTTTTGAATGGATGATAGCTGACTAATTAGCACTCCCAAGATAATTGGATGTAAATTGAGAAAAGGTGATGAATCTCTTGAAGTGAATCATACAATATATAGGTCTATGATAGGTAGTTCGTTGTATCTCACTGCATCAAGACTAGACATCATGTAGGTTATATGCATGGTTCCTAGATTCTAGGTTGCACCAAAATAAACACATGTAAATGTAGTAAAGAGAATCTTCAGATATATCAAAAGCATAGTAGACTATGGATTATGGTATCCTTAAAGTGATTATTTAACTTTGACATCATACATAGATGTTGATTAGGCATGAAGCATAGATGATAAAATAAGTACTAGTGGTGGTGCATTCTTCCTTGGTAATAGACTTGTTTCATGGTTGAGTATAAAATAAGAGTCAGTTACACTATCTATAGTTGAATTAAAATATCTAGTAGAAGTGGCATGTTACACTCAAGTGTTGTGGATGAATAAGTCACTAAAATATATTAAAGTGGAGTTCAAAGGACCAATTCCCATTTTGTGTGATAGTTCAAGTGTTATAAATATATCCAAGAATTTGGTGATGCAGTATAAAACAAAGCACATATCAATCAAGTATCACTTACTGAGAGAGAAGGTTGGTGATCAAGAGGTCACAATGGAATATATTCTAACAAAAGATCAAATTGAATACACATTCACTAAACCTTTACGTAAGGATCAATTTGAAAATTTGAGACAATGGTTGGGAGTGGTAGTTCCTACACCACATCAATTGTTTCTAGTGATCAGGCATGTCTCCAAGGGTAGTATAAAAGGAACATCACTAACTCATAGAAGAAGAAGAGTTTAGGAAATTGTTTCATGGCTTAAAAGGGGAGCTTCTCATAAATTGTTTGTATCTTATAGGTCTGAGAATTAGAATAATGTCATACCTGAAGAAGTGCACTTTAAGTGGAGCTAGTTGAATTTATGGTAGATATACTTTATCATTAATTTCAAAAGGGGAGAAAAGAGTAAGACACAGGTGCAAAATAAATATTGTGTTACTTTAGAGAGGATGTTTTTTCCAACAATGATAAAGGGGGAGATTATTAGACATATTCATTAATGTATGAAGGTTTGTCATTGATGTTAAATGAAGAATGTACTTTCAAATATTAATGAAAAAGGTGTTAAGTTGAATATACTTATTTCAAAGCTCCATGGAGTTGTGTGTGTACTTTGAATGACTATCAAAATACAATAATAATCATATGAATGTTTTAGCTCACATGGTTATCTTGACAGATATGGCTAAGTACATAGGTGGATGTTAACAACATTTGCATATATCTCTTTTTTGTCTATGTTATAAGTCATAAGGATGAGTAAACAAAATGTTACAAATGCATAAGGTTGTTCCTCAACTAAAAGTTTACTAACATTCCATAGTCAATTTTGTGCATTTGCATTTATCTAGGATATTCTTTTGGAGAAAGTTGTTTGATGAATTCTTTCAAGAAAATGGTTTAGACTTTGTCAGAAAAAATATCTACAAATTTTTTTTTGAATGAAATGAGTACAATTTATAATTCTTTTAGAGAAAGTGGTTGGTGAATTCTTTAAAAAAAAATGGCTAAGTCTTTGTCATAAAAATTGCCCTGAACAAAATTTCTGAAAGTATCTTTTCAAAATGTCGAAGGGTATGTGAACCATTCAAAGTTTGTGAAGGGTAATTTACAAAAGTTCTAAAGGGATATTTTCAAAATGCTGAAGGGTGAGTGAACCATTCAATGTTTTTGAAGGGTAGTTTATAAAAGTTCTAAAGTGATATTTTTAAAATGCCAAAGGGTAAGTGAGCTATTCAAAGTTTTCGAAGGGATATTTTTTTAAAAATTATGAAGGGTAAGTGAACCATTCAAATTTTACAAAGGGTAATTTGCCAAATTTATGAAGGGAAAGTGATCCCCAAAAAAATATTGAAGGGTACTTTACCAAAGTTATGAACGGTATGTGACCCAATTTTTTTTTGAAAGGTACTTTGCTAAAGCTCTAAAGGACATGTGATCCAAACAAATTTTTTGAATAAGTCCCTTATAGAATTCCCAAAGGACACTTTTAGAAGAAGGACATTAATGAATTATTTTAGATAATTTGTCTAAGGTAGGTGGACACTTACAAAATTCCTGATGGATACTTTTAGATGGAGGGGACACTTACAGAGTTATAGAAGGTTATTTTGGATGAAATGGACTCTAACAAAGTTTTTGAAGTATATTTTAGAAGAAATAAAGGTCACTTTCAACATTGCCAAAGGATAACTGTGGAGTCTTGTAGGGAATTTATAAAGTTACAAAGTATCAAGGTGAGTTAAAGGTTGAGTAAGTTTGAAGAGATCAAAGAAGCAAAAGCAATACATGAATGCCAAAGAAAATGAGATGAGGTTAACATACTAAAGGATAACAACCTAGTCAATTTCAAGATCATGCATATTTAATAATCCAATGTTTTATGGAAGCCAAGACTGAGAATATCCAACAGAGAGAGAGTGAATCTAAAGTTTAATGTTACTCGAAGGTTAATGGCACAGTGGTGGAGTTAAAGTCTAAGCATGTCTTGCAAGATCTAATGAAGTGAAATCATTCTAAAGACTCAAGATGTATCAAGATGATATATAGAGCTCAAGACTTAACCAATGTGTTAAGTAAGGAAAAATAGTTGAAGAACCAAAAAAGTGAGGTAGTAAAAAAAATATGGCATGAAGGTTGAAGAAAATCAACAATCAATTTTTTGAATAACTATGACATAGAAGGACTAATAATAGATTCATTCCAATTGTGTGAATGTTGTATATGAAGTGACAAGGGTAGAATTTGAAGAGGCTCAGAGAATGGAAGACAAATAGTAATTTACTTGGAATTATAAGGGACAAGCAATGAATGCAAAATGTATAAATTAAAGAGACTCTTCTATGTTTTTATTGATGCAATATTTTGAAGTGACGAAGAGGAGGGAAGAAAAATAGTCATTTTTTTTCATTTTTGGAATGAAAGGAGTTGAGAGGAGTCAATCCATAGATGTAAAAATATGAGACTCATCTGAGCATAGACGAGTAATGGTCAAATTATAGAATACCAAAGTGTCAAATAGATAAATATAGACACAAAGAAAGGGTGCAAGAAGAGTGAAGATCACATAGGAGTGTGTTGAATGAGAATTGAGCAGTTGCATATTAGACATGCAACAAATAATAGAGACTTGGATTGTTTTGTGAATCTTATTCATTAATTTGAAGTGTAAATGTATGATTGGTTGGTGTCATCAATTTAAGTTGGGTTGGTGCTTATTATAGGGAGTGGGTGCTTCCTTAGATTTGGTGTCTCCTTAGGATGGGTGTCCTTAAATGTAACCAATGAAGTTTAGTTAGTGAGACAAAATTTGTGAGGCTATATTAGAATATTATCTTCTAGAAACATTCTCACTATGGTTTTTACCTTTGGGTTTCCATGTATAAATCCAGTGTTCTGTGTTGTGATTTTGTACATGTGATATCTTTCATTTATTTGTTTAAGATTGCATATGTTTAAAATTCATCTTGAAAGTTATAAGTAATTCATTTTTGAAATCTATTGATGCACCCCCCCCCCCCCTCATTAGATAGGTGTGTTCAACTCTTGTATTATAATATTCTTTAGATTTGAATCTTCTCCTAGTCTCTTACCATGTTGACATTCCCTGTAAAGAACATCTACAGGTTTATATTTTTGGCATATTATTCACAAATTTTTTGGAGCTAATATTGATAGTATTTTCAAAGTTCATATGACCTAACCTCCTATGCAATAACCAAATATCATCTATCTTGCTCACAAAACGTTTTTATTTTGTGATATCATTTAGAATATAGATATTATTTAGTTCTCTTGTCTTTGGCTATCAATATTCTTGCTTTTTCTCTTATAATATGACATCCATTTTCATGAAATGTTATATTATGTCCATGGGTTAATATTTGGCTTACACTAAGAAAGTTTCATCTCAATCCATCTACATATAACACATTTTTTGTTTTGGTCTTCCCATTGTCCAAGCTCAAAGAACCTTTCCCAACTATGTTAGCAGATGTGTTATCCCCAAACCTTACTGAACCAATGGTATTTTTTGATTGCATATCTTATCATGTGATTTAAATATCCACTATCTATATACCATTTCAAATCTTCATTTTAAGTATGGAAAGCGATTTGGTCTATCATAGATTATTCTTCTCTATCTTTCTACTTTTTTTCTATAGGATTTGATTTCTTAATACATTATTTAGTTCCATGACTCCATAACCTCTCAACATGACTGGTTTTCCTAATATACTTTGTATTGCATTATCTTTAAATGTGTCCTCTTTGGTTGCAACTATAACAATGAATTCTACTTTTACATATATAGTTAACAACTTTATGTCCAAATCTGCCATAAAAGAAACTTTGACCAATGAATGAGTCCACATAATGTGATTGTTTGACCTTGTTTTCACTTTGTTGAACATAAGATGATATATTTTTGCCTTTTATTTCACTTGATGGAGCAAATACCTTATCTACTTGATGATGATTAACTTAAAGTTTGATAGATTCTGCATATGTCTTGATTTTAAAAATTTCATTACTCCTTGATTGATTAATGTCTATTAGAGCGTACCATTTTTTAACTCCTTTTGATTTTAACTGAATCTAAGACCTCTCATGTCATTAAAGTATCTTTGACTATCTAAGATATTTTAAAGCTTTCTAGTACTTTATTCATACTTTTGATAAGTCCTTATCTTTATATCAGTTTGCTCAACTTGTGCCCCTATAGATTTTACTTCCATTATAAGTTGAGTGTATTGTTCCATGTGATCCTTATTTAACAAAATTTACAAGTTGTTTCATTTATTATGGGTAGGTTCTCATCGTAGTCATAGAAAGCATTTTCATTTCCAAGATCCATATCTATATTCTATATATATCCCTTAAACCATTAGGTCTATTCAAATGACTAAGCTATGATACCAATTATTATAAGTATCTAATGAGGGGGGTAAATCAATATCTATTCAATTCCATTCATCATTCATTCACATAAAATATCAATACACAAATAAATAAATATAATAGTTTATCACAAGAGAACATAATAAATTTGTGGGAAACCCTCTTGGGGGTTAAAATCCATTGAACCATGCACATGGAAAAGATTCATATAATTATAATATCCAAATTTTATTGAATTTCCAACTTCACAATAAGTTCTAACCCCTACCTAGTTAACTACCCACTCAAATAGTCTTCTAAATTCTCTATCTTACAAGGAGGCTACAACCCCCAAATTATAACACCTATTTATTAATAAAATACATATCAAAAACTTATTTTTCACTCGTTTATTCTTTAATCTCACTCAAAAAACCTCTTAGGCCTTCTCACTCAATTAACCCTCTCTTTCGAAGAAGTAGATCAAATGACCTTGCTTAACACATGTAAAAAAAAATTTAGATACTCATGGCATGTTTATCTTAGATTTATTATTATTATTTTTAATCCCTTAACCTATTCTCCAAAACACTATATCCTTCACTCAATAACTCAATTCTCTAACTAGTCAAAATAGGAATTTTGGCCTTAACTTTATACTTGATTCTTTCTCATACCTATTTTGGTTGGTAATGAATATTTCCATACATAAAATAAATATTGGATATAACACCATAAAATTTTAAAATTTTAAATAAACATTACATACGTTGGTCATATTCCATAAGGACCAAATCCATAATTAGGCCTAATGGAGACCTAATGCAATTAGGTCTGTCTTATCCACACATTACCATTCTGACCCTTATGAACACTTATTGTCTTAACCAATAGATGAAAAACTTAATAAATCACTCCAATAGACCCCTTATAGGTTCACCTTTATTCCCCAACTCCAATTTTCCCATTTCACTACTTAGACCCACGAATTAGGTCTCCTTGCCAATAGGCCTTCTCAGTACTAGAAAGTATGTATTGCAACTTTGAATGAAATACACAACTTTGACACATAAAATACATATAAAATAAATTAAATATGATCTTAAATACTAAAAAATATTATCAATTTTTTTTTAATTCATGACATAGGTTATAAGGCCTTAGGAACACTTTTGTAAAAGGAGTACTCAAAAATATTAAACATTATTAACACGTAGTCAAAATCATTTGACTCGAAAAGACTTAAAAGGGACTCAAAATGAATAAAAATACATTAAAATGATTTTATTAGTCACTTTTAACTCGTTAAAAAAAATTTATCCTTTAAATTAGTTTAAAATGAGTTAGAAACAACATTTTCACACATACACAAAAAGTTGCCTGTAGCACCAAAAAATCGAGTCATAAAACACCTATGGGAAAAATTATATGATCTTAAAAATAGTTTGTGTGAAAAATTTTAATCCTTATATCATATATAAAAATATATTTCATGTTTATATATCAATATTGGTCTTACATACCGATCTCACTACTTCACTTTACAAAGGCTTCACTATGTTAGACAGACTAATTTGATGAAAACTATTTTATTGAGTATAGGAATCATAAAAAATTATAAAATAATGGGATAAGATTTATATTTATTTAATGATTACACCATGCCTTAGTATCCATCCCTATTCCTATGAAAACAATCTCTAACCTCATTCTCATTCATGCCTAGTTTTTTCACTATCCTACTCATTAGGCTAGTTTAGTGATAAGCTAAATTACATGAATAGTTTAGAAAAACTATTTTAATAAAACTACTCAAAAAATTTATTTTTAATAAACTATAATTCATACACATCATCTTCCATCCATTTTCATGTTTTGACATGGTCAACCCTGCCTATAACATCAAAAGCCTTGAAAACAAGGGTTTTCTTGTAGCTTCTACTCATTGTCAAGATAAAAAAATACCACCTAAGGAAACATTTGAGATTAATTTAAATGTTATAAACATAAAAATATGTCAAATAGACCATTCTAATCCATCACTGATTATATATTTCCTCTTGTGTCTTTGTTAGGGTTTTAGGAGGGTTTTGACTACCTTACCTTTTTAGCAATCATTCATAAAGGGTTGCCCCTCAACTCTAAAAAAATTATAGGAAATAAAATATAGGGACATTAACCAAAAAAAATTAAGTTATCAAGATCTAATTTAGAGTTTTACATGCCAATGAGCATGAGAAACTTCAACTCGGGTCTATAACACCCCATTATGTGCACATAGTCAACCTTACCACCAAATTTATTGCTTTTTCCTATAGGTTATGACTTAAAACATGGTCAATAAGATTAAAAAAAACCATAAAACTTATTTAAATGATTTAAATATATTTCCTTCATTTTTAAATGATCTTGAACCCTCATTAGGTTATTATAGGTCACTTTTAAAACTAGGCCTTGTATTGCTAGTCATACTTCGACTATGATAATGCCTTGAAACATTTTGAAATATATTCAAAACTTTAACCAAATTTCATATGGCACTATATAATATTCATAAATTTAAAATATTTATCACATATGTCTCATATGGATAAAGTCATCATGCTACTAGACCTATGCCATTCACTAGGTTCCTCAATTAAGGATTCAAGAACTCAACATCAAGAACAACAAAGATAACACAAAATGACATCAATGAAAACTTCATGAATACCTTATAACAAATTCCAAATAGTATGAATATTTATATTCACATGAAATTTTTTAACATTTCCTTTGCATGTTGGGGATGACTAAAAAAAGTAGTCTTGACAAATAACTTTAGTTGCAAAGAGGGATAAAATCCTTGTTAAAATGATAGATCAAGTGAATAATAAATTGGTTGGGATGAGATACAATAATAATTTTATATTGGTACCTATCCCTTGTGGAATATATTTTTAAATATGGAAGGAAAAAAATATGGTCCTTTTTGCCTTAACACTGAAATTATTTTTATAACTAATTGATTTTTATAACATTTATGTGCTTCAACAAATATTTTCACATGATAAAACATTCTATAGAAATGCACTAATAGGATGTTTATAATTGATAAATTTATATACCATTTTTATTTTTTAGTAAATATTTTTACATGCATAACTTTCAATAAAAAAAATTTTCATCAAAATTAATGTATAATTTTTTATGAATGTTGTGTTTTAGGGACCACCTTCATCCACAAATTGGCATATATTTGAAATGAATCATTTTTTAAAGGAATACTAGTAAATATATATGGTATGAACATACATGAAAGTATGGGGAAATATACAAATAATGAATTCCTCTTAATATAATGTTGTAAAATGTGAAATATGTGTTCAATGGCATAAACAAAGTAATAACAATCAATATTCATTTTCACTAATAACGGGAATTTGCATGATAGGTATATTTTATACAATGAAATAGATACACAATTTTTAGATAAAAATGTGAATCATTATCTTCTAAGAAAAAGTAAGTATCCTAAAAAAACATAATTAATAATAGTTTGTCACTCAATAAGGTTGAAATCCATGGCATTAAAATAATTTATCAATTTTAAAATGAATAGAATGGGATGAGATTTAGGCATTCAAGGTCTTAAATTATGGGGTTATGATGATGAGAATATAAATTGTATCATCTATTAATATAAAATAATTAACACTTTTTATGCTCCATGAATTCTAATTTTCAAAGTGGATTTAGGTGTTCCAGGTAGCTACTAACTAGTCTAAATGATTTGGGTTTGTAATTTCTTGACTCAACTTTTAATAAATTTCAAATTTATGGTTTATAACTTATGGAATTGATATTTTTTAATATTTTCATGTTATTATGATTATGGTATTAGTGTATGAATCTAATTTGATACTTGAATTAATTGTTTAGTGTTTATTGTGTGTAAATCTTAGGTTGTTAAAAGGTATGAGTAAAATAAATTAAGGTATAAAATATCAAATAAATAAAAATAATAAATAAAAAAATAACTAAGCTAAATTTATATTTATATAAATAATAATGAATGAGATAAATAAGTAATTATCTATAAAACTACCTAAGACAAAGGATCTAGAGCTACAAATTGGTACAAAGAGAGGTCTAAGCATCATTAATATAGTTTTTGTGTACAAAATTCTCTTAGATGATAATGTTTTATCATTTATATGGTTCTAGTTTCCACTTATGGGGCTAACGTCTAATGTGTAAGAACTATTCTAATCTTATAGGAGAAATTATGTCTAAGTTTTCCAATCTTGTTCCTTTAAGGAAAAACCTTGATTCATTGTATATGAGTTTTTTATGTTGATTATTCTCAAAACCTAATAAACACCTTCACACATGAAACAATGACAAGATCAAATTAAAAAAGAAGGAAAAGAATAGGTTATGGGATATTATGATCACATAGATCAAAACCCATGTTGTCTTGGCCACTACCTACATTAACCCCAATGATAGTGGTCTCAGATTGCATGTAGTTATCCCTTAGAGAATTATGTCTTAATATACTCCCACTATTTAGTTTAAATAGGGACCCACTATTTTTTGAAAGGTCTACGTCTATTTTTAAAATATTATTTTGAGACCTTTAAATCTTGCACCTAACTCTTCCATTCAAAAAACATAATTGGACATGTTTTGCTTATTTAGACTAACCTATTAATACTCTTTGGAATTTTTTCATATAAATAATTTTACAAAACATGATCAATTTTAAAAAAAATTAGGCTTCACAAAAAATGTTCTTCAGATCCTTTGTTCAAAATTTGATCATCAACATTATTCGATCCTTTGCACCTAAGTTAACCTTCACAAAAAATATTATTCAAAAGTTTTATTTTTAAGTTTTTTTCAAATGTTTTATTTAAAAATTATGTTGATAGTTTGGGTCTATACAACCTTATCTTTAATGTATGAATGTCTTCAACATTTATGTCCAGCATGAGTTTTCCTCTTCAGGGCTTTAGTGTTCACTAAAATGTTCAAAATTTACATATTTGGTGAATATAGATGACAAAAAATGAGATAAATATTTTATTATGGGTATTTAGAACATTTAGTTTAGAAAATATTTAGTATAAATTGGTTAGTGTTTGGTATTCAAACTTTGGTCTTCAGCAAAAGTGTTCAATAGAAATGTTTGGCTCAATCTTTTAGGAATTTTGTATTCAAAAAAAATATTTAGATGTCACATTTTGGAACTTTAGATTATGAAATTGATTTTTTTAAAAAGGAAACCCTCATAGCCTTTAAAAAAATATGTCATAAAAAATTATTCAAAACTTTTGTTCATAAGTTATGTTTGCTTCACAAGAATTGAGTCTAATTTAGTTTTAACACAACATCCAACTCCCAACTACCAAAAACATCTATGGAATAACTAAGTTAAAGTGAAAAGAGTGACAAAATGACACATGTCAAAGGGAATGATGTGTAATTATTTTTAATTTATATAATGTCTATGTGGCATACCTACAAAAATAAAGTGGTAAAGTTATATTTTTAAGGTAAAACAAATTTAAATATGTTGAACAGAATGGTGCATGAACTAGAATTGAATACCAAAATATATATCAATGAATTGAAATCAAATGTCATGGTCATTGATCAATATTAAATCCAAGCTAACTTGAATACTTAAGAAAAATCCCTAGCTACCTAAATTTTAATTATGAAGTGAATTTAAAGGAACCAAGACAATAAAAAAACCATAACTTTATCAGCTTAGAAAACTATAGCTTCTTCATCTAATACATTCAAGGAAGCCTCTTTACCATCCATTTTTTTAATCAAGGACTCTACCAAGTACAAAGACACCATTTTTTTATTTAATAGTATTCAATGGCAGGTATCTCAATTACTCTACATTATGGGATGTAATTTACTGGGTGGATGTACATACTTGTGAGGAGAACTTGACACCAAAAGATAGGAAATTGGTTGTAGATTTACTCCCTCCAAAGTGAAAATTATTGCAGTTTATAGTGGCCAAAAATGAGGTTATTCCATGAATATACCTACTATGAGACCTATTATTTATGGGTAAGGTGAGTAGGGGTACTTTCTTACACAATATGGAGTACAAAACCATTATCACCTACATATCAAGATATGCATTTCAAAGGTAATTATCCATACCTATTGAAGATGAAACACTTGATTTACATAGAGTGGTGTTATGAAATAAGAATAATTACATTGATAAAACATTGATAAAATAGGTAATTCCTAGATAGACAATCATCTTCAGAGAGAAGCAACCAATACCTATAACCAAGGTCTAGATGAGAGTCTACATTGGGATGGATCTCCTGAACCAATTATATGGATACCCTAGAATTGAATTCCTTCATCTTGAATGGGTTTCACTGTTAGGTTTACTAATGACCTTAGAGCTAACATTTTTTATAAGAGACATAATAAACAATAAGCCACATGATAAAGTCTTATGCAAAGATAAGAGTCCTATATGAAGCCATTTTTATATGATGTCATACCTCCTAGATGTAATATTAGGCATAATATGCATACATAATGGGTTAGTCTCGTGCGCAACTCTATATTTCATATATGTTAATTTTACTCTTTCATGCATATATATTCCTTCACAAGAAACATATTTATAATTTTATAAGACATATATCCTCAAGTTTATAGGGATATTATAGAGTTATCACTTCCCATAATATCTAATAACATCGTTAATACATTGATTCCCATAGGGGACTAATGTATAAACCTGATTATATATTGATCATGGTTTTTGGCCATAATATTACCCCTATGTCTCCATAAGCATGTACCAAACAAATTAGGTGAGATGGACATAGCCTACCATTTATAATGGGGAATTGATGAGGATTTGAAGAAAAAGAAGATTGTAGTCCATGTCTCCAATCTAATGATTGGTATGATGTGGTGCATCAATTATAAGAACTTTGGAGAGGTTGGTAGGTTTAGAGAATAATACTCATTATCCACCCTAACCATAGAGATTGGGACCCTCATGGCTAAATGTAGAAGCATATTCAAGGTCTTATTATTCCATACCAACATGAGCCTTACAATCATAAATTAATATTTATGAATATCAATAGTGATGCTCAGGTCCTATAAAGTGAACAAATGGTTGGATTAGGTGAAAATCTTTTTAAAATCATCCAAGGGGATCCATCAATTGTTATTTTGGATACCCATGTTAGGATTTGACCCCCAAGTAGATGGGATTCCATAGATTTATAGATCAATAGGCCCTCCCAATCACCATTGGAATATAGAGAACCTTCTTAAAAACCACCCATGATGATTAAAATTGTAAAGAAAGAGTATGGGGTGATAAAATATTCAAATATTACAACTTCCCTTGGGAGAACTAAAGATGAGCCAATTTGTATTGGCTCTTTAGACTCAGAGGATCACAATCATCCTAATGTTACTTTAGCTAAAGTGAATTTAAGTGTGTAGGTCTCAACTTCCCCCATAATATAAAATATGGTTATTTCATATAAGATAAAACCAAGATTCTAGGGACCCTTTATCATCTCAAATATTGATGCATCGTCTATAGAGGGACCCACTAGATAGGATCAATAATCTATAGGAAGTGAGTCCACTTCTAAAGAGGAAGAGTTTTAAATAGATAAAGTATTAATCCTCTAAAAAACTAAAGTAAAGGAACCACTTGAATTATGCCAAATAGGTGAGGGTATAATCCCAACTCTCTTTATAGTTATTTCTATTTCTATAACTCTAGTTGTATCAATTATATATCCTATGTTTGTCTATTATTTTGATCTTATTTATCTAGGTCCTAGTGTTTTACCTTCCCTAATTGAGCCCAAAGTGGAATTATTTTATTATAATCCTAGTGTCTAACCATCCATAGTTATTCTAAAAGTGAAAAATGTTTTATCTAATCTTGTTGTATCCACATTCTTAATAGTTACTACCATTTCAGTTGTGTTGTTAGTATCTATGATTCCCACTTGTACTATGGGTACCTCCATCATTACCTCATCTACTCCTAAGATTAAAAAATCATCATTAAGAAAACTATGGGAGAATTATAAATTTAATAGATACATGTGTCATCCATTCAATTAGGCTTGGAATGCCTTCTTCTATTTCTTCCCAAACTACAACTATAGTATCATATAAGAATTCTAAGAAGAAGAAGTAGGTATGTACAATCCACTCTTTACCACCATATGGTTGGTTTTATTGATCCAATATTTTTTGGTCTCTCTTCCATACCCATTACATACATAGGCCTTGAAACATGAATCATGGGACTTGTTGGTTGAGACTACAACCCATGACACTCAACCAATTGACTCCACTTAAGTGATAATCTCATGGTGGGAAGTAAATTTAAAATTCCAAGACTTTAAAATGCCAAACCTCATAATTATTGAGCTAAACACTAGATCAATATTTAACAAATCCAGAAAGAGTATCTAGATAGTGAAGAAGAGAAATATTGAAGATGAGGACATAAGGGGCATGATTCTAGAATAAAGACAAGATGTTTTCTCTCTTTCAAAGAGAAAGAATAGGAGATTGGGATAATTTATTTATAATGAGTATTTAAGATCATATTTTGAAACAAAAAAGGATGATTTTATCAATCTCAATGAAGGGATATAAATGTTTGAAGAGATATTGATCAAGCATTGGATTAAATTATGGATAATAATAAACTATTCATGTTCTTATGCAAATTGAAACATGTGTAAAAATAGTAGCTTTGATAATACAAATTTGTTTTGGATTTTATTACTTAAATGAGGGATTAATTATCCCCTCAAATTAATAAAGTAGGTAAATTGTTTAATTATTTAAAGGAAGATGAGAAAAAACTAAAATTATTTATTCTATACTCAATAAATAAGGCATACAACCACTTGAATTTAAAGACACCATTGAAGGCATCCATTACCCTCAACCTTGTTTTTGTTTAAACACAATAAGTTATAGAATTGGTAGCATATAAAAAATCAACAATGCTAAAATACACATAACATGAGAACCTTATTTTACATATTCTTGATGAGTTGAAGCTCTCACAAGCTAGGGACTCTACATGGAAACTAATAAGTAGAGATGGTTTTGATCAGCTTCTATAATAAACCTGAACCAACTTTAAATATAATCTTCAAGGATTAGAATTAGAGAAGATTGAGGTTGAACTTAATTTTTTATGAAATAAGGTCACAAAATTTGTTAGATTTCATATCAACTTTAGGAGCACCAAAGTTGATCATGCTTATCTAATGGAGAAATTAAGGAGGGAACATCAGCCCCCACTTTTGAACATGGACATCATAAGGTATCAATATTATGTTATTTTTAAATATTATTAGGAATTGGAGGCTAGGAAGAAAGATAAGGCTCTAGCTACCAACTCAACTCTAGCTACTACCTCAACACCACTGATACATCCAATGCCTCCATTGACAAGTGTAGCCATGCAATTAGTAAGTGTAAATAAGCCTTAGTTATCAAATATTAATTTTGTACGTAATCTTATATTTAGTATTATTCAATGTATTTATATTCTACTCATACTTGGTGTATACATGTAAACATTAACCTGAGCAATCTACAATCAGTCACATGTTAAATGATATTTTATTCCTAATTAATAAATAGGTATGGATTAAATTGAATTAGTAAATAATGTAAAATAATTAAGCCAATAATTTATGTAAACATATTGTATTTTTGCATTTTCTAAAAATAGTAATAAATGAGATAAAATATGACTTAGCTTATTCTTGAGCTATCTGATCTGAGATAGGGTCTAAGAATTTAGGTACAAGACTAAGACAATGTTGGAAATAGGTTCTTGAACTTCATTTTATGATTAAATAAGAATGCCAAAAGTGGGACACCTTATTGTTTCATTCTATAGTCCTTTTCTAGTACTATTGTCTAGGTGATATGAGTTGTTTGGGTTCTGCTCAGTAGGTTTGTGTTACCTTGTTAGTAAAATATCAAATCTTGAAAGTACATGGAGCTCACTATGCATCTATTTTAATCTTCAAAATCCCTAGGAGATATTTATGCTTGAAATTCAAAGGAAAATTTGGGAAAGAAAGAGAAAGGGTTAGTGTGTAAGGCATACATTGGACTTACTTCACACCCTGTGTGTGGGCACACTACCTACATACCAATACTCCAAGGAGGGATTAAGATAATGTAATTCTCCCATTAAAGTACTTGGTGTAATTATGTATGAAAATGAAAATATATGTGAAAATGGGTGTACTTCAGATGGCTAGGGATTGGTACAATTGTTTTAATAAGATTGGAATCATATTGGAAGGTTGTATGCAAAGAATAGGGAAAAATGATTGAGTTTACTTGCTTGTATTCTTATTTCTCTCTTGTAAATGAGTGTCAACCCTTATAAATGGAATTTGAATGGAATTTTATAGGGAACCTAATGATCATGGGTTAAATTAATTCACATTAGGATGACATGAATTGATATAAGGATTAGGGAAAATATGACCATTATGACCAAAAATACACTTGGAAAATAATGCTAAAAATAAGACAACCTAAGTTTCAGCACTTTTGTCCAAGTTGGGTGCTATTATCTAGAGGGAATGAGAGCTATAGTGATGGATCTGGGACTAAAAGAGCTACTTGGGTCTGTAAGGGTTAAATCTAGAAGGCTATGGATGACTAGGAATTGATGATAGAAAAGCCTAAAAATGTTGTGCCAACAAGTAGGAGGACCTATGTATCAGGTGTCATTAGCCAAACTCAAGTAACCAAATTTTACATTTTATATGACTACATTTCCCACCCCCCATTTATTCTAGTGATACATCAAAGTGAAATACTAGGATAAAGGAAAAAGATAGAAAGCATACCTGAAATTACCTACAAAGGTAAAGCCCATGAAGCTTGTGTGATGCTAAGTAATGCTAGATAGTGCATAGAGAACACAGTGTCCAAGTGTGAATCTATGAAATAAAACAAATAGTACATCAATTCATATCATATGTGATATAAAAAAGAACATACAAAAGTTAAATAAAATAAAAAGGAAGATAAAGGAATGAATACACCTCATAGGGTACACAAACTAATATAGAACTTATTATGATCCTGAGTAAGGTTGAGTAATGATGGATTATGCTAGATGATGTTGTACCAAAAGTTATATCATGAATAGAGCCAAGTGCTTAATTCCCTAGAAAGTGGCTCAATAATACAAAGGAAATCCCTTTGGATCCATCATCACATATTAAGTGAATATAATGAATCATACATGTGTTAATTAATGTTTGGATTGTGTTTCCAATCCCTTTGAATAAGTGGCTCAAGAATACAAAGGCTAGCCCTTTGGCTCCATCATTGCCTACTGAGTGATGCTAGATGATCATGCATGTGATAATCAATGTTTGGACTATATGTCCAATACCTCTAAATAGGTGGATTAAGAATATAAAGGATAGCCCTTTGGCTCCATCATTCCCTACTAAGTGAAGCTAATGAATCATATGTGTGTTAATTGATATTTGGACTATGTGTCTAATCCCTCTGAATAGGTGGATAAAGAATACAAAGGCTAGCTAATCCTTTCACTCCATCATTACCTCATGAAGTGAAGCTATGAAGTGATACTGGTATAGAATATATGTCATATGAGACAACTTATGGATCCCATGGATGCCCTAAAAATCTAACAATGTGGTGTGGATATCTGAATGTATGGTGGAAACTAGGCCACTCTTAGCCATTTTAAAAGATAGAGGTTAGGCTTATATAAAATCCACTCCAAAAATGATGTAATATGCTTATGTGAAATCCAACTCAGGAACTTGGTTACCTGGGAAGTTAAGTTTGTATGAAAGTTCAACTTGAAAATGATGCCAAGCACCTACAGATAGAGTAAGGCATGCAATTTATAATAATTCTTGGGTAATAAAATAAACTCATAAATAAAAGAAGACCAATGTGCCACACACATTGCCCCTAATTACTGGTTTTTGGAACATGGATTCTAATCTATAAGTTATGGTAACTACCTAATATAAAACTAGAAGTGAGAGCCATCATGTCGTGCATGATACCCCTTATATTTGGATTCTCTAAGAAAAATGTACCAAAACTACTGATTCTGACTAATCTAGATGTGTAAAAACTGTAGTTAAGTTAAACTTTTTTCTTATTACTAGAAAACTTGGGTGTTTTTCTACCTAGATAAGAGCACTAAAATGAGGACACCCTTGTGTTTGGCACTATTGTCTATTTTTGGTATTATTGTCCTGTGTTAAAACTTGTTGATCTATAATTGTCACTATTTTTCTATTTTGTTCTCACTAGTTTGACCTCTAGATTATAAATTGGTTGATTTGAATGCTATTGTTTTAACTGCTAGGAGCATTTATCTCTATGATAAAAACCCTTCTTTTTTGGCCCTTATTCTAAGACTAGGAATGATGAACCTGTAATGATTGCCCTTATAAGAAAGAGTCCTACAAATGTGTTATGTTATATAGATACATGATATAGTAGTGATATTTGACAAGATATATCTAGATATAACAATGTTTTTACTGAGATATTTTTAGATCAATAGGGGTATGCCTAGATAGATATAACAATGTAAAAGCATGTGCAATGTAATTAACTAGAACTAGAAATGTTAGTTGTTAGTTTTTAGTTGGAGGGATGTAGCATGATGTCCATCATGGCATCCAAGAAATTAAGGTAAATGCATGATATGGATCATGTCATTGCAAACATGGACAAGAAATCAAGCAACAAGCACATAAAGAAATAATAAATAATCAAGAAGTATACAAGGATGGTCGAGAGGCTATGCAAATAAAGGATGTGGGAATATGTCTCTCAAACCATAAATCAAGCATACAAGGTATGTTCAAATGCCACATACACATATAATTTGGAACAAGAAAATATTATCACATAGAAGATTACATACGATAGACATTGGAAAATTTCTAAAGGTACACATACATGAAAAAGAATCAAAAGACATTGGTAAATATCCTAAGGCACATACAATAAGCAAAACTAGAAGTAGAAATGCAATTTCATAAGCTATGCTAAGAAAAGAATGAAAGAAAGTAAATTGGAAATACAAACACATTTACCTAATCAAAACAAGAAGTGAAAGTATGCAAGACATGTTAATACAAGACTAGGTATATGCTAAGAGATACACAAGTGTTATATACTAGTGAAATGTCAATAAAGTAATATGTGTAAGTAATGTACATCAATATGATAACTTAGAGTGTCTAGTGTAGGATTGACATAACCTAGATGGTGTGGTCATTTAGAAGATGCCCCTAGTTTGTGTGTATATTGATGTGTGTCTTGAATGTAGAATAATGAATGCCCCTCAATGGGTATAGTGAAGTAATCAAGTAGCTAGATGTCGCTATGCACACTCAAAATAGATCAAGTGAAGCATGGTAATGTAGATAAATTGACATATAATAGCATGAAATATAAAATGTAAATCCTAACATGATAGTGGTAGTGTAAATCATGGATGATACATTAAATCGAAATGTTTTTGGTATTTTGATAAATTTGAATGTTTTTATATTTTGAAAAAAAAATTACTATTTTTGTGTTTTTCAAAAATATTTAAACTATGTAAAATCATTAAAGAGATATGATGTACAATTAATGTTAAGAAAAAACTAGGTACAAGCATGTAGGTAAAGCAATATGTACATGATAATATAAAAAACTAGGATGGTGGGGGAAAGGGATCCAAGGATGGAGCCCACTAGGGATGGAAATGGAGGAAAACATCACAACCATCATCAAGTGCATTGAAATTATCATCATAAGTATCATCATATGCTATAGATTTTGTGTTCATGGTGTCATCATGTCGAAGGTGAACTAAAGCCTACTCTAGTGGTAGAGATGTTGACTCTACTCTGGGATGTTTATCCCTACTAGTAGATGACTTCAATGGAAGTGGTGGAGCTGGTGATGTTGGTGGTGTTATAATTTGAATAATGCCTTGATCATATAGTTTATTCAATATCTATTATAAATCTATATATGAGTTTGTATCATGGCCTATAATCCTATGAAAAGTACAAAATGGGTGACCATCCTAATGTGACAATCTACTGATAGATCTATGTCATACTATAGTTAATGTGATCAATCCATAATCAAGTAATATCTATAATATAAAATGTGGATAATGTTGTGTGTTACCTAGCTAAATCTAAATAATCATATCTATATTTATAGAGGTAGCCATGTTAACTATATGTGCCAAGTGATTTGACTATGTTCATGAGTGTGGAGTATATCCTCAGAGTGTAGTGTGAGATGCTAGTACTATAGGATGTGGTATGAGATCTATAGAGTCATATTATTATTCTCATGGGCTAACTAGTGTAAAGCCCAATCCACAAAAATAGTCATTTTTGAGTATGGGTGTCATATCATCATCTAAAGAAGCTTATAAATCTATATCCACATCATGTACATATGGTAACTCAGAATTTACCACAAGGGGTAACTATGATATAGGAGTCTCATCATCTATAGTGATAGAAGATAGTAATACTACAAAGGTATCTATAATTAGTGGATTAATTGTGGAATAAATTGGAATTACTATTATTGTTGTTGGTGATGGTGGATGTGTAATAAGTGTCATAATTATTATCAATAAAGTAGTTAGAATGGCTGAAGTTGTTATAACTGGTAGAATAGTTGGTGTTGATGGTACAATTATAAGTGGAGGAGTGAAAAAAGTGCTAGTCTCCCCAACCTCATATGTATGTATCTAATCAAGAGAAATGCTATGATG
This sequence comes from Torreya grandis, assembly GCA_037957365.1. Lineage (NCBI taxonomy): Eukaryota > Viridiplantae > Streptophyta > Pinopsida > Cupressales > Taxaceae > Torreya > Torreya grandis. The sequence goes on from JARHVA010009917.1 coordinate 193,249, forward strand.
TGGTGATTTTACTATGAGATATGGTGTCCCATCTAGTGAAATAGTTGAAGATGATGTTGTAAGTCAACAATATCTAAATGTATTATTGTTTAATGGACATGTGTATAGATATCCCTCATGGAGAAACTTAATCCATCAATTTAGAGTGGAAGGAATAGCCCCCATGTTATGTATCTAGGGTCGTCTAAGTAGAATATTATAGTGGAGAGGACTTGGGATGACCTGAAACTATGTAGAGAAGTTTTTTGGTCCCACCATTACATCTAAAGTAATAGTGCCCTATGTATGTCATGGTATATCATCAAACCTTACAATGTGATTATATGTTTTTTATATTAATGCCAAATCTACACCCATAGCCTATAATAATTTGATATTACATATATTTAGTCTAGAATCATTATCAATAAGAATTCTCTTGACTATCCTAGTTTTGACTTGTACTTGTATGAATAGTGGTAAATTTTGATCAATAACTATTTGAGAAGGCATATCCTCACTATCAAAAGAAATTACATCTTCAATAATTTTTAAAGTGTTGATCACTAATACAAAATAAGGTTCCAAATCAATAGGAATATAAGTCTAAGTGAGTGCTTGATATATATCATCCTTGAATACATTAGATTTTTCAAGCAATTCTAACATGGAAAATTTAGCTAAAGTGTTTCTCAACTAATCAAAAATGTCATATACCTTATGCTAATCTACTTGTGTGGTTGGGTTGGGCCTAGGATGGCTGGGACTAGTGGGGTTATGGGGTTCCTAGGTATGTGGAGGAGGCATAGCAGCACATCAAGTAATAGCTCTAACTACATTATCTATTATCCATATAGGAGTAGTAGTATCTATGAGAAAGTGAAGATAATATATAGGTCAAGGAGGTAGAGAGACAAAAGGTGTCAACTAAGCTCTTTGGTGATGGGTAGTGACCTGGGAAAAAGTGAAATGGACCATGCAACATGACTTGGTATGGGCAAGGGGCTCTAAGGGAGGTAATGTAAGAGATGGATTAACATTTTTAAGAATAAATTGCTTAACATCATCCCATGTAATGGAAATTAAGCATGAAATGTAAATAATGAAACTTTTTACTAAAATATGATAAACTTCATTAGTCATGTAGAATTTATAGAAAATTTGTAGAATTTTTCTTGAAAAATTTAGGAAAAATTAGAAACTATTTATAAAATTAGTAATATATTTATCCTAGTGTTTGTAATGTGTTTGTATGTAAAAAGAACCTAGTATGTGCACAAACTAGGGTTTTTATAAAATATATTGATAAATTTACAATTAATTTATAGATTTATGATTTTTAAATATAGGAAAAAATAGGAAATTATGGAAAAAAACCATAAATAATTTACCCTAGGGTTTATAGGGTTTTTTATGCCAAATTCAAAGTAGGGTTCACCAAATGTTTTATTATTTTTTAGAATACTAGAGTTTTATTCCTAATCAATAAATAGGTATGGAATAGAGTAAATCAATAAATAATGTGCAATAATTAAGCCACTGATTTATGTAAATAGATTGTATTATTGTCTTTTTTTAAAATAATAATAAGCGAGAGAAAATATGACTTAGCTTATTCTGAGCTATCTAATCTAAGACATGGTCTAATATTTTAGGTAAAAGACTGGGATAGTGTCAAAAATAAGTTCTTGAACTTGGTTTTTGATTGGATAAGAGCATCAAAAGTGGGACACCCTATTATTTGATGTATTATTCATTTTATAGTGTTGTTGTCTAGGTGATCTAAGTTTGTTAGGTTTTGCTCAGTAGGTTTATGTTACCCTATCAATGAAATATCAAAGCCCAGAAGTATATGGAGCTCATTTTACATCTATTTTAATCTTGAAAATCCTTAATATCTCTTTATTCTTAAACATGAAAGGAAAATCTGGGAAAGAGAGAGAAGGGGTTAGTGTCTAAAGGATATGCTAGACACACTTCACACCATATGTTTGGGCACCCTACCTATATACCAATACTCCAAGGAGGGATGAAACTAATGTAGTTCTCCCGTTCACGTGATTTTTGTAATTGTGTACGAAAATGCAACTAGATGGAAAAATGGGTGTATTTTAGATGGTTAGGGATTGGTGTAAGGGTTTAAATACACTTGGAATAATATTAGAAGGCTATATGTAGAGAATAAGGAAAAGTTTTTGAGTGTACTTGCTTGTATTATTACTTATCTCTTGTAAATGAGTGTTAACCCTTCTAAATTGACTTTGAATGGCCTTTTATAGGTAACCTAATAATCATGGGTTAAATGAATTTGCATTAGGCTAACATGAATTAAGATAAGGATTAAGGAAAATATGACCATTGGAACCAAAAGTACACTTAGACAATAGCACCATAATTAGAACACCCTAGGCTTTGATTTTCTTATCCAAGTTGGGCACTATTATCTAGAATGAATGGTACCTAGGGGGATGGATTTCAGCATAAAAAAGCTACCTGGGTCTATAAGGGTTAAATCCAGAAGGCTATGGATGATTAGGAATTGGTGAAATAAAAGCCTAAAAGGTTTGTGCTAGAAAATAAGAGGACCTATGAATTTGGTGTCATTCGCCATACTCAAGTAAACAAATTCTACATTTTATATGAATACACATGGCATCATTCAGGAAAACTTATTTTTGATACAATTGTAATTAACTACAATTTTACATGTAGTTTTGGCATTAAAATTAGAACTAGATGTAAATTTGAGTTTTTCATGAACTTAGAGGATGGGGAAAACACTCCCCAAGTCTATTTGTATATGTAAATCCCTCATTTGAAAGGGTCATAAATCTAACAATACATAAATAAGTAATTTTTTATTATCATGCAATTGTGTGGATGTTTTTTCCTTCCATGTTTATGTAATTAAGGTTTTAATTTCTTTAGTTATTTTAACTCAGTAATTGAAAGTCTACAATAACTACATAGAATTCATTTTTTTATCATTGATATTCACTAATTTTAGATGTGCAACAACTATTGAATATTTATAAAGTGTTATTGATTTATAGAAACTAGTTGATTTTCTTAATCTTCTAAGTGTGTAGGAGTGTTTCCATTTGATATAGTATTATATTTGTGAGCTATAGCTATGCTACATACCTTTCAGGTCTATGCTATAATATCCATAATGATGGTGTGCAATGATTACTCTATAAGGAATAACATTAAACTAAGATCATTATGCTTCCTATACCATTTCATCCAAGAATGCCTATGTTTATTTTTGAGTGTCCAACAACTAAAAACAACAAGCATTAGTTTTAAAAACACTTGTCCACTGAGAAACCAACCCAGGAAGTAATATCATGAGACCATAAATCCTTATTTTTTTACATTACCCTTCCCTCATTTTGAATTTTATTTTGATTGATATCTATCCACTTCAATATAGATTCTATACATCCAACCTAATAATGTTTTAATTTATTTATTATAATTCATTTCAATACAAGAACACATGGTTAATAACCTACATGATTAGCCTACTATTCCACCACTAGATTGTTTAACCCATACCTATAACTCATGACCTAGAGTGGAGTTTACATCAATTGAGATCTTAAAACATTAGAAGGAAGGACACTTGTGCACAATATCCATATCAATATAAAAAATCTCATTTTAGAAGGAAGGACACTTGTGTGTTATCCATAGTAAGAGGTTTTACCATACATTTGAGTTGCAGTAAAGACACCGAAGAGAGTTACCAAGTTTAGCACCAAAGCTAGTATTTTGGTTTCATAATTTTTAGTATATTTGAGGCTTAGACATATACTACTTATTCCTATAATAACTTAGACTAGGACACCTTCTCCAGTAATAAATATCTATCCCATTAATCATACTATGGACTAACCACCTTGGTTAGTTGGATCTAATATTAATATCCCAAGGGATGTGCATAATTAACCAAGGAATCCAAAGAAGTATCTACATTATTTCTCCCCCTTAGGATTAAGAACTATAAAGAAACATATAAATGATTTTAAGGCTGATTTAATGTTAATTAATGTCATTGATTAAGATGTTGCATGTAGGTTTTTCCCATTTACAATATAAGATGATGCTTATGATTGGTACCTCAATCTTAAAGAGAACTCAATTACTTCTTCGAATGCATACTAAAGACCTTTTATTTCTCAATTATAATAAGTTTATTGGTGTTATCCTCATGTATTAACATTTCACCAATATGATGAGGGAGTATTATGATCCAATATGGGATTTCAATGTGATATTTTAGAGTTTGTACACCTTGCTAAGTCTAACATACAAAATAGATGAAAATTTGGCATTGGAGATGTACAAGAATACCCTAGATCCAATAAATGTAGTCTTGTTATGAATATTTTCTATTTTATCACTTTAGAATTAACATATGAATAAGTTATCGATATCGATAGACAACTAAATATTCAATTACCAGCACCCCCAATATCAATGCTAGTTTCCCAAATCTGAATCAAGTGATTCAAAATGTTTGAGCATTCAATAAGAATCAATTATATGCATTACCTCCTCTAATACAAAAAACACCAAATAATAATTATGATTATAAGAACAATCATGTATAGATGAATGGTCATCAATAAAATTAAAACTCAATTCCATCTAATACTACAATTACCTAGGGTGTTAATTTAACCAAAGTAGAACTACATTTTATACAAATAAGTATCCAAAAAGTGAGTAATGAATTAATGATCATGTAAATTAAGATGGGTAATTGTACTATCCAAAATAATGACCAAAATTTTGGGTTTCAAATATTTAATAGACCTCTCAATAGGTCTATAAATAATAATAAAAAATAATAACCCAATAAGTTGACAAAAATTAATATAGTGGAAAAAACTCTGCCCAATTAGTGTAAAGTTCATAATACATCACAATATGGTGAAATTTAATGTTGTCAATTATATGAAGCATTTTATATCCTCTAAAGGGAGATGGTATGGAAGGATTTGATGAAAACCCCACCAGAGTTCCACCCAAAATCTAGTCCCTCAAACACTACCATGGTGTTTGAAACTCATGACTTTCCTTTTCTAAGAGAGGATGAAAATGAATTAAAGGATATATATAACGAGATATATTACTTTTATTAGTACTAAAATGTAAATTATAATATTAGGGAAAATCATACCTTCACAATGTCTAGTCTTCCAAACAATACTACTATTACACCAAATCCAAGGGTTAAAAATAATCCACCTACCTCAAAAGGGAATAAACAGCCCCATAATAAAGATGAAAAAATTAAAGGAGGTTATCAAAATTTTTAATATATGAATAATTTTAAATCCAACATCACTCTTCATGAATTATCTCAGATCACTTAACAAAATGAACTCTTATGGAGGTCCACTAGAGGAAAGTCAAGTTTAGAAATGACAAAGGCTACTTATACAAATGTTATATACAATATTAACCCAAAATTTCCTATTTTTTATTGACTATTAGGAATATGGAAAGAAAATTAATAATTTTTTATTTTATTCTAATGCTTTGGCTATTATTATGCTATCTTCTATTTGCCAAAATCTTAGATTAACTCCAAGCCTATCAAAGAGGATGATTTCACAACAAGAAATAAATATGGTGCATGTAGTTGGTATTTATATCTTTACCACAATGTATAAGGTCCAAGATCTAGAAGTCTATATACCTTCCCAATTGTGGACTCTCCACTTTGATGGTTCAATATCCAAGTAAGTATTAGGTGTTAGTGTTGAATTAGTTGAACCACAAGGTAATAAATACATAAAATCATACATATCATAGTTCATTTACACCAATAACAGAGCAAGGTATGAGGAATTAATTTTTGGATTGGATTTTACTCTTAAAAATAATGTCAAGTAGCTTCTAATATATGTATATTTAGAACTGGTAATCAATTAGGTCAATAACAAATAACAATGAAATTTATCATACTTGAAGAGGCACAAACATATATATTAGGATTTAATTGAGTCTTTTGAGGCCTTAAATATTTTTTTTCTAGAGAAAAAAATTATACTACTAATTCATGAGCTACTTTAACTACCAATTTAGCACCACTACAAGAATTCAAGGTATAAAGGTTCTCCATTGAGCTAGTATCTTGTAAATTTGTCCCAGATAACATGTAAAATTTCCAAGTATTTCATGATGACAAACATATCATCTAAGTATTAACTAATTTAGGATAATTTGAGTCTCAAATCATTGTGACAATGTGATTAGTTATCTATGCCATAAGGAATTTTGAGAAGGAGTCATTCAATTGAAAGAAAATAGACTTCCTTTAGGAATGATTTATTTGAAAAGGGAATTTGATTTGCATCCACAAGAATAGTAGAAAAGATATCCTAAGGTAAATTAATTTGAGTTAAATAAGGATAATTTATGAGATGAGTATGATCCATGTTACGTTAACATTTGCTTTAGCTTCACTCTAAAAGAAAGGCACATGGTTAAGGATTTACTCACCCAGTATAAATATGTGATTAAATAGACATATAAATACTGAAAGTTTTTTAACCAAAGGGAAATTATCCATATAATACCAATAAATCCAAACCACAAACCATTCATATAAAGGTAGAGGCTAGTGAATCCTATCTTGGATCCTCTTATTTAGAATTAATGGAAAATATGTTGAAAGAAAAAATGTTTTCCTTATCAAACATTCTACTTGGGTTGAAAAATTAGTTCTAGTTAGGAATAATAATGGGGAATTATAATATGTGTTGATTTTATAAACTTGAATAAGGATTTTGAAAAATATGACTATCATTTTCCTTCCTTGTATGAGGTGATCCAGATAATAAGTGTTGCAAAAATGATGTCCTTTTTAGATAGATTTTTAGATATAACCATGTACTGGTTGAATAAAAAAATAAAATGATGACTACATTTACCAAAAGGTAGGGTAACTACGGATATAGGTGGATGCCATTTATAATGATTAACATAGGATTTACCTTTGAACAAATAATGGACCATGTATTCGAAGGGATAATAGGTAAATGCCTAATCATTTACATGTATGACCTCATTATTTTCTCAAAGACCTAATTTTATTATATAGACCACCTACAATCAATATTTAAAGGATGTAAAAGGTTTAAAATATCACTAAACCCCATGAATAAAATATTTGGCATTGTTAAGGGTAATCTCTAGGGTCACATCATTATTTTAGTAAAGGGTGTATAGTTAGTTCTCAATTTACTTTGACCAGACACAAGCATGGGATACTCTCTTTGCACTCAACATTTGAACACTTGACTAAACCAAAATCAATTCACATAAGTCACATGCCTTATGTGCTCACCCTAAGTGAATATAAGAAGTTGTATCATGGATTGAGGATTTATATAGGTAATTAATCAATTAGACAAAATATTTAGGTGGATTGATAGGTGAAAGCCTTTTCTAGTCTAAGCCTAATGTCATATAGGTACTTAATAAGTCTCAAGGATGTTTCCACTAAAACTACTCATACTATACATGTAATCTTAATAAGGATTGGAATACTTATCATAGACTTTATACCCAATCTTATGCAAAATAATGATCACACCAATAAAGTTTGTAGGGACTCCATTAAAGAAGTGAACCAGTAACATGCATTAACATTACTTATCATAATTATATTGAAACTATGATAATACAACCATTATACATTCCATTAACAATATAAAAAGAAACATAAACTAGACACATTATGTGTTAATTCAATAACCTTCATCATTAATTTGATTTCATGATACATTATATGTTTAGAGCTTGACACTTGACAACCCAAAGGCTCACAGGAGAGTTTGGGAACATATAAATGGAGTCTTAATGGCCTCCATGTTATTTTTAAAGCCTTAATGGTTTCCAGATAAATGTATACAAAGTAACTTAATTTTTATAGAGCTCCACTATATTTCTTCCTCTCTTTTTTCCTCTTTTAGACTAAGATCCTTAAATAACCTTCAGGAGCATCTTCACTAGGGTGGAAGGTGCACACTAAGTGATGAGATGGAACTTGGTTATCATAACCATTGGATCTATGAATTTATTAGGTTTTCTCTATACCTATCACATCTCACCAAAGCCTCAATGATGCCTTACAAAACTAGGAGATATTTATTAGTCTACCACCTAGTTCAAGGTATGTGTTATAACCTCTAGTTGTCTGAAAATTTCCCAAAGAATAGCCACTACACAAAATGATCCCTTTGCACCTAGGTGGATGTCATGTTGGCATGAATCCTATACATAATGGGTTAGGGTGCCAAAAATCATTATAAAATAAATAATTACAACTAAACATGATAGAATTTAGGGGATGCCAAAGATTGCATTGCCAAATAGAAAGAAGGAGCACAAATATTTCTTTGGAAAGATAAATTTTATGATAAATATTATCTTAGTCTTTTCAAAAATTATTATACTTTTAAATATAATGCTCAAGAAATATGCTAAAGTGGAATGAATAGTGTAGGACCAAAAGTCTGTTCAGGACATCAAAGTTGTAATATATCAAGCCCTTGTGATGATAAGTCTAGAATTTGTTAAATATTTATTCTTCCATTCATTGAATTCATAACATACAATTTCCATTGTTCTTACCCATAATAAGGATGAAATTTATTACCCTATTTCATTCATGAGAAAAAATTTGAAAGAAGTAGAGCTCAGGAATTCCATCATAGATAAGCAAATATTTGCCCTTGTTAAAGTGGTAAATAAATTTTGACACTAAATATTGATGAATAAGACCATCTCCATTATGTTGGACCCAACTGTCAAGCTCACTTTGGGGAAAAAATGAATTGGAAGAAAATAGAGGGAAATGGATGGAAAAATTATAAGATTTTGACATAGAAATAAAATTTGCCAAGATTAATAGATATTAGTGCATCATTCAACTCATGACTGAGCCATACCCATGCATCACCATTAAAAATGTTTTTGAGACCTAAGTATATATAGGAGATTGGTATATTGATGTTATTTAATATTTATTCACATTTAATTACTCCATTGATTTCAATAGAGAACAAAGGATAAATTTAAGGATCAAATATACTTATTACTTAATTATAAAGGGGATCATATATAGAATAAATTATGAAGGCATCTACCTAAGATGCATATAATGAGAAGAAGATCAAGAAATTATAGAAAATTTACACCAAAAGATAGGCAGTGTACACCCATCTAGAAACACCGTGACACATAAAATCCTCATAATGGGTTATTATTGGCCACAATATTTAATGACACACATGTTCATGTAATGGTTGTCAAGCATTGGAAAAAAGAGAGGTACACACAAAAATGTCATTTTACATGTCACTAAGGGAATACCATTATCCCAATGGGGATTGAACTTCATTGTTTCATTAACCCAAATTATTTAGTTGTCCATAAATTTATACTCACTACCACATATCATTACACATGATGGAATGAAATAGTATCTACAAGGCATTCCAAATCGTAATATGTAATTAGCTTTCTGTAGAAAAACATCATATGTAGATTTGGCATACCCATTTATCTAGTTTATGACAATGGGCTAGCATTCCAATCAATTTAATTAACATAATGGGCCCATGATAAATAGATATCCATCAAGCCATCTTACAACCATTACCCAAAAGGAAATGGATTGGATGAGTAAATAAACAAAAACATAATTAATGTCATTAAAAAGTCATCAATAGTTTAAAATAGAGAGTGGTAAAATATACTAAAATATGCACTATGGTTTGATCAAACAAGATATAAGAATACCCTAAAATATTCATGTACTTGATGGTATATGGACAATAGCTAGTTTTCCCAATCATGCTTAAATTTCCAACATATCAATTGATGCAAGAGAACACAAAACCAAGAAAAAGGGTGAAATATAAATTGTTAGACATAATAGAGGTGGAATATTCAAGGATTGAATCCTTAAAAAATTCAAGTAAACATTAAGATATAGACAAAAGGTGTTTTGATAAAAAGTAAATAATCAAAGCATTTAGAATATATGACATGGTGCTTCTATGAGATAAGGCCTATGACAATAAAGGTCATCATTAAAAGTTCTCCTCACTATGGATTTGACCTTATCAGGTCTCAGAGATCCTGTGTAATAATGATTTCCATTTGAGGTACCTCTAAGATAATGAGTTAACATATCTAGTCAATGGATAGTTTTTGAAGAACTATTTCATGGTTATACCATCTAGGGATGTCCTTGATTAACTAGTGTTGTGGTAAAGGTATGAGTAGGATATATTTATTGATTTTATATCTATGTTTTTTTTATATTAGTGTTCCTATTTTCATAATTTGTCTTGCCTTATTTTAGTTCCTTGCTGTCTATATTAGATGTGTTTTATTTCATGGCAATCTAATTCACTTCTACTAGTAGTCAAGACTGTACCCAATCCATTGGACTTGTTATCCATGTTTAAAGATACAAATTTAATCTATGGAAAAGGTCTCAAAATTAAGAACTAGTGTGGGAAGGATACCAAATAAAACACATAGATTAGTTTGCTTTCAGGTTTAATACCTTTGTGTTTAAAATGTTTAGAATTCATTTATGAAATATAAAATTAATCATACTCACACTTCCTTTGAACACCTCTATTAGATATATAAAATTTGTTCTCATTACTACATATAAATTTATAAATTTTTCTCATTTTCACTAGATTGAATGCCCTTATCATGTTAATACTTGTTGGAGGTAATAACCATTAATGTGGATGTAGCTGGCATGGATAATCTAGTAAAACACATACCTTTATATATACCATCTCACTATGGTTCATGCTCAATTAATTCCAATCATATTTTAAAAAGTATCAAAATAAGGACCAATGCATCCTAAAAAGAGTGATAAATCACACAAAAAAAAAAAAAAAAATCAAAAGGTGATCAAAGGCTCACATGATGAAATAATAACATTGTATCATGCATCATGAAAGAATATATGAGGAGATAATTCAAAGAACTAAAGGCATCTTTGTTATGGATATGGACACCTAGATAGAAATAGATGAATAATCAATCTTTCCTAGTTTTAAATATGTTTTCAAATAAATCAAAATGAAACCTACAATTACCCTAAGTCTTTGCTAGGATTATCACAACAAGTGTCAAAGGAAATAATTTCTTCACACATAGATTTTGGGTATGAACAAAGAAAGTATGTTTTATATTATTTTTAGGTGTCTCTTTTATGTCTTTGATTCAATTATTCTTTTATTAAATGGTTCACATTTTATTTTAAATTGATAACCAAAGGTTTTATTTCTCAAATACTTGAGAGTATTCCATCGATAAGTCACCTTTTGTTTTACTCAACATACCTTTTTGTGGACCAAAGTGGTAGATACAAATCATTCATGAGCACAAGATGAAATCAAATTTTTAGAGAAAAATATCAAATCTATATTTGGTACCCCCATTTATCTAGTTTTTTATAAAAATCTAGCATTCTAATTAGCTAAATTTATTAAATGGGCCCACAATACTTGAGTCACCATCAGGTCATCATAAATCCATTACCCACAAATAAATGGATTGGTTGAATAAACAAACTAGAACCTAATTTATCCCATTAGAAATTTAGTATAGACAAACCTAGAGATTGGCACAATCTACTCAAGTATGTACTACGGGATAATCACAAAATATGCAAGTAGGTCCTCAAGGCCTTGTCTTACTTATTGGTGTATGACAGAAAACTAGTTTTCCCATTCATATTTAAATTTCCAACATATTATTTTATGTAGAAATACATGGAACCAAGTATAAGGTGGAGTCTTAATTATTGGACATTATATAAATGGATGACTCAAGGATTGAATCCTTATAGAATTTAGTAAACATTAGGACATAGTCAAAAGGTGGTTTGATAGAAGAGAAAAACTCAAATCAATTAGAATATTTGTCCTAATGTTTATATGTCATAAACCCTAAGAAAATAAAGGACAACATGACAAGTTCATCCCATTATGGCTTGGATCTTATCATATTTTAGAGATGCTATGTAAGAATGCTTTCCATTTGAGGGACCTCTAAGGCAGTGAGATGACATATCTAGTCAATGGATACATTTTAAAGCATGAATTCATGGTTTTACCATTTGGGGATGTCCTTAATTATTGAGGTAAAATTAATATTATAATAGATTTACTATTTTAGTAGAATAAATATATAACTAATTCTACTAAATAGCACTAGTAGAATACATACATAACTTTTAAAGAGCACTAGTAGAATTAGTCTAAATAAATAAAACATGTTCGTATGTTTTCTAAATAGAAAATTTAGTGTAATACATAAATATTTCATTTTAGAAGACTTTAAACATAAGAATATACATTTTAATAAAGATAGTGGGTCCCTATTATTAGAAAAAGAACAATGGGGTGTGTTAGGTATAATAAATTGTGACTTATAGGGGAAATAATCCTAAGTATTTGAGAATCCCAAACCTTTGGTTAAATTTTTTTATATAAAACATGAACCATTACATAAAATAATAATTAAATTAGGCACACAAAAGAGACTCCTAAAAATTGACATAACATAATTGTTGCACTCATACCATGGATATGTGTGTGATAAAGTGATTTCTTTTTACCCTTATTGTGAAGACTTTAGTAGAGAATTGGAATAACTCTAGATTTCATTCTAGTTTATGAGAAAAAAAGATTCTAAAACATAGGAGGTGTTGGCATTACTTTATTTCCAAACATGTGTCTATAACCTTGTTAGAGGTACGATAGGTTCCTTCTCTTTCCTCCTCTTGTATTATTAAAAGATGCATGATACATTGACCATATATTATCATTTGAGCTTTTGATCACTTTTATATTTTTTTTAGGTTTGTTGGATCACTCTTTTTAGGATGCCTTGATCCTTATTTTGTTATATTTTTATTTTGTATAATATTTATATAAAAGGGAGAGTATAAATAACAGTGAGCTGGTATATATGAAATCATAATTCTTACTAGATTTTCCCTACAAGATATACCCATATCAATGGTTTTTTCCTCAAACAAGTATTAACATGATAGGTTTATTTGATCCATTTAAATTGGAAAAATTCTAAAATTTGTATTTAATAATGAGAGTAACCTTTATATGCATGATTGAATCATTCAATGGTATCCTGGTCATGATTAATTTTCTTATCTCATACCTTAATTTAAAAAATCCAAAATATAAGTGTAAAATCCTATAAATAAATAAGTTTTTGTACCTATTTTTGGTTTGATTTTTATAATATAATCTTTTATATTGTGAAAAAGTTATAAAAAATCTAATGGGTTAGACACTTAATTTATTATACTAAGGCATGTCAATCAAATTTTCATAGGACAAATAAAAACATCTAATCTATAAAGAAAGGAATTAAATTAAGAAAAACAAAATGTAAAATACAGGAAATGTTGACCTAAGAATCAAGGAATCTATTCTATGAAAGCACTAAATTTATTCTACTAAAATATTAAATCTATTATAATATTAATTCTACCTCAATAATTAAGGACATCCCCAAATGTTAAAACCATGAATTAATGCTTTAAAAATTATCCATTGACTGGATATGTCATCTCATTGCCTTTGATCATTTTGGTCTTCGACAAAATTATTCATCAAACATGTTCAGAACTATGATTTGTAGGATTTGGTCTTAAATCATTTTGGTCTTCAACAAAATTATTCATCAAACATGTTCAGAACTATGATTTGTAGGATTTGGTATTTGGAGCTTTTATTCAAAATCCTATGCTCTATATTTTTTAGCACTTAAAACCTATATAAAACTTGGCATGAAGTTACTCTTTAGAATTTTTGTTTGCAATTTTTGTTCAAGATAATTGTTCAAATTTTATGTTTATAGATTGGGCCTCTATAAATTTATTCATCATATATTCAAGTATTTACAATTTACTCTTTAGGAACTAGATTTTCAAAAGTTTTACACTTTAACTAATTATGGTCTTTAGATAATTTGTGTAGTGAACTCTTCAATGAAATTACTTGGCATAAAATTAGTCTTTAGAAAAATTGTTTAGGACTCTTATTCAAAACATTTATTTGGATAAATTATTTGGAAGAAACATTTTACACTTTGGTCTTCAAAACTTTTGTTTATAAAAAGTTTTCATCTAATTTATTTATTTAGGGAAATTGGTTAGGACATTCGTCTAGCTTATTTTGGTCTTTAACAAAAGTGTTTAGAACTTTTGTTTGAGATATTCATTTGCCTTGAAAACATAATTTTAATGAAATTTATTGACTATAAACTACTAATAAACTCCATGTCATAGTAAACCAAAGTGAAAGAAGTGATAAAATGACATTTGGAAAGAGGCAATAATGTGGTACTCCTATTAAGAATCAATAATGTTTGTGTGTCATACCACCAAATGAAGTGGTGAATTTTGAATTAAATAAACAAATAAAATTTATATACGATGAAAATTAATGAAACACAAAATATAAATGAATGCACAAGCTATATCAAATAATTTTGGATGAATGATGTGCTCATTGCTCACAAGCCATATTTTAACTCACTTGCTTCCATTATAATGAGCCCTAACTACCAAATTTCAAGCATATATTTCACCTAAGAAAGTTGAGCTACTAATTGAAAACTAAGACATTATAAACATGATGAATTATCAATGACATACTCATCAAACACATTCCAAGGAATATTCCCCCATCAATATTTTTTATTAAGTATTCAATTGAGTGTGACACATTCTTTGACCCTCCACTATTCAACAATGACTTCAAGAATTATTTAACGCTATGCGAGGTGATTCACCATGTTGCTGCACACACCCAAAAACATATATTGAATCCAAATTAAATACAATTGGCCACATATCTCCTCCCATTTAAATTATAAGGACCACATTTCATAATATCAAATACAAAGTCCATGTCATCAATTGACCTCCCATGAGACTTTTTATTCACTAGGAAGGTTACTAGAGGAACATTCTTACACCATTTGGATTATAATACATTCATAGAGTGTATCTCAAGTTTTTAGTTTCAAAGGCATATATATATATATATATATATATATATATATATATATATATATATATTATCATTGAAAATGATACATAAAATTTGCATAGGGTAGTCTCATAAAAGAGAGAAAAATAAATTAAAAAATATTAGGTATCTGAATTATTCCCTAGGAGACCATGAATTTAAAAGAGAACCAGTCCATGATGGTGTCCAAATTTAGGATGGGAATCTATATTAAGATGCCCATACATAATATGTTATACTAAAATCCTAGTATTGAATTCATCCATCTTGATTGGCTTCCATTGATGGACTTACTAATGACCTTAGAGTTGATGTTTATTTTGTGTGAAATAATCAGTGCAAGGCTATGAGAACAAATGTTACACAAAGATAATAGGACTTAGGGAGGCCATTTAAACATGATGTATTACATTATAAATGTTGTGATCATCTCATTTTATGTTCATAATGGGTCAGTCTAGAGCCCAACTATAAACATTAATTCACATTCCCTCATGCATATATAAGAATACACTCAAAACATCATACAAATTATAGAAGATGTCTAAACCTAGGTATGGATGGCCATACATGAGTCCCCACTACATATTATATACAAATTTTTTTATAGATACATTATTGATAGGGACATATTACTTTTTATACCTAAATTATATTATGATTATAATCATAGGCCATACGATATCACCCCTACACCTCCTCAAATATATGATCAAAAAACTTGTAGAAAAAGAAATTGCCTACCAACTATGGTGGTGGATAGATGAATATATTCACAAAAATAAGAATGTCTCCTTTCATGGATCTCACCTCATTATTGGGAAGATGTACTATGTGAATTAGAAACACTTCTAAAAAGTTGGCTGGTATAGGGAGTACTACTCACTGGGCATACTACCACACATGGATTAGGATCCACATGGAAAATTACAAAATTACATCACTGTCATTGTTATTTAATACCATCATTAGTCCTGTGATCATGATTTATTATTTCTCAATGCCAAGGATGATGCCAAGGTCAAGGAATGAGTACAAACATTTAGGCTAGCCAGAGACCTATTAAAAATCATTCAAGGGTAGCCTTTTATCTCAATTGTAGATGCATAAATTAGACTCCAACCTACTATATGATGTGATACCTCATAGTTTTGGGTCAATAGGACCTCTCAACCATCAAAATTTAAAGGTAAACCCTCATATATGACACCCATGACACTAAAATTTGTAAAGAAGGAACATGGAGTGCCTAATACTCCACTTGGTAGAGTGCATAATGATCTCATTTGTCTTGATTCTTAAAATTTAGATGGGCATGCCTATCCAACTGATACTTCAATCCAAGAGGATTTTATTATGTTTACATTAACCAAAACCACATAGGATGCATCTTCCATAGCTGGGGAAATAATTATCTATTACAAGTGGAAGCCAAGGGTTCACCCCCTCCACAAAGTCTAGTTATTAAGGAACCAATAATAGATGGGATATTGAGAGAGGTAGTTGGAGGTGAATCTATGGATGTCAAGGAGGATATTCAAGGAGATAATATTCTAAGCCTTTAGGAAACCAAAGTAAAAAAACCATTACATGGAAAACCATCTAATGAGGAAGTAACCACTTTAGTTTCTTCTACTCCTATTATCTCTTGTGTCTCTCCTTTCACTATTAGTTCATTTAATTCAGTGTCCCTCAGTCCTAGTGGACCCCTTCCCATTTTGGTACCCAAGGTAGAGGATATTTCCTCTTAGCCAAGTTCCCAACCAACTCTACTTGTTATTAAGGTAAATGATACTTCTTCTACCCCTACTATTCTTACTCCCCCATATATTCCACCTCCTCCAATTGTATGTTTTTTATGCATTCCTATTTTTTTCTACTATAGTTGCTTCCACCACTATCCTAGTTCCCCTAAAGACAAAAAATAAAGTAATCAAGAATGCCAATGGATTAATAACAAGATCTCAACTTCATGTTTCATCTACTTGGTTGGGTATGCCACCCCCACATCTTATTAAGACACTAATGTGGTAAGAGTGAATAAAGATGGGAAGAATAAACCAATTTGTATATTCCACCCATTACCTCAATATGGTGTATTGGGATAGTCTAAAATAATTTGGTCGTCACTTCCTGATCTGCAACTTGAAGAATATTTGAAGCAATCCTAAGAAGAGCTATTGGGTGAGACTACAATTTAAGACACTCAAACCATAAATATAACAAAATTAGTCCTCCCACAATGGGAAAATTATATTCAATTAGAGGCTTCTCAAAGGCGTAATTTAATAATTACAAAGTTTCCCATAGTGATATCTATATTTAAAAAATCTACAAAGAGTGTACAAAGAGTAAAGAAGAGGAAACTAGAAGATGAAATTGGAAGAAGGGTCATTTTAGAAGAAATACAAGTGGTATTTAACTTGTCTAAACTAAAGAACATAAAATTTTGGTAGTCAACATGCATTGATGATTTCAAATATATTTTTAAACCCACATGGATGCTCTAGTTGAGATTCATGAAGGAACTAAACTAGCTAGAAAGGAACTTGAGAAAGAATTAGAAAAAATAAGGTAATGATAAAAAACAATACATATTCCCATATAAATAGAGATAGATGTGTGAAATTTAAAATGTAGATTATATAATACCTTGTCTAAAATAAAGAGCATAAAATTTGGGTAGTCAACATGCATTGATGATTTCAAATATATTTTTAAACCCACATGGATGCTCTAGTTGACATTCATGAAGGAACTAAAATGTCTAGAAAGGAACTTGAGAAAGAATTATAAAAAATAAGGTAATGACAACAAATAATACATATTCCCATATAAATAGAGATAGATGTGTGAAATTTAAAATGTAGATTATATGATATCTTGGAGGATATTGATGCAATCAGGGTGGAGTTATCATCTCATAGATTTGAAACTACAAAATTATTTAATTATTTGAAACAATATGGAAATAATTTGAAATTCATTATTCTTTGTACAGCTAGTAATACATATGCCCACCTTAATTTAATGGAACCATTGGAGGCTACCAATGACCTCAACTTGGTAGTCATCAAGACATAATAAGTTTTAGAATATATTTAAACAAATTAGGTAGTAATGCCTAAATATTCAAATAATGAAACACTCATTTTATAGATTCTAGAGGAATTAAAAGTCTCGTAGGTAAGGGACTCCTTGGTTAGCATCATTAGCAAGGACAATTTTGATCATCTTCTTTAATAAGATTCAACCAAATTTAAGAAAATCATATAAAGAATGACATTATAATAAATATAAACAAAGTTAAATACTAAAAGGAAAAAAATTTCAAAGGTAGAAATATTCAATACGAACTTTAGAAATATTAAGGCTAAGCATGCAAGGCTTAGTGAATAGTTTAACATGGTGCAAAAACCTCCATTGTTAAATATGGACATTATTATGAACCATCATTATATTGGTGATAAAAAATTTAAAGTGTTGGAATAAAATAATAAGGTTCATGCTTCAACTTCCAATTCAACACACACTACAACTTTAATTCCACCAAAAACTTGTAGTGCCATGCAATCACCTAGTAAGCCTTAGTTAAAGGCTAATTTTGTATGTAATCATGTAGATAGAACTAATCCTTATACTTATAGTCTACATATACTTATTACACAAATGTAAAATTTTCCTAAACTATTTGTAAGCATGCACATTTTGTAGTCAATAATACATGTTAACTTAATTTGATGTAGTTGTAGTTAACTATGAGCATGCACTCATGCAATTGTGATACTAAAAAAAGAACATAGGTTATAATTTATTAATTTAAATATGAGTTTACATGAATTTAGAGGATGAGGAAACCCCTCATAAATTTTATATATTCATGTAATTACACATTCTAAAGGGTTGTAATTTTTATTAATATAGGAATAAATTAGTTTGGATTGTCATGCAACTTTGTAGGTGTTTTTTCCTTCCATCTTTGTTTTATTAATATTTTATTTTATTGGTTGTACTAATTTGATATTTTAAATTGAAAAAAATAGATAATTAATTCTAGTTGTTATCATTAATATATTCTAATTTTAGATGTGTAAAAGATATTGAATGTTAGTAGATATCATTGATTTTAAGCAATTGGTTAAAATTGTGTTAATATTATTAAGTGTGGAAGAGTGTTTTCTCTATGGTATAATCCTCTAGGTGTGAGATAAATCTACCTTAGACACATTTAAAGTTTGATCTATAATGTCCCAATAAAGGTTGTGTAATAAAGACTCTAAAACTAGAAACCTTCAATTGATACCATTAATTTCCTTATATAATTTCCACCAAACATCCTAACTATGTTTGTATGTGAGAGTGCAACAACTACAAACAACAAACTTTAGTTCTGAAAACACTTATCCACAAAGGAACCAACTAAGGAAGTGACTCCTTGAGACCATATAACATTATTATTTTTCTCTACCCTTCCATCCTTTTGAAGTTTATTTTATTGAGACCTACCCACTCTAGAATATATACCACCCATCCATCCAACTCACTTAGGTTTTGATTTATTTACTAGGACTAATTTAACTATAAGCAAACCTAGTTAACAACTGACATGACAATCCTTATAATAAACATAAATGTTGTTTAATATATACCTAAAAATCATGCCCTAGAGTGGATTTCATCTCCATTAAAATACTAAAAGTTTTAAGGTCTCCTCATTAAATTTTGGGATGTGCACAAGACCCACATCAACAATATCCCTATTATTTTTTTTAATAGAGACCCACTATTTTTATGAAAATTATAAGAATATTTTAAAAATATTATTTCATGAGATATTTATATGTTTTACCTTACTTCACTACCTGGTAAACACAAATGGACATGTTTTACTTTCTTAGGATAACCTATTAATACTCTCTAGAATTTTTACATATCCACAGGTTTTCAAAACATGCATAGTTTGTAAAAATCTTTAGATTTACAAAAAAAATTCTTTGGAACTTTTTTTCATAGGTTTTGTTTGTATATTTTATTCAAAAATTATGTTCACACTTTGGGTCTACTTAACTTTATCCACCATGTATGAATGCCTTCAACATTTATGTTCATCGTAAAGTTTGCTCTTTAAGATTTCAATGTTTGTTAGAAATGTTTAACATTTACATAGTCATAAAAAATGTGTATAAAAAATAATTATATAAATATTTTTGGATGGGTCTTTGGAACCTTTGGTTCATAACATGTTTAGTGGAAAATGATCGGCATTTGGTCTTTATAATTTGGTCTTTGGTGAAAGTGTTCATTAGAATATTTTAGGAATTTGGTATTTTAAAAAATTATTTGGATGTAATGTTTCACAAATTTTGATTTATAACTTGAAATTAAAAAAAAATTAACCCTAATAGTCTTCACCAAAATATTCCCGCCGCATTTCTTTAGAACTTTTATTTGGAACATTTGTTCACTTCACAAGAATTCAAGTTGACTTATTTTTAATGAAACATCCTACTCTGTAATACCATAAACCTCCATGGAATAACTAAATTAAAGATAAAAGAGAGATAAAATGATACTTTTCAAAGGTAACAACATGAAACTCCTCTAAATATTTATAATGTCTATGTGGCATACCCACCAATATAAAGTGGTAAAGTTCAAATTGAATGAGAAAAGTAAGTTTTGATATGTTGGACATTAATGGAGAATAAACTAGAATTAAATAACAAAATATATATCAAAAAATTTGAATTGATCATAGAAAACTCTGAGATAACTTGCATCCTTGAGAACAAACACTATCTATATGCATTCAAATTGTGTAGTGCCTACAGAGGAGCCAAACTACTAAATCAAAGAACCATAACTCTATTAGCTTAGTAAACTAAATATTACTTCTTCATATAATACATTAAAGGGAACCTTGGTACCATATATATTTTTAATAAATGACTCTATAGAGTATAAAGAGACTATTTCTAATTCAATAGTATTAATTGACTAATATCATAATTACTCTGTATTATGGGACATAATTCACCAAGTGGATACACATACTTTTGAGGATAACTTGATACCAATAGAGAGGTAACTAGATATGGAATTATTATCTCTTAAATGACAATGATTACATTTCATAGTGGATAAGCCTAAGTTTATGCCATGCATATACCTATTATGAGACATATTATTTTTAAGTAAGGTGACTCAGGGTACTTTATTACATCAGGTAGAGCACAAAATTGTCATTTCTTACATTTGAAGAGATGCATTTAAAATTTACTTATCCCTTCTTATCTAATATGAAACACCTAATTTGAACATAGTGGTAATGTGGAAGAAGAACCATTCTATTGACAAAAAATTAAGCAAATAGATGATTCTTTTAGAGACCATTATCCTCAAGGAGAAGCAACCACTACTTATAACTAAGTTATATATGAGATTCCAAATTGGGATGGTACTTTTTAAGTATTTATATGGTGACCCTATCATTTAATTCCTTCACCTTAAATTGGTTCCCTTGTTATATTTACTAATGACCTTATATCTAACATTTTATCTAGCAGAGATAACAAAAAATAAGCTCTAAGACTAAGTTATGTAGAAAGACAAGAAGTCTACAAGAAGCCATTTTTATATGATGTCATACCTTATATATTCTATAATAGGCACATTATACCTACACAATGGGTCACTCTAGAGCATGTATTTATATTCATCAAGCACTGTATATGTGACTCTTACTCTTTCATGGATATATATGCCTACACAAGAAACATAGTCATCACTTCCCAAACTATTTAAGAACATGAATGATACATTGATGTCTAGATTGGATTACTGGCTACACCCCAATTATACCATGATCATAGTTACTAGCCATAAGGTTACCCCCTATGTTTCCCTATGCATATACCATACATATTATCTAAGTAGGAGATAACCTACTAGCTAGGTGGGGAATTAATGAGGATTCAGAGAATTAAATAAGAGTGTATTCCATGCCTCCTATATGATTATTGGTAGGATGTGTTATTTCAACCACAAGCACTAAAGAGAGGTTGGTATGTTTAGAAAATACTACTCATTATCCACCCTACCACATAGAGACTAAGACCCTAATGGTCAACTTAAAAAACATATTCAAGGCCTTGGTATTTCATACCACCATTAGCTTTATGACCATGAATTATTATTTATAAATTCCAAGACCAATTATCAGGTCTTGGAGAGATCACAAATGGCTAAATTAGGTGAATAACTTTTGAAAATCATTTAAGGGATCCCTTAATTCTTATTTTTGATGTACATTTTAGGGTTCCACCATTATTTAGATGGATTACCATCAATATATAGTTTAATAAAACATCCCAATAATCATTGGAAAATGGGGAACCTTATCATACATCACACATGGTTATGAAAACTATAAATCAAGAGCTTGGGGTGACAAACACTCCTAGCATTAAAAATTCCCTTGGGAGAGTTAAATATGAGCTAATTTATATCAACTCTTTAGACTTAGAGGATAATACATATCCTATTGATACTTCAAATAATGTGACTTCATCTGTGGAAGTCTCAATTTCAACCAATCTAAAAAGGTGACTATTTGATATAAGAGAAACCCAAAAGCATAAGGACCCCCTGTGAGCCCAAATATTGATGAATCATATTTAGAGGGACCCATAAGATAGGAGTAATAATCTATAGGAGGTGAGTCCATTGTTGAAAACAAGACTTATATAAAGTTAAAGTCTTAAGCCTACAATAAACTAAATGAAAGGCACCACATGAAGCAAACCAATTAGGTGAAGGTGTAATCCCAACTCTCTTTATAGTTCTTGTATTTATAGAACTCTAGTTATATAAATTATCTCTCCTATGTCTATATATGCTTTTAATCATCTTATTCTAAGCCTTAGTGTTTTACCTACCCTAGTTGTGAATAAAGTAGAAGTTTTTTATTCTAATCCTAGTGTCCAACCATACCTAGTTATTGTAAAATTGGATTATGTCTCATCTAATCCTATTGTCTCCATATTCTCAAAAGTTCCTACCATTCTAGTGGTGTATTCAACATCTATTATTCCCACTTATACTATGGTTACCTTGAATATTACCTTATCTATAATTAAGACTTAAAAAGTCTCATCTAAGAATTCTAGGGGAATATTCACAATTTCACAACTAAATGTGTCATCCACTTAACTAGGCTTGTCAATACCTTATTCTAGTTCTTCTCAAACTACCACTATAATATCATCTAATAAGGATGTGAAGAAGAAAAATGTATATACATTCCACTCTTTTCACCAATACATTGAGGTTGATTGGTCCAATATTATTTGACCTCCTCTTCCAAGACCCACTACATGCAAAGTCCTTGAAATAGTCCACATGGGACTTATTGGTTGATACTATATCCCAGGACACTCAACTAACTGAATTAACTTTTCTGGTAATCCCATAGTGGGTAATAGATTTAGAATCCCAAGACTCTCAAATTCCAAACCTCATAATTACTAAGCTTCCCATAGTAAGCACAATTTTTGATAAATCCACAAGATGTATCCAAAGAGTGAAATATAAAAATATTGAAGATGATGTTGGAAGTGGCATGATTCTAGAAGAAAGAAAATATGTTTTCTCTCTTTCAAAGAGAAAGAACATGAGACTGGGGTAGTCTCATTATAATTAGGATTTTAGATGTTATTTTGAAACACGTAAGGATGATTTGTTTGATTTCCATGAAGGAAAAAAATAAGAAATAATAGATATTATTCAATAATTAGAGTAGGTTAGGGAATAACAAAAAAATGTTCATGTTCTCATGCAAATTGAAACATATGTACAAAGGGAAGCTTTGAGGATATACAACATTTTTGATGTTATTAATTAAATGAAGGATGAATTATCTCCTAAATTTTTTAAAACAAATATATTTTTTAATTCTTTTAAGGAATATGAGAATAAATTAAAATTCCTTGTTCTATACACAACAAATAAGGCATACAACCACCTAAATTTAGTGACACCATTGGAGGCATATAATGCCCTTGAGTTGTTTATCATTTGAACACAAGAAAAAAGGGTATGGGTAGTATATAAATAATTAATAATTTATATATATATATATATATATATATATATATATATAACATAAGAACCTTATTTTTTATATTTTGGATGAGTTGAAGCTCACACAAGCTACCTAGACTCTATAGGGAAACTAATAAGTAGAGCTAGTTTTGAATGGATTGTACAAAAATCCTCAACCAAATTTAAAAATAATATTAAAGTAATAAAATTATAGGATATTGAGGTTGAAATTAATTTTTTATTAAATAAGGTCATAAAATTTTATATCTTTTTGATTAACTTCAGGAGCACCAAATCCAAGCATGCATGTCTAATGGAGCAAACAAGCAGGGTATATACGCTCAAACTTTTGAACATGGAAACTATAAGGTATTAGTGTGAATTCAATTTTAAATATTAAAATTTTTATATTCCAACAATAAATTTAAGGATTAATCTACAATCTCAACTTAAAATACTAGTTGAATGCAATTGATAACTCTAGTGTCTCCACTAATAATAAGTACTACCATAAAATTACTGAGTGTAAAAAAGCCTTAGTTATCAAATATTCATTTTATATATAATATTGCATGTAATATTATTCAATTTAATTATATTTAATTCATATTTGTCATATGCATGTAAATTTTATCTTGATCAATCTATAAGTGTGCATACATTGCATGGCATTATGCATGCAAAATTATTTTTGATATAGTTGCAATTAATTACAATTATACATGTAGCTTTGATATTAAAATTAGAACTAGATGTAACTTTGAGTTTTACATGAACTTAGAGGATGAGGCAAACCATCCAAAAGTCTATTTATACATGTAAATCCCTCATCTCGAAGGGTCAAAAATTTATCAATACAGGAATAAGTCATTTTTTATTGTCATGCAACTATGTGGATATCTTTTACTTCCATTTAAATTTTATTAAGATTTCATTTTATTTTGTTGTTTTAATTAATTAATTAAAAGTGTGAAATATATATGAATAAATCTTTTTTTTATCATTTATATTTGTTTATTTTAGATGTGTAATAACTATTGAATAGTTAGCAAGTGTTATTGATTTCAAGAAATTAGTTGATTATATTAATCTTCTAAGTGTGAAAGAGTGTTTCCATTTGACATGATCCTCTATGTGTGATTCATAGATACCTTATATACCTTTACTTTTGATCAACAATTAATTGAATAATGATATGCACTAGCTACTCTAAAAGGATTAACTGTAAGCTAAGATCTTTTACCTTCCTATATCATTTCATTCTAGACTACCTAATTGTATTTATCTGTGAGTGTTCAATACTACCAATAACAAGCATTACTTACAGAAATAATTATCTAAAAAGAAACCAACCTAGTATTGAAATTATCCATTATCAAGTTAGAGACAAAGGCTCAAACACATAATTTAATTAGTCTCAAAAACATAGTTTTATTAATATAAACACAATTACATTATATAGTAAGATTTTACCTATAAGTGGGGATGTTATGATCTTTTTAATAACTCACTAAACTAACCAAATAACCCAAATATGGAAAATATTATTAAAAATAATATATTCATTTGAATAATTAACATATAATAGATTTACATATAACTATGGTAACTAACACACAGTAAATAATAACTAATCATTTTAAACCTATAAAAAATCATGTTAGGACTATTTCCTAATATTCACCCCTTAGTTATAACATGGGTTGATAAATTTTAATGTTGATTTCAATTGATAATGCATTCTATTAAAAACATGAAATTATGAAAATCCAATCTTATTGTAGATTACCTTTCAAGGATTATTCAGAGCTCATAATTAAAAAAAGGATTTAACAAAAAAAACTAAAGACATTTCTAGACTTTGACACCTTTGAAATAATAATATGACTCTTTTAAATAACTTGACACTTAAAACACTAAAAAAATACTAAGATACAAGATTTTTGACTCACTATAAAGACTAATGACTATAAATGACACATGCTTGAAAAATAGACAAATAACATTAAAAAATAATAAAGTTATAAAATTTATACCACAAATTATAATAATTAAAACTAAAAACAAGACATTAAAAACAAATTTTAAAATCAAAACCATTATTAAAACATTAAAAATTATTTAAAACATGACTTTAAAAAATAAAAATAAATATCAAAAGAAAAAGAAAAAAATCACAAACCACGTATTAAAACTAAATATGAAGTATCATTGGTTCATTATTAAAACCACAAATACTTGAAAGGAAAACCATAGATTTACATATAAAACTTAAAGAATACCTATTATATCTTATGAAACATAAAACACATTAAAACCCAAAAAAAACTTAAACGAAGCAAATTATATCAAAGCTTAAAACTACTAATAATAAAAACCATGTAATAGGAAAAAACAACGGGCTAAGGCATAATTCTCAAAGCAAAATATTAATAAAAAACTAAATAAAAAAATAATATCTAAAATAAAAAATGTAGAATACAATAAAATCTAAAGCTTTGACTAAGAAAGAATAAAACATAAAAATTAAAACATACTTAAAATTAAGTAAATACCAAAACCCTAAGAAATATAAAAAACTAAAAACTTTATTTATATCATATCTTCCATTTTAGATATTTGTTGCATGAGGGATGGAGGCAAGAGTTTAATGATGAAGATACTAATCTAGAGTTGAGAAAGAATTATCACCATGGAGATGTTTCAGTAGGGAGAGAGGGTAGGGAAAGGTAGATGTAGAGTTGAAGAGATCTAATTATAATAAGAGAAATCCATTGATGTTTGTAGGTATCTAGTCACTTTAGAACCAAGTCGATGCCATTTAAAAATGTGAGGTTGGATGGTTGACTAAAAGGTCAATGATAACATGCCATGTTGCACTCTCCATTAAAATGTGATGAGCCATTTTTAAAAACTATTGTGTGTGTGTGTGTGTGTGTGTGTGTGTGTGTGTGTGTGTGTGTGTGTGTGTGTGTGTGTGTGTGTGTGTGTGTGTGTGTGTGTGTGTGTGTGTGTGTGTGTGTGTGTGTGTGTGTGTGTGTGTGTGTGTGTGTGTGTTTGTGTGTGTGTGTGTGTGTGTGTGTGTGTGTGTGTGTGTGTGTGTGTGTGTGTGTGTGTGTGTGTGTGTGTGTGTGTGTGTGTGTGTGTGTGTGTGTGTGTGTGTGTGTGTGTGTGTGTGTGTGTGTGTGTGTGTGTGTGTGTGTGTGTGTGTTTGTGTGTGTGATTTTCCAAATATTTGGAAAACAAAAACTTAGAGAAAAAATATAATAAACAAATATAAAGAGATCTATGACTTTTTATATACATATATTTCTTTTTCTTTTTCAATTTTATGAATACACACAGGGAACAAAAATGGAAATGGTATAAATATAGAAATAATGGTCAATTTTTAAAATAGAACATATATGGATGTTTATTTTCAAGCACTTGCATATGGTCTACACTACAAGAGTTTGATAAAATGCAAGAAAATGTACAAATATAATAACTGCTTCTGGACATGGTCTACAATGTAACTTTAGTTAATACACTATGTGGGATTAAAATAAAATTGAGGTGAGCACAGAGGTCACATCAAGGTGCCCACATTGATACTACATATTGAAAATATTCCTTATTAGGCTAGAGATGAAGGTTTAAACACATAATTTAATCATTTTCAACAACATAGTTTTATTAATATGAATACAACTACATTATATAATAAGTTATTACATAAAATTGGGGATGTTATGGTATCGATAATAACTCACTAAACTAACCAGATAGCTCAAATATGAAATATATTTTAAAAAATAATATATTCATTTAATCAATTAACCTATAATAGATTTACATTTAACCATGGAAACTAACACATGGTAAATAGTAGATAATAATTTACCACATGTAAAAAATCATGTTAGGACTATTTACTAACACTGAGGAAGTAATATCATGAAACCATAGAACCTTATTTTCTAATCTACCCTTCCCTACTTTTGAAGTTTATTTTGATTGATATCTACCCACTTTATAATATTATTCATCCATCCAAACCAACTAGGTTTTAATTTATTTATTAGGATTTAATTCACTACAAACACACTTGGTTAACAACATGCATACTTATCCTACTATTTCACCATGGGATTGTTTAACCCATACCTACAACTCATTCTTTAGAGTGTATTTTACCTCTATTGAGATCTTAAAATGTTATAGGTTATCTCCTTAAATTTGGGGATGTGTACAAGACCAATTTCAGTAGGAATGTGCATAATCAATGTACATAGTATACTATTATGACTTTTGCTTAGGCCCTTCTTTGATCAAGCATATAAATATAGGTGTGATATATGAGTAGTATGTAATATGTTTATTTTTACTATTGACTAATTTTATGTAATTATGTGGCAAAATAATAATTTTTGCTATATAATGCCTTGTGATGATCTTTATATAAAATCAACTTTTATATGAATGTAATATCATTGGTCATTGGCTAACAAGACATAAAATAAAGAGAAAATCATAAGAGAAAACTCACTAAATGTTTATGACTCAAAATATGTTAATAAAATGATCATTCGACACTAGCACCAAGGTTCGACACTAGCATTATGGTGGTAGTGTCCACTTATGGTGATAATGTCATGAAGTCACAAAACAGAGTAAAAACTATGAAAAATAGGTTAGGGATCCCTTATGACTTGAAAGGGATGAGATAGGACCATTAGGGGTGCATAAAATATGAAAAATGAGACAAGAAATAACAAAAGACCTAACATGACCACTCAAACAAGATTCACATACATCACTAAGGACTTCCTATACAAGACTAATAAAATACATAGTACTTATGGTTATTTGACCAAATTAGGGTGTATACATCCCCCCCTTTTATTCCAATAATTCAATGAAATGAAATTACTAGCATAAAATAAAAAGAGGAATGTTTACTTGTACTTACCTTTATAGATGTGTTCTAGACCTAGCCAACTTCTTGGCCATATAAGTGGACATTATTTAAAATGATGTATATGAAGACAAAATCCATAATGTGGGTGCCCCCTGTACTAAATCTGAGTAGTGAGTTGAATATAATAATGTAATATGTAACTGTGGAGGAACAAGGTATACTTTTACCCACTCTATTATCTAAACTAAATATGATAGTGTAATTAATAACCATTGATAAACTAGGTTAGCTTTCCCCCACTCTATTATCTAGACTAAATTTGAGAATGCAATATGTAACTCTGGAGGAAGATGGTCCACCTTCCCCCACTCTAGTATTTGGGCTAAATCTAAGACTGTAATATGTAACTCTAGAGAAATAAGGTCCACTTTCCCCCTCTCTAGTATCAATATTGAATATAAGAATGTAATTTATAATTATGTAAGAATACTTTCCCCCACTCTAGCTTATGGATTGAATCTAAGAGTGTGATTTATAAATGTGGAAAAACAAGGTCTCCTTACTCCCACTCTAGTACCTGGACTGAACCTAAGAATGTAATTTATATCTAAATGTTAACTATTTCTTGGCTTACATAATCTTGGTGTGGTGAAAAATTATGGATCAACCACTCTAGATGGCCATATAACTCAAAGTAGTGAAATCTTGGTGATAATATGAGTGTAATCTGGTAATCTAAGGATAGAGAATGGTAAAAAAATCATTTCACATATGCTATTTAGTGGAATCCTATGTGATTGAGAAAATGTGCCTTGCATCATACCCCTAACCTAATATCTAAATAATGTAATAGTGTATATGAACCAATATCCAATAAGATCATAAAACTCTATAAATTTGAGTCAAACTATGTATCTAAATATTTGAGCCTATCTATATATTTTTTCCTATATATATTTGAGTCTATTTATATATATGATCATATCTATATATTTAATCCAATCTATGTGTCTATAGTAATTTGTGTGTATATGTTAATATATATCTGAGCTAATCTATACATTTATGCCAATGTATATTTGAATCAATCTATGTGTCTATGAAATGTATATCAGATCCAATATCTGTGTCTATGCCAATGCATATCTAAAGTAATCTATATGTCTATGAAATTGTATATCATAACCAATATATGTGTCTAAACCAATCTCTTACAAGATCATAAAACCATTAATATATGAGTCAAGTTGTGTATCTAAATATCTGAGGCTATCCATATATGTATGTGAATCTATATAGTATGACCCATTTTGATTAGAGAGATGATATTATTGTGAGGGCATCAAACAAAAAGTGATACTAGTAAGCTTGTTAGTGATAGTTAGCATTGGTAATACTTTTTTAGGTTTGATTAATTTGGTGAATGTAACAAAGCTATTTTGAAAGTGAGAGCACAATAAACCTTTCATCTATATTGATCATGATAAATAAATATAGGTTTTATCATTTTAGAGAGTTAAATTTTCTCATGATAGTAATGTAATTGGTACATGTCAAGGGATAATGTGATCAAGCCCCATGAAAAATTAATAGATCATAAATAAGAGTCTTAGTTATTGAGATATGATGGATGGTATAATTTATTATTAGTTGGTAAAATTGGCATGTAAGGTCAACCTTGGGTAAGAGGCATTTGTATTACATAACTTAAATATTTTGGTTGATTGGTTTGGAAAATCATTTAAACCATTAATGTTTATAGATAATTTGATCTAAGCATAAAGACACACTGAAGAGACAAGGAGTGAGTCTAACTTGGTATGAGGAGGTGGAGGCCCTTATCGAGGTTGGGGAGGAGGTTAACTTAGTAAGGAATCTACCATTTTTATTTTTTAGTACATTCATTACATTTTTATGTTTTTATAAAAATTTAGTAGTTTAAGGCCTTATTTTTAAATATGGTACTACTATCCTAAGTATGTAACTAGTGTCTTGGTCATGGAACTATTGTATTAAGCATGGCGCTACTATCTAATGTTACTGTCTAAGATGTAGTGCTAGCATCCACTAAGCCAAATTTAATGGTTTTACTTCTAATTTTTTATTAATGACTATTATCAAATGTTTTTAAAGTATTTTTAGATGCTAATGTAATATTTGGCTATATGTTGTAGGTATATGTGCTTATGAGAAAGTTAAAAAGTGGTTGGATTATGGATTATTTATGGGGATTTCCTTTGATATATGCTTAGATGGTGGTGGTTGATAAAGTAGGTTTAAACTACACATTATTGGCTCCAATGCCCTTGGATAATAATATGATGATAGCATTGTGAAAGAGCTGGAATGTTGATACATGTACATTATTTTTTTCCATTGGTTAGATTATTATGACACTAGAGGATGTGTATAGGATCTTAAGATTGCCCATTACTAGTCAGATGGTAGTATTATATGAGGACACTAGAGACTGAGTTATAGATCAGGTTGTAAGGTACATTACAATGATGCCCATTGGGACTTATAGATTAGCGAGTAATAATGATGTATTATTATCTATGATTTTCATATCTAATGTTATGTGGTTGTATAATTTTTTGGCTATGATACTAGAGTCTTTCATTTCTATCAATGAGAGTGGGGTATCTATTTCATATAAGATGCATTGTATAGTGTAAGACATAAAGGAGAATGGGACAATATACTCATGGAGTTGTATTATGTTATCCCACTTGTATTAAAATTTGTATCATTTCACTTAGGAGTTTTGTGTGGGTGGTATTGAATCTTTAAAATTATTGCACTATTAGGCCTATGAAGATATTGTAGTTATTATACCAGAGGGGTTTCCATGAATGGACTAGGCTTACCAACAAATGTTTGTAGAGAGATGAACTGGTAATATACACATTTCTAAGAGGAGCATGATGTTTTGTTTATAGGTATATGATAGTTTGATTACTATAAATGTCATTTAGAGACCCTACAAGGGCTTTGAGGGGTGGCCTAAGAATGGTGTTCAATTGTGATAGGTTAGGGTGATATTTTGGCTTAACGACCATTGGGTCAATTTGCTCATTATATTTTAGTATGATTGAGTGACATAAAATTTTGGTGTGTCTTAGTATGTTCCAATATCACCATATGTTTGGGTGAGTATTTATAGGGTCTAATTAGTCTAGGAAGAAAGCATAAACCATTAGTGGTAGATCTAGATCTAATTATAATGGCATATTATATATACCAAAAATGGATGACATAGGAGTGACTGATGCATATAGATCATGGTGAGTGTAGAATAGATGGGTATCATTATTTCCATGAGGTGCAGTTAATATAGAGGATGCGTTGGATGTTGATCCCCTTAGATCAGTTAACTATAGGTTACCATCATATATCTATACATTTTATTTATTTCTCTAATTATTTTTTTGGATAATTATCTAATGTATTGTGTTCATATGTGTAGGTCTAGGTTATTACAAATATTATGATACTACCATTGTATTTTCACTCTGAGTACTGACATGAAATATCATTAATGATGTCATGGATGAGGGACTAGTGGAGAGGGCCATATATGTTGTTGTAATTTATGCTAACCTATTTTATTGATAAAACATTACTATTATGGCATATATGTGAGTAAATATTGATAGGGATGATTCATTTGCAGAGCTACAAAGATAAGATATTCCTACACCTAATGTTGTGGGTGTTGTATTTACACAGAGAGTGGATAACTATCTACATTTACAATGAATACATGCATAGGTTTTAGTCAAGTTGGTTATGGTACAAGATAGATAGAGTAAATTCATGTCTTGATTGATATCTCATAGGAATGGTGGATCATATATCTCTAGTATGTATTTTTCATAGAGTGAGAGTGAGGGGGATGGTATAGGTGACCAAGATCTAATTATTGAAGGACTTGTATCATTATGTTGAAACTATGTATCATGTTATATATGTATGTTTATTTTTATGTGGGTATCATGTGCAATGGTATTTTGACTTGTGGCATCATGTGTTTTTATGTTTTTAATTATATTCATTTTTAGATGTGGATATGGACACATGTTATGTGTCTAAGTAATGGTAACTAGTTATGTATTTATTTATTAATGTTTAAGTAGAAATACATATTAGATTAATAATTTTATTTGTTAGTATAGGTGATATAAGCATATCATAGGATATTTGAGTGTAGATCATGTAACTATGGCCTACACTATCTAAACCCATATGGGATGGTGAATAAGTAACCATACTACTCATGTTATTTCATCATGGATGTATAATCTTAAATTGATAATACTTGTTGTTCACTAATATAAAATAGATGTGTAGAGTCTATATAAAATATCCTAATTAGTTGTCATATTGAAACTATGATTTGATCTCTATGATCTTTGACAAATATTTTTATCAAATGTTGAGTTGTAGTTTAATCTCTATGAAATCTAGTAAATATCTTAATCAATTATTGGACTATGATCTAATATTTATGATCTATGGAAAATATCTTAATCAACTATCAAACTATACTCTAATCTATATGATCTCTATAAAATATCTTAATTATCTATTTAACTCTACTCTAATTTTTATGATCTTTGGCGAATATGTTGATTGGATATTGAACTATATCATAATCTTTGTGATCTATGGAAAATATTTTAATTGGTTTTTGAGCTATAAATGGTGATTTAATTACTTTCCATTTTTTTACCATGACACTATAAGTATGTGGATTTATATGAATTGTCTAGAATCTCTACTGACTATGGTGCAAGATATCTCTCATAAGTAGGTGTCCTAGAAACCACATGGTTTGTACAATGAGTAACTAATAGATCCTTAAAAGGAAAGTCCTAGGAAAACTTAGTCATAAAGGAATGTGATATAGGATATTGTGGATATTGATTTATCAATTTCCTCTATGTAAATTCTATAATGAACTTGTTAAAATATTGGTCAGTGTGATCTCAAAGTGCATAATAATTATTAAAATGTCCATTTATCTTATGAAATATACAATATGGTTTATTTTTTTATCTTATTTAGATAGTGTGCTAGATGGTGATGAGTATAAATAAGAGTGATCATCTCCTTATCTAATAATGTAAATAATATATCATGAGGCCTATCACTATTTGAAAACTATATGTCCCCTCTATTATTGTTTGAATCTCTACTTGATATAGAATATGCTTTATGAGTTGGCATTTTGGCCTTGTTGAGTATCTTGATTTGTTATTTTTATTTCTCTTGTTTCTTAATCATAAGTGGAGTAGGTTATTATACCATATTATATATTTGTGTCTCTAGGAAATCCACATCCAAAACTTCCTCTTAATTTATTTCAACTAGTCCTAACTCCTTCTCTAATATATATATATATATATATATATATATATATATATATATATATATATATATATATATATATATATATATATATATATATATATATATATATATATATATATATATATATATATATATATATATATATATATATATATATATATGTAAGATGGATGCCTGAGAAATATTATTGTGTCACCCTCTAGAGACTTTGGAAATAACTATAGTAGATTCAAACTATTAGTGACATGTGCCATTTATTTTTGGTAAGATTGAAGGTGCATGTATGGGTCTCCATTCCCATTAAATTTTGATGATAGTGGTATCTAAAATTTGGGTGGAAACATAGTAGTGAAAATTCTATATAGAATAAGATTGACATGGATGACATTAGAATTATCCCAAGAGTGGTATGCTTTACTTTCCAATGTGAGATTTTGGTGTTGTTGTAATCACCCAAGACTTTGATCAATGGGATCACCTCTTTTGAAAGCATATTATCATTATCAAGGGGTTCATTTAACTCTTGAATTTTTTATTAACCTTAGCCATTGGTACACTACAACACCTATTTTAAAGAGGATTGTTTTTATCTGACTAACCTTTGTAGGGGTGATAGATTCCACTTGGTGAGAGGGAAATGGGTCTACCACTCTCATGTAGTTTAGGATTATAAATGGGTTATACTATAGTAAGGGGGGTTGAGAGAGATTCATTGGTATATATTATTTTGTTAATTTTCAAATAAATATCATATGCTAATGGAATATAAGATACATTATTAGCAAGTGGATGTAATTTATGTACTATGAAAATAAGAATAAGTAAATGTGTGTTATATAAAATTTAAACTAACATTTAATAACTAATCATTTTGAACATGAGGAATGTGAGAAGTAGGTAGAGAGTTAGAAGTAGTAGAATCACTCTATTCTTTGGTAACATCAAAATAATAATTTTTATTTCATGGTTCATCAACATTAGAATTTAATTCACTATTAGAGGTACGAGTAGAATAAAATTTAGTTTAATCTTCACTAAGAGAGAGTATAAGGATATTTTAAATTTTTACTACTATGGAAGATATCATCTTGTGTAGGTATAATGTAATGCATGTCTTCACTAGATATGTGTGGAGTGTATGCATGATTATTACTTTCAATATTAGAGTCAACAGTAGAATAAGTAGTGATTATGTTTTCATTTGGCATGTTATGACATGTAGGAGAAGAGTTAGAGATATTTAGATTATCAACATTTTGCAAAGAATCATTTTGTTGAACTTGGAATATAAAAGAAGGTGATAAAATAATTTTGTTTACTTTAGTTTTTGCATTGGTAAAAGGAACAATATCATTTGTACATGATTTTCCAAATTTAACTGAGAAGGGTAAAGAAGATGTATTTCTCTTTTCTATATTGATTAAATCATGTGAAAGTATATTTTTATTACACTTACATTGTTTTAATTTGAATAAGGAGGTAGTAAAAGTGGTTGAAAAGCTAGGATAACATAAGAACAAAACACTACCAATACTATGTAATTTTTGAATTATAATGTTCATTTGATTTTGAGGTGTAGGAGAAGAGGGAGAAGAAAGAAAAGAATATGCATATAGTATATCCTCATAAACAATTTCATTGGCATGCTCATATTAATCCTCATTTCCATCATCACAACAATAATCATCATCATCATTATAAATGAAATAATTATCATGTGCTAATGTATGATTTTGAAAAATTATCCATTAATTCTTAAAATTATGAGAAAAAATTAGAAACTAATCAACTAGTTGAGGGGTAGGAGATTTATTGGATGTCATTTTAAAATTATAAAAGAAGATAATGTAAACAATGATTAATAGGAACATGATAGGTAGAATTTCATCTAACATAGGATTATGTGTAACTATGGGAAATATTCAGCCTAGTGTATAGAAAAAAATAATATTGTACTTGAAACCCTAAAGGATAGTATTTGGATGTCTAGGGACCTATTGGATGGATTTATGGTTTTGGAGGGTTATTTGGCACAAATTCAAATTTTATTAATTTAATGAAACCATAATAATGTATTAATATATATCAATTAAGTTATGATAAAATAATAATTTATAGCCCTAATTTAGTCCTCTAAAATGTATAAGGAAAACCCTATGAGGAAGCTCAGTTTTAAGTAATATTTAGATTAAGTCAGGTTCACCAAATGAATAAAAAAATTAGGGTTTATGATGTTGAAATACTATTTTTTAAATTGTTATGAGTATAGAAAATTAGGGTACAAAATATTAAATAAATACAACCATTGACTTTTGAAGTAACTCAGCTAAACTAATATTTTAAAAATAGCTATGAATGAGATAAACAAGTACTTAGTTGTAAAATACATGAGACAAAGAATATATAGGCTACTAAATGGTACATGGATAAGTTTAAGTGTCATGAATAGGGTTTAGTTGTGAAAAATCCTCTTGTATAATGTCACCTTATCCTAGATAGTATCAGTGTGGTTCTATTGTCCACTTTTGGCAATAGTGTCCTCTATTCAAGAACTATTTTGAGATTCTAGGAGCACCTATGTTTATGTCCACCAAGCCGGTTCCTACATGGACAAACCTTGATTTACTGTCTATGATCTATTTAAGATGATTTTTCTCTAAAACCTAATAAACTCTAACACACATTAAATAATAACAATATAAAATGAAAAATGAAGGAAAAAATTGGGTTATAGGATATTACGATCATGCATTGTACAACCCTTATTGTCCTCACCACTATCCACATAAAATTAATGATAGGGGTCTCAAATCATATGTATTTATCCCTTAGGTAATGTGCATGATATCTTATAATGAATTTATCTTAGGCCCTTATTTGATCAATCATATAAATCTATGTGTGATAACTCAGTAGAATGCAATTTTTTAGGCTATACTATTGACAAATTTTATGTAATTATGGGCCAAAATAGTAAGTTTTAGCTATAAAATGCCTTTTGAGGCTCTTTATATTGAATGAAATTTGATTTCAAAGGAAAACACTTGTTTGCTAGTTGATAAGATGCAAAAGAAAGCTAAAATAATAAGAGAAGGCTCAAGGAAGGGTTAGGACCCAAAACATGGTAAGAAAATGACTATTGGACACAAATGCCAAATTTGGACACTAGCACCATGTCATTACTATCCACTTATGGCACAAATGTACTAAAGTCACGAAACTAAGTACATACTAGGAAAAATAGGATAGGGATCCCTTATGACTAAAAGGGGATGAAAACAAGGGAAATAATACATAATAAAGACCAAAATATACAACATGACCACACAAACAAGAGTCACATACATCATTAAGGCCTCCCTATGTAATAACAATAAAAGAAATAGTACTTATGATTGCTTGACCAAATTAGGGTATATACACCTGTTTACATATTATTATATTATAAAATAACTATTTAGTAATAAAATAATATATTGAATATATTAAATTATTATAATTAATTAAAGCATTCTATTCAGTTGTTATTTAATTGATTATCTATATATGTTCATTGGATTTTGATTGAGCAGATAGTAATGACATCATATTCTATGAATACATGTACTATTATTGAGTTGGGCTTGTCATGGAGTGAGAATGATAGGTTTGAACACACAGAAGTTAGTTGTTGATATAAAAATAAAAATTAAGACATGAGATTCCCAAAGAACCATAGTTTGGTATTTTTTTGAGTTCATATTTTTTTAGTGTGTTGTGTTCCTAATTTTTGTGTTTAATATCTTTATATTTGATTTTAGTTTGATTTTTCATTTAGTCAGATTTGGATGCTATTTATATTTTTTGACTTTACCATATTTTGATGGATTGTTTATGTTGGATCATGATTAACTTACCTTGTATGTTGAATTAAATAAAAAAAGGATGGATAGACTTGGTTTCACTGGATCAATTCAAAATCTAAAAAAAGAGTTGTTTTTATTTAGAAATTTTAAATTTTTCTAGTCTTGGCTGTTGTCAATTTGGAAATCTATGAGTTCTTTCTCTTAGTTTTAAGACTGGTGTTATTTTGTCTGAATTTCTATTATTGTCATAGAGAGCCACCACGGGGTCATTAGTGGTTAGGTGTTTTTATTTTAATTATTGGTCACTTAGAATGTAAACCTTCAAGGAATTGAATTATCTTTATTAATTGATGTCACTAGCATAAAAAGATTATGGTAATGATTTTAGGATTGACTAATGTTTTTGTTTTCTTTCAGGTTGTAGTCAAGTAATCAAGTGTTTTATGTTTTGCATGGACATTTTGTGAATCTTGGAGACTATTAGTAACCATAAATTCCACCATGAAAATTAATGAAATTGGTATGCCATTAATTGAACCAAAAAAATTGATGGCTCAGCTAGGTAAATTTATTAGTTTTGAAGTCATTTTGTTCTTCCATTTTCTCAAGGATAAATGGATGGGTTTGTGAAATAGAGTTATTACCAACATTATGTTTCTTCATAACTAAAGTTATTTTAGGATAAATTGGTATAAATTTGGATGGTATTGAAGTATATCCTTACACAAAAATGAGGACTATAACTTGTGGGAGGGTAGTTTATTTTGTCTAAGAAAATGTAGGTAGAATAAGAATGTTCTCTATTGTGAAAGCATGAGGTAAAAAAAAATCATTTTTTTGGAAAGAAAGTAAAATTATTTATTTCATGTGCATGGGTTGAGGAATGAGTTTTAGACCCATTTCATTGTGTTATGTTCTTATATGGAGTACTAGGATGGATGTGTAAACACACCATTCTGGCCATAATTGGCTTCTAACTAGATGCTATAATGATTTATACCAAATAGTGAAAATTAAGCCTAGGAATCACTAAACATCCCAATTTCATCTTCACATCATTAATTATTACTCATAATTATGTTTAGACATCCCTATTTGGGATATTATTCCATTGCAATAATAACCTCTTAGGGATTCATCCTCAGTAATATTTCAACCTAACAATTGGTAGTTTGGCCTTTGGACTCATTAAGTGGGGCACTTGAACAATTATAAAAAGAGATAAAATGATAATCAAAATGAATCAAATAATTAAACTAGATTAAATTCTTAATCAAATTATCCATTTGTAATTAATGAATATCTAAAAATGGAAATTCAAATATTCAAAACATCAAGCTTCTTCACCATTGATTTTATGCTTTGTCAAGCTCTCACAAACATCTAAAAATATTTAATTTGAGTGCCATGCCTATTAATTAAAAAACATAATTACATGTTCCCTTATTAACTCAACTATATTTAACTTTAACTCACCTAGGGTTAGTTTAAACTCATTCCATTCTTAAATCTTAACCTAACTCAACTTGGGTAAGAGTTAACTTTGGAGGATATATATATATATATATATATATATATATATATATATATATATATATATATATATATATATATAACCTACCTATTGATCAAGACAATTTTCTTAATGCAATATTATTATGACAAAATACCTATAATAAGCTCTTTCAAGTAGTGTTACCATGATAAATTCATAAGCCAACCAACCAAACCAAGGTGCCAAGGAAAGATGGAGCAAATCAAGCTTCACTGACAAAGATTTCAAGATGCATATAACTGAGTAAGTCACATCAAAAAACCATTTTAGAGATAAAAATTAGGTAAAATGATGATTTATTTTATTTTCTAGCAACTTTATAATTATATTCTTGTTATATATGCTCTCCCTAGTGTCTAGGATAGAGGTGTTAGTGTTTAGTGTGTCAGTTTTGATTTGGTTTTATTAATTAACATTATATTAATCTCACCTCTATGTATTCATTATTCATATGATGGAATGATTGATGGGACCCACACCCCGTAAAGTTATTCCCATGGATTTTTAGGACCTCTTTATAATATATTTCATGTCAATATCCTAACTTATTGGCCAAAAGTGGAAAGTTAAAGCTCATAGATGTTTTACAAGAAATTACATTTTTGTTCTATGTAGTTATAATTTTTCTCTTTGAATTCATGGTATTGCACTTATGAGTAGTGATTTTACACTTTAAAGTCACAATATTATATTTGCATTTTTGCTTTGATCAGTAGATAGTTTAATTTAGTGAGTAGTGATATTACCTTCATAAGTTGTTTTATTGTTTTGATAGATGCATTTTTGTATTCATAGTCATGATTTTGTCCCAAAATTTGTGATATTTATTATTTAATCATGGTATTGTGTTCATAATCTATGATATTACACTATAAACTTGTGATATTGCACTATAAAATAGTGATTTTGTACTATATATCATGATTTTGTGTTAATTCTTTAGGTTTTAGGAAATCACAATTTTCACTATAGATATGCAATTTTACACTATAGAATAGAGATTTTGAAGTATAGATTCATATTTTTTCATTAACACTTTCTTCTATAGGAAGTTGTAATTTTGTGCTGACTAGTTGTTGTTTTACAAGAAAAGTTGTGATATTACTCTGTGTATCTATGATTTTGCACTGTGTGGAAAACATTTGAAACTTGAGAGATAAATTCCAAGAGTCATTTACTTATTTTATTTTAGATTCTAAGAAAAATGACCCCCTCACATATTTTTCATGAACTAAATACCAAGGAAAGATATTTTTAACAATCTAAGATTAAAACTCACATTTACATTTGGTTTTTATAAATCCCTTGAGTCATTTTTATTTTTCTATGTTCTCAAAAAATGACAAGGGGATAAACTTCATGTGATATTTAATTTTTTTCTCTAAAAATTAACTCACACTATAACTAAATTATTATAAGTGTATTTTTGTGATTGTTAATATGTGTTTGTTTCACAAGCCAAGTGTAATGTGTATGCTCTCCCACTATCCTCTTTAAGGAACTTGGGTGATAAAAAATAAATCACTTATTACCTTTGTCACAATCTCCAAAAAAATGGAAGGAAATTCACTAAGTTCCTCACAAAAATTTGAGTGATTTAAGTGACCCAAAAATGACCCTAAAGTCCTTCCACATTTTTATTTTATGCATCTTCTCTTGTGGGTACAAGTTCATCACCTCCCCATGGGTTTTCAATGGAAGTGTTGACCCATAATTCATCTCTTAGCATAAATTAAATCCCATTCCATATTAAGGGTATAAAAATTGAGGGAGACTTGTCAGGATGATTTTTTAAGTGGTTAAATAAGTTTCATTAGTAAGAGACTACCTCATAGTATAGGTTTAACTTAAGCATCATACTACACTGAGATTAATGAATGTAGTGGTTGTGAAAAAGACAAGACATTTTCACAACAAGATGGTTAATGTGCCTCCAAATGATGTTTTATTCCATATTTTTAATCACACATATGGGGCCATTAATAATTCATGAAACTTGATAGTTTTTATACAACACCACTTGCTAAAGATATACTATCAATGCAGGGTGAGTAACCCAAAGTTCCATGGCATCGTATGAACTCTTGAGAGAATAGGGAGAGTGAAAACCCTAATTTTAATGGAAATTTGAATTTTTAGATTAAAAAAATAATTTCCTCTCAATAATAAGTATATATAATAAATTTGATAGTATGAATCCAACTTGTCAATTTTTAGGATTAAGATGATACACATGTGTTTTTGTTGTTTTTAATTTTTTTACTTAGATTATCTTGAGATAAAATTGTTTGTTTATAATACCACATCCAAAACAAGCCATGTTTTCACATCACTCTTTTATTTTAATAGGTGTTATTCCACCCATATACCATACTTTTCTTTATTCATTTTTTAAAACTTTTATGTGTGTATGAGTGTGTGTGTCGCATGTTTGAAAGGGACATCATTATCCTACCCATTTAATTCTAAATATTGTGCATTAGATTTTTAAAAAAAAATAATTTTATCAAAACTTTAGATCAAAATATCATAATTACACTACTCAGATTATTTCAAAGACTTGTTACCT
The DNA here is from genome assembly GCA_037957365.1 of Torreya grandis. Taxonomy (NCBI): domain Eukaryota; kingdom Viridiplantae; phylum Streptophyta; class Pinopsida; order Cupressales; family Taxaceae; genus Torreya; species Torreya grandis. Next base: position 235,703 of record JARHVA010009917.1, read on the forward strand.
CGTATCCAATTGCAATTTGAAAACCACATATGCCTTCTTTGTCTATGCCTAGTATCATTATGTCTTCCATTTTGGTATATATTATTATTAATTTAAGCACCAAAACTTATAAATTGAATTTAAAATTGGTATTGATAATTTTAGATCCAAAAATTTATTGGTTTATGCTTATGCCTCATTTAATTTTGGTTTAGACATTTATCTCTTACTTTTGGGTTGTGCAACTTAGACTAGTTCCTTGATCAATTTAAAGACAATATTAATGCCTAGATTTGGGGAAGTGGTCTATCTTATATGTACCTAAATTACAATGTCTTTTTCTAAAGTTCATTTTTATGTTTGAATCTGATGCCTAGTTCAACTCCAAGTGTTTCAAATTGTTAAGATTAATTATCTCATCTCTTAGACATAGTTTGTGCCAAATATAGATTTTATGTCATGATCCCAAAATACCTACTAATTCCATTTTATTTCAAACCTAATGTTTTTCCATGTCTATTTTTTTTCCATGTTTCAAAAATAACTATCATCTTACCTCTTTTTTATCCCTATTTGTTTTTATCCTAGCTTTGTTCCTTGTTCCCAAAGACCTAGCAACATTTTTCATTTTTAGAACTAGATTAGAATTGTTTGAAACACTTGTTATCTAGTTTGTCATTTTATTTTATCCATTAAATTGACCATTTATGTAATACATTTGATGTTAGAACTTGAGAAAATTTTAATACTAATTAAATCATTACCTATTTCTTCAAAATCAATTTCATTTCTAGACCAAGTTTTACCAAGTTCAAACTGTTTGTCTTTTAGACCTTATTTTTAAAGAGTTTATAAAACTCTAGGCCTATATTCATGGAGTGTTAGTCATTAATTTGGTTATGTATCATTACACTCATAGTGTATCCATGTAAAATATAAGTTATGATACTATGGCCATTAATGATAACTTTTATCGAGAACCTTATGGTGATGATGTGGTTTATGAGATGGATCCTTATCCTCCTTACACTACTCAGTCCAAGGAAAAAAATAAAGATATTTTATCCCATTATTTGTTTAGCAAAAATCCATATTAAGATTAAGACCAAGATAATTCATAATACCTTGCTAGCATTCCATCATTTGTAGAACAATCTTAACAACAACTATATTATGTTACTATGCCATCAACATATGATCCTTATTTGTTTGATCATCACTTTCTTGAGAACCAAGTTGAGGTTTTATTTAGAGCTGTAGAGTTATGAGCCAAGTTTCCATGAGACTTACCCCATGAAAATTTACCTAATCTACTTAGAGTGACTATCAACATGTTTTATACCCAAACCATTAAACATGCCTCTACTATTCATACTTAAGTTTCGATACCAATGTCATATGAAGACCCAACATGATTGTAAAAGGAAAGGGCCTCATGGAGGACCACTTTATATAAATATAAGAGTCATATCAAGCCTATTTAAATGTATCTCATAATTTTAATGCCATGTCAAAATATCCACTCATAGAGCTAGCTCCTTCAACATGAGTGTTAATTGAGATGAAAAGTCAATATGATTTGGGTATAGAACCATTTTCACAAATCATATTAGTTGGTGACATGTATAATGTCCCATCTATTAAATATGTGATTATGGTTTTTATGCAAAATAATGTGCCAAACATAGTGGATAACATGCAAGTTTCTTCCAATACATGCCAACGTGGTTTAAATACACTAACAAATAGTTAAAAAGTAAAAAACTCCTTTAATTAATAACATGAGTTGTTTACAATAGCTGGGGGTAAGGACTCCTAATACTAACCACAAAAAATTACTTCCAATCCTCAACCAGCTGATTTGTCAAACATACAACCATATGGATTAGGTAATCAAGTGCCAACTAGTACATTTCCTCAACAAAAAGTGAATAATGATATTACACCTCAATAGGTAGTGACTAACATTCTAGAATAATAGGCCCAATGTAATATACCACCATAGAAGATGCAAAACACTATGCCACCTCAACAAGGGAAAAATTTTTCTACCTAGATAGGTAATGGAAAATGTACCTCAATAGTCAAAGACCAATAAATATTTACAATAATAAACATGTCTAATCAATAATGTGTGTATATTGGTCAAAAAAAGATGTTGACCACCCTATAGGCATATAATTCACAATATGTGTTTACAAAACTAAGAGGTATCATGGTCTAATAGGTACTAATTAGGTAGCAGTTGCCTTTTATTCAACATGTGCCATAGATCAAAAGATAGGGCCTTGGTCCACAACAAGTTCCACTTATTTAGTTAGGTTTTACTAGTTAGAAACAAGTCCATAATTAAACTCAATAGGGACAATATTTTACCTAAAGCCATATCCTTCCATCTCAACCATAATTCCATCAAAACTAAGGCTATATATTGAATCCAAACTAGAATATAGCCCAATAATGTGTATAAATTTTAACAACCACACCCCAATATATGGATACATATTCATAATAAGTTCACACATCAAACCAACATTCTACAACAAATCATACCTCCATTACAACCTAGTCAAGGTAATCCACCTTTGGCTACCCAACCACTACCTTAGCTGAGTGTATCATCTAGTTTCTTAGCCCAAGAGATATAAAAAATGAAGGATGTAATTTATACCATTAAATAAGGGAAGAAAACTAATAAATTCAAGCTATATGACATGTGTTCATACCCATTCAACATGGAGTATCTTAAAATACAATTTCCTCCAAGTTATGAACCACTGAAATTTGATAAATACAAGGGTAAAGGAGACCCTAAGGCCCATTTGACAGAGTTTTTTGTCACTTTCCAACCAATGCCTTATAGTGGCATTTACCTACTCATTTTTTTCCTTAAATTATATTTGGATAGTCTATGGAGTCATTCCTCAAATTTCTAAATAATTTTATATATGATTTTGACCACCTCTAAGATAAATTTGTGCAAATTTATACTATAATATCAAACATAAGATTTTATTACTAGATTTAACTCAGACCAAGTAGAAATATGGTGAGATATTTGAAAGTTATCTATATATATGGAGAACACTTTCTAGTCTCTTCACCCACATCTTACCATATAAATAATTTACCACTTTGTTTACTAAAAATTTACACAATGATATATCATATCATCTAGAGCTTCATTGTGTGCATATAGTCGAAGAGATCATTGATAAAGGTTTAAAAATTGAAAAGGACTAATTAATACATGTATCATCAATATAACCTCCTCAAACCAAAATTAAAACCAAAACAAATGCATAGGACTTATTCAAAACCATAACCAAGTCCAAGTGCAAACATTGGCACCAACCTAAGACATTAACTATGATAAATACAAGAAATATAGCCATAATAAGAATGTTGTTGGAAACAAAGTAACTAAGTCATACCATGTCCAAATGGGGAAAACATCATCTCCTCAACCTATGTTGTAAATGCAGCTTACTCCTCATTAGTAACCTATTCATCAAGGATAGCCTTCATAAAAACCTTGACCAACTTCAAAAATATAGAGATCACCACCTTTGAAAAACCATCCACTAAGAAGAAGAATCACTCCTTGAGTCTTTAGTGACCTTGATGAACCTATCAAAGTAGTGTTCCATAAGCTATCCATATCTAATATATGTCCTGAGGGTATTCTATATCAATACTAGTACTAAGAGTATGAGTTATATGAATACCATCATTTTCATAGACATAATATACACTGTTGTGTGAAGTTGAAGAACATCATAGAAAATATGCTAGAAAATGGGGAGATTACATTAGATAATAGAGTGTCTATATCCAATTATAATTTGAGTATCTATAAAAACCCTTTTCCATAACATAAAAATAATAATGAATAATAGAAAAAATGAAGGTTAGAATAACAAAAAGAACAAAAGTATCAATAACACCCATGATAACAATAAGAATATCTATAGAAACAAAAATAATGTCAACTGAATGGGAGGAACCAAGGCTAAAATGATCCCAACAACTAACATACTTACCATGTAGTTACACATGACTAAAACAAATTTGTAGGTCATATTGTGGGAGGTCACATTTCAACCATCACCATTAATCATAAACCAAGTGCTAATAGACTAGGACCATTATCAAATAATTACAGTAAACCCACCTGTGCTTGTAATCTTTCCTTGACTTAGGACCGTAATCAAGCACACAAATAACCAAGGATTAATATTTTAGGACCATATACTGACAACTCATCATTTCCTTGTAACCACGTCTAATTTTACCAATAATTGAGACTTCTCATAACTAGCTCATACATATCATTGTCAAGTAACAATGGTCATGTATCTATTATTGATTATGCAATCAAAACTTGGTAGTCTAAGATTACCATTTTAGGAAAAAAATCCTCCTACCAATGAACAAATCTAACCCATTATACTAGCTAGGAACCATATACCACTATTAAGGAGAATCCATACAAAATTATGGAATAACTTTAAAATACACCCACACAAATATCCATTCTATATTTGTTATGTATGTCTACTATCCACAATAATATCTTAATAAAATTCTTAGGTTAATCCCAGTTCCAGGTGACATAACCTTAGAAAAATTACAAGATTTGGTTGGAAATATATCTGCATAAAGTGATATTTCATCCCTTAGTCCTTTCCATAATAATCTCCTTTACATTGAAGTTGTTATCATGTGGCATAAAGTCAAATGCATCCTCACAAACAATGGGTCAAGCATGAATATTATGTCTCTAAATATCATTAAGTATCTCAAATATACAACAAATGATCTATAGCTATAAATAATTACTATCAAAGCCTACGATAATGAAGAATGGAAATCATAAGGCACCATAAGCTTATCAGTTATCATTGGGCCCTTGACCCGCAATACACTTTACCATGTGTTAGACTTAGATTTATATTACAATTTGATCTTAAGTAGACCTTTGATACATGAAATTCATGCAATCCTTTTGACATTGTACCAGTGTCTCAAGTTCTTGCACTCAGGCATGGAGGTCACTATAAATGTATATTTTCACTCCTATGAACATTAAAAACATTTGGAGGATGAGTATGAAATGTAAAATTACCCTTTTGGCCTATATTTGGTTCTAAAAATGTATAAGGACAAATAAATACTTTTTAATTTATAAGAAGCCAATTATGTAGACCCAAATAGTCTTGACTCATTTTCACATATGCCTCCTCTTAAAATTTCTAATCATTTTACCATCTCATCCAATGGCCCAGGAGAGAATTTTACCCATAACACATTCCATATTTACAAGCTTCCTTAAAACCCCAAGTCCTATGGAAGACCAAAATCTAGGCCACCTTATATGGAATGGTAATGAAAAGGTAAAGGAAAGATTCATAATCCATCTCAAGTTATTTTCAAACCAACCACTAGACAAGAAGAGGACCCACTTACCAATAATAAATCTTGGTTTTACAATGACAAGTTGGTTAATTTATATAAAAATGTTAAATATCCCATACCTAATAGGATAATGGAGAACCAATCCTATGAAGGTGGAGGCCTCAAGCCAAATCAATAAGGTAATCTTGAGAATTTGTTTATAAATCAATATAATGGAATTTATGGTCTTAGATTTAAATAACTTGGGGGTGACTTGGCATATCTTACACATGTTCTAAAACAAATGTATTGTGATAATAATGCTGAAAATTAAGTAGATTCTGATCACAGTATTTATGAATACCTTATAAATACTAACCTATTTAACTCACATACCATTTACACCACTACCATAGTCATCTAACACAACTTGCTTCCTCTATATCACCTTCAAATTATATATTGGGACCAACAAGAATCAACAATGCCTATAGACAAGTTTGAGAATGATGATGCCTTTTGTGATTTTTTAGGCCTAAGAGATAATGTTCTATTGGGAGACCAAACATAAGAGTTATCTATCAAACTAGATGTAAGTGCCTATTTTAGAGAATGGGTGAACATCCTTACCCAAAAAAAAAATAATAAAACATTGAGGTCCCAAAGTGAAAACCTATTTGAGGTGATTTTATAGATGGGTAAAAGTAAATAAAAAATACAATATTTTAATGAAACCCTATTTTAGATGCCGTTATACAAAGGTGTTCAACTTTTCTTGAATGAATCTCAGGAGATCACCAATGATGAACTTGGTTTTGGGTCTAAGTTTAGTTCAATAGAAAAGCATGCCTTTGATCAAATTACATAGGAATTTTCAATAGTATTTCTAACATGGAAATTATTTCCATTAAATTATTTATATCATCTTCTTTATGATATATTTAATAACCATTATAACACAGGGACTTTACAATTAAAATCCAATTCACATCATTGCTAACCATTCTGGAACATGGATCAACTCTCTTAGTAGAAGATACTATGAATGTCAACATCAAGATTGTAGATGACCTAAAGTGGATCAAATTAGGCATGTCCCTTAGTGAATATTAATGTGAAGTTTTTATAATGATTTTAAGGTAATTTTTTATCATCTTTTCTTGGGCTTATTCAGACATACCAAGTTTGGACCTTACCTTGGTTGTACACCACCTTGTTGTACATTCTAATGCCAAACATTTGAAATAGAAATTGTGCAAGATACACCCTCACATTATTATATTAGTAAATAAATAATTGGAAAAACTCTTAGAATTGAGATGCATCTGATTGATCAACTATTAATAGTGGATCTCAAATGTTATGCCTATTAGTAAGAAGCCAAAAAGAATAAGAATTTGCACTGATTTCATAGATATAAATAAGGCATACCCAAAGGATGACTTTCCTCTACCAAATATTCATATGATAGATGAATCTACAGTGGGGTATTAGATACTTTCACTTATGGATGGATTTTTAGTGTATAATCAGATTAGGATCATGTTAGAATACTAACACAAGATAATGTTCACCACTCCATGGGGAACATTTTTTTATCAAGTTATTCCATTCAACATAAAAAATGGTGGGGCCACATACAAAAGAGACATGACCATCATATTTAATGATATGATGCATGAAATTATTAAAGACTAAGTCGATGACATATTGGGTAAATCAAAGACCCATGCCAATCATCTAGCCACACTATGAAGAATATTTGTGAGGTTTCATGAGTACAAGGTCAAAATCAATCCCAAAAAGTGTGTCTTTGGTTTCACATTAGGAAAAAATTTAAGCTTCATCATTTCTCACTAAGTCATTAAAATTGATCTTGGCAAAGTGTAATCCATTTTTGAGATTCTAACACCTTCTAATTTGAAGTTGCTCCACAATTTATTAGTTAATATCTAATCTATTAGATGCTTAATTTTATATTTGGTTGAAAAATTCCATCTCCTCAATCACTTGCTTAAGAATGGTGTTAGATTTATTTGGGATGAAGACTATAAAAAAGCTTTATATAACATAAAGGATTATCTTGCCAATCCACCTATTTTGTTACCACCAATGATAGGAAATCCATTTATACTATACCTATCTACCATAGATAATGACCTGGGGGAACTTCTATCTCAACATATTGATAATGGGAAAGATCATGTCATGTAATATCTAAGTCATACATTGGTCACATATGAACACAAAAATATTCCAATAGAAAAAGCTTGTTTAGCTATGGTCTTTATAACCTAGAAGCTATGACATAACATGCTTAATTTTTTTTTAATTATTTCCAAAGTAGATACACTCAAGTATCTACTATATAAGATAGATTTAAAAGGTTGCATGGCTAAATGGATCATGCTTCTAAGCAAGTTAAAGATTGGGTATGTTAACTAGAAGGCCATAATAGGACAAGTAATTATAGATCAGATTACATAAGATCCACTTGTAGATAATGAACTACTAACTTTTCAATTCCCAAATGATTCCATCATGACCATCATAGAAACACCTCCTGAGGAGAAACACTAGAAGCTATATTTTTATGGATCATTCATATCACATGGATTAGGGAAAGCATGTTATTTATTATACCATAGGGTGATCTTATTCCCAAATCATTTAATATCATATTTATTTATACTGACAACATGGATGAATATGAATCACTTATTTTAGGGATTTATCAAGTAGTACAATGGAATTTTCAACATCTCATAGTTTATGGTGATTCTCTGTTAATCATCAATCAAGTTACATATGACTTTTATAAAAATGATGATAAGCTAGTACCATACAAGGCCATGATAAACATTATCAAATAGTATATTGCCTATGTAAAATTTGAAAACATACCCAAGGCTAATAAAAGGATAGCAGATGTTATGGCCACTATTGGTTCCTTAATCTGCCACATAGACAAGGCAAAATAATATCAATTCCTTGTTGAAAATATTATAGCACCTGAACATGAACCTTTGACCATCACAATGATCTATGATATTATTGGGCCCAAATCTATTTGGTACTTAGACCTTATTAATTACCTTCACGATCACATCAAGCCACTTGACCTATCACACAAATGAAAAAAATCCTTTACTCATCAAGTCTCTTGCTATACCTTACTTGGACCAACCATTTATTACCAAAAATTTGATGGAACTCTACTTCATTATTTAAATTCATCAAAAACCATATTAGCATTGAGGGAAGTCCATGATAGAGTATGTGGAGATCACACCATTAGGGTTTTCCTAGCCAAAAATCTCCTATGTATTAGTTACTATTGGCCAACTATGGAAGTAGATTCATTTTATTATGTTAAAAGGTGTGATAAATGTAAAAAACATACCAATTTGATTCATGCCCTAGGGAAACACTAAAATGGATGCTTACTTCATGGCCTTTTGTAATGTGGGGACTCGATCTCATTGGAAACATTAAACCTACCTCATTTGATGGCCATAAACACATTCTTATTGCTAATGAATATTTCACTAAGTGGGTTAAATTTATACCCCTAATTATGTGATTGGAAAAAAAATTTCCATTTTCATATTAAATCATCTCATTTAATGCTATGGTATCAAATCCGACATTATAACTAATAATAAAGGATCATTTAAGAACAAAGATGTTAAAATGCTTTGCATCAAGTATAATATCACCCAACATTTTTCTAACTCATACTACCCACAAGGTAATGGTTAAGTAGAGTCATTAATTAAAACCATTATCAATAGACTTAATTTTTTTTTAATTATGATGACCATGATTTTCACCTCCAAATATTCTATGTCCCCTGGGCATATCATAATAATTATTCTAATCTAATACAAGCCACTCTATATTCCCTAGTCTATGGTACTAAGGCCACTCTTTCCATATAGGTCAAGTTACCTTATATACATATCTCATTGAAACACATCTTAGATGATATATATTATAGATTAGCTTACTTTTAAGAGCTAGAGTTAATTGATAAAAAATGCATGGACATTATCAATAGCGTTCAAGCATACTAAAATAGACTCCATGGCCAATATAACAAGTAGGTCAAGTAAAAAGAGTTCAATATTAGTGATCTTGTTTTTAAATAAAACCAAAAGAACACCATGACCAAGAATAAGAAATTAAAATTTCAAACCTAGTTGGATAGGTCCATATGTGATTGCTACAAATTATGGCTCTAGAGCATAGAAGCTCACTAGACCATATAGAGATGAACTTGATGAGTCAATGAAAATTATACACCTCAAACATTATTTAAATTCAAATACTTGAAGTACTATTTATGAGTCTCATTTATGTTTTAACATCTCATCATATTATTTATAACATACTATATACCATTCTACCATACCTTCCCTCTCAACCATATTTTTTTACCCTCCTTACCTAACCCCGTTGGCCTTGGTTCCATTCCATTGGTTCTTAGGCCACCTTAAATGAATGGATTCAGATATATTTTAGGATTTGATTTAATGTTTTGGTGGTCTAATTATGATTGTTACTGATTACAACTACCTTTGGGAAAATTAGTGTCCCACTCTATGCTACTAATTATATCCACTTTGGCCAAATTAGTGTCATTGACCTATGCCATTATTTCCTAATTATAACTACCTATGGTAAAATTAGGAACAACACCTTTCTCATACATTTTAATATCATCTTGACATTCCTATGCTATACAATGCCATTTTCCTAAAATTCATGAACTTGGTGATACTTAGTCATATTCCTCTACTATAAGGTGGAACTACAATGACTTGAGGTCCCATTTTGGGACTATGTAGTTAGTGCTCTATTCATGCTGAGGTCATCTCAAACACCCTATTTTTCCATGCACTTGTCATTTTTAAGAAATTTTAAGTTGAATGATCTTGTTATTTTGAGAGTAACCTAAGCCATAATCTCACCATTTTGTAAGTTGGACCATTTAATATATCATCATTATTGATTTAATTTAAATACATATAAATTTACAAAAAAATACTTGTAAAAGACCTATAAAATCATAAACATCACATAATCATTAAAATTGGATTAGAATTTCCATGAGAGATATAAAACATCAAAATTTTTGGGTTGGATCATCTTATCTATTTAGTTTAATTCTAAGACCACCTTGGTCTTTTTCCTCCCATTTATAGAAGAACTAAATCAACTAGAGTTCTATACATATTATGTATGGATCACTTGGATGCATGGGGTATCTTTGGTTAGTTTGATCACACCTTCCTTTCTTTTTAACAACTTTTTTTACTATATGGATCTTGGGACTCCTAAATATTTCATGAGTAACCACTTGTCATTTAGTTTCCCCATTATTTTTTGCCTTAATCCTTACACTCTCATTTTTGTACAAGTTCATGTTGTGTACATTATGTATTCAAATTGAAAACATTCATGCTCACTTGGCTTCATTTCATGCTCTCATCATTTTGTGAGTATTTTATGTTTTAATGCTCTTGTCCTTTTATAAGACCATTCCCATGTTGCTCTATAAATCAATCATATTTATAGGCTCATCATTTTATTCTATCCCATAGCTTTGGAGAACTACATTTGGCCTAAATCTATGTTGTATCATTTTCCCTCTTTTGAGGGACCAATCATTGACCTTCTTTTCCACCTACTCCCTTGAGGGGGAATCTAGGGCTCATCCATTGCCTTTTGGGGCATAAG